>WNWU01000017.1:20531680-20547605 GCA_012654045.1 Ptyas mucosa | reverse complement strand
GCCAAACTAATACAAACTATAGAAAGTTTGGCCCATGCAAAATCCCTGTCTGCAGAAGCACTGGAAAATCACTGATGCACTCAATGGTGAGAAATACAACAACGGCTAACAGAACCCAGCTCTTTCCTGTTTTATACTGCAATTCTGTGTAGTGCAGGAGTAATGTTTTCTCAAGAAAGCACAACTGTAGTCCTGTTTTTTTAAACACAGGTCTAGTCTTCCTTCAGAGGTTTTCAAACTTGGCAGCTTTAAGACTTGTGGACTTCAACTCCCAGAATTCTCCAGCCAGAATTCTGGGAGTTGAAGTCCACAAGTCTTAAAGCTGCCAAGTTTGAAGACTTCTGCTTCAGAAGAACACTAAACCCAGGTATAAACAGAGCCTACTTTCCTTCTGAAAGCATCTGCCAGGCATCAATTACATAGGAAATGACTCTGCAGAAGCCAGGTGTCTGGTTTCTCCTGCAGACCAAGCCAATGGCCATTGACGAAAATGCCTAATAGATAGCAAAGAAGGGCTGTGTCCACAGTAGCTGACAATGACCCATATCAGCTGAACAGTTCCCAATTCCTTACCAACCAGAGCACTTGATGAGGCATGCTTGAGTTGGGATTGGGAAAAATGAGAAAACCCTACTTTAAAACAGATCAGCAAAATATGGTTTTAAGCTGTCTCAGCTGTGGGCTGTAGAATGAGATGAAAGGAACATCATGAGGACACAGCACACAAACACAAAAAAATAGCCTGTTTCCATTACACTTAGGCGGATGAAAGGATGAGCTTAGTTAAACCAACAATAGGACATCTGTATAAGTGACCAAATGTTTAATGAAAGATTTGCCGTTTTCTCTTTATACTGGTAACATTTGAATATGAGACATTATGAATTACGATGAAATCCAACAGAATCTCACAATACTATGGTAAATAAATACATAATCTGTTACTCAAAGTCTTTCCCATCATTTTTAGACACACATCATAAAAGAATGATCCTTTGATACAAAGTGGAGCACAATTCAGACATAAGGAGCTGTCCTCATCCTAGAATGGCAAAGGATTGTTATGTAACTCAGACTTGGCTGCAAGTGCAAACTGACTCTATTACAAAACATGCAATTTCTCTGACCCACTGCAATCATTTTACCATGATACAAGCTCAGGGTTCTCACATTTTCAACTGTTCTGTTATCAAGTTGCAAAATAAAATATCACAATGCTTACTTGGAATGCTGGCACAGACTAACTGATAATTTTAATTAACAACCATCTATAAAAAAATTTTTTTAAAAAAAGGATTATCCCCCCTCCACATTCTGAAGAGTATGGTGCATGAAATTTAACTTAATGATTTCTTTAATATACCTCCAATTGCACCAACTCCTTATTCAAAGAATAATCCTTCTCATTACTAAATAAAGAGGGCTGCTTTCCTTCAATCTGCCTTCCTTACAGCATTGGCAGAAGGGCTCAACTGGGGGATTAAACACTTACAGCTCTTTTTATTAAGACTTAATATAGATCTATCTAATATTCCTGAAGTGAAGACCCTTTTGTCTACTTAAGGAGAAACTATGGAAATGTTTTCCAAATAAAGTGTGCATCCAGCAGAGTGAACACCACAGAGGGGAGTGACTTAAAAAAAATACTGCAGAGGATGTCAGTTCCTCAATGCAGCAGCAGCAGTAGCAGTAGAAGAAGCTGTTAAGAGGCTGTGTGCATATACCACTGGCTGCCAAGAGAAGAATGATCACTGCTGACATGGTGGCCGAAGAAGAAGACTCTGCAGTTTCAAACTCCAAAGACGGCTTCCCTTTGTAGGATGTTGAGAAGTGACTGGAGAAGTTCTATCTCTTCAGTAAGGCTGGCTACAGATACTTCCATACCTGAAGTGGGAAAGTCAAAATGACACAGCCTACTGCTTTCTTATGCTTTAGAGCCGAACTTGTTTTCAAACAATGCAAAAAGATGACTAATTGGAGCCCACTCCACTGGCTGACCCAAGCAATGGCTTTCCACTATTTTTTTTTTATAAGACAGTGTCTCTAAAGGGAAGCTTCAAAGAATGCAGTCCAAATCCATTTCTCCCACTCTCCCTCTGCATCAAAGAACAATGGCAGAAAGTTCCATCAGAACACTGGAAGTTTATGGCTTCAAGATAACACAAAGCTACAGTTAAAAGCAAAGGTCAACACAGTCAATTCTGGAGATAATATTACAATCAGCTGGGTTTGCAGCAGCAGCAGCTTTGCTGTGGCTTAAAAAGGTGTTTTTAATAATGAATTTAATCAAGCAGAAATTTGTGGATATCACACATTTTTGTAAATCTGTGAACAGCTACTCAATCTTCTCAGCCTTCGTCTTCATTTTGCCATCCTTCATCTTTAGGTCAAGTTGCTCCTACAGTCGCCTTACTGCAATTACATAACTGTTTCCTCTCACTTTTGCTTCATCTTGTGTGGTATTTGTGATTAGGATATCATTATCTCAGGTACGGGGATCAAAGAGTTTATTATCTATAGAAATATGGATCAGTCACTTTCTCTCAGCCAACTCACCTCACAGGATTGTTGATGTAGGCAAAATAAAAGGAGGAAGGAGTATTCAGTACGTTCACTACCTTGAGTTATTTATAAAAATAAAATAATAAAAAAATTATGCAGTGAAAAATCATAGGATGCAAATGGACTACTGGATTCTAAATAAGTATGGTTAAGAAAACATGTTGAATGCCAGATTTGGGAGCCAGACAAATAAAGTTTGTGTTGGATGAAAGGAATAGTTTGTATTTTCTAGTGGAAAAATAAGAATTAAATGATTCAGGGTCTTCCACCCTAGGTACTGCAGTGGAGTGCGCAGGAAAAAAAAACAAAGGGGGGGGGAGGCAAGCTTGACTTGGCAAAAAAAAGAGAGAGAGAGAGAGAGAGAAGAAGCAGGGTGGATATTCAATCTCTCAAGAATAACAGGCTGCAAAAAGTATAGTAAGGGGATTTATGCCCTCCAGAGAGTTGTAGCCATATATCCAGAATGTGTTTAAAAAAATGGCTATGGGTGCTCAAGATTGCTTTGGATTTGAAAAACACTACCACGTGTAAGAAGCAAAACAGACAGTGGAATCTGGCAAGTATAGAATAAAATCAATGATCTGGAATGGGAATGCAGGGAAATTATGCAGGATGCATATGCATATATTGTCTGATTGGTTTTATTTTGGCTTAGTCAGACATGGATGCCCGAAACTATAAAATGCCAGCAAAGTACTTGATATATTCAAATCCCAGCCCTTTCACTTAATTGAGCCCTGAATCCATCTGTCAAAGGGTTTGTCCAGTAACATCCTCCACAGTAAATTCAGCTGGCCAGAATGTCTGTGGGCTTTTCCAACATGGCATTTCTTTTTTTTTCTAGCTCCCACCTCCTAGGTTTTCAACCTTTCTTGTTCTGAAATTTTCTGGGCTGAATAAAAAAAGAAAAAGAAAAAGGAGCAACCTGGAAAGGGTTTTTAATGCTTTTTTTTTTAACCTAAACAATTTCTATGGCTATCCATCTCACACAAGGAATCTTCAAAGCGCAAATGCGGAAAATGTAGATATTGTCCAAGTTTTGTTTTGTTTTTTCATTTTGGCAGAATACTGCAACTCCCTTATCGTGGTGCTTGTTTTAAAACGACTTATTCTACAGAAATCCACTACTTGGGTGTTCGGTTGTCTGCAGCAACAACGCTTTGACCCTGTCAGGCAAAGACCGAAGTCCAAGTCCAACATAACATTTTTTTAGAAGTAAGCTCCCGGGAGTTCCCGGGAGGTTGACTTCCAGGTACGGCGCCTAGAACCGCAGTCTTAATCTGGTGTGACACTGCAGCGAGCCGAGCGGGTGGTTGCCCCCCCCCCAACCTTCCGGAGCCATCCTGATTGGCCGAGCCGTCTCTGAGTAGAAAGCCTCGCTTTCCGCGCGAGTCCTTTTTTCAGATCCGTCTCGCAGCCCGCTTCCCCATTGTTGTGATCTTCTCCCAGCAAAACCCGATCCCCCAAAACCTTCCCGCTCGCGTGCGTCTCTTGCAGGCTTGGTCTTCGCCGATCTCCCATTTTCCCAACCTCCATCCCTTCTTCGTGAAAGGTGGGAAACCACCGATCGGGAGAGGGCGTGTTGTGTGTGTGTGTGTGGGAATCTCCCGCGCTCGCTCTTCTTCACACTCAGAGAAGCAACATAACAACACACACGCGTATACACGCTTACGTCCATACCCCTTAGAACCGTATATCAACATACTATGCGCTCTTCTTTAAACGTTGCACGTGGGTTCACCCGGGATTTCCTACAGAGCATAAAAACATCGATTACTTTTAAATACTTTAAATTGGAGGAAGTACGGTCGCAGTCAGCTTTGGGGAAGGAGGACCGTCATAATGACCTTGGGGGATAAAAAGCATGAGTCACGGGAACTGTTTACTCCAGAAAGCAGACCTTTCCTTGGTTCTTAAAGTGAGTTGAAATGTCAAGGGTCTTTAGCCTGTCATTCTTTTCGTTTTTTGAAGTCGAACGCAAATGATTAAGCCAGAAATCAATATTCGCCTTTCAATGTCCTCACCCCCAGAGAGTTATGGCGGGTTTTTGTTTTGTTTTCGTATGAGGGATTTTCTGATCCAAAAAGCCCCACGCAAAAAGAAGTTCTGAACGTAACGCTGCGTTTTCGCTTTGCAGATGGAGGCGCTTTTTTTCACCACCACCACCCCACTTTCACAATCGGGCAACAAACACAACATAAATCAGCGCTCGCATACGAAACTACATCACCAATAACGCGGCTCGTATTCAACTTTGTTAAGACACTCGAGAGAAGGGGGGAAAGAAAGGATACAGCGACAACCTAAGCGTATCGTTTGAGTTTTTAAGTACCAACATATGGTCCATAAACGCACGAAATCTCCCAATTGCTCCCTTCGCGTCCAAATGCTTTGGACCCCACGGTAGGGATGGAGGGAATGAGAAGAGACCAGAGATGCAAACGAGTCAGTTTGAGATCTGACGGATGCCGTCAAAACACCTAAACAGCAATTTTGCTGGGTATGCATCATATAGAGAGAGATCGGTGCTCATATGGGAGACACTCGCCTCCATGTAAAGATTTTTTTTTTTGAAACTCCAGTCAATTATCCCCTCCCCCTTCCCCTCCTCTTATCTCTCGTTCTCTCTTTCCTGCATGCTCTTCGCATCGCCAAAAGCCCGCAAATCAAATCCTATTATTATTATTTTTGTCGCCGCCTCAAGCTGCTCGCCCCCTTTCCTATCTTTTATGCTTAGTCAAAAGCAAGGCGATGCGCGGTGGCCAACGGAGAGCTCTTTATTATGTCAAGGCATCGCTCCCGAAGTTGCGAAAAGAAAAAAGAAAAGAAAAAAATAACCCGCGGCAGTTCTTGACAGCGCGTAACCTCTAGGAGTGCAGGGAACACTTACAGCTTGCGGCGTGCGCGGTCTTCCGCAGCAAAAGGATGAAATCCAACGGCGCAAGGTTTCTGGGTTCGGTTAAAGAATAACAGCGAAGGTCGGCTTAGAGTACAGGGGGTTGAATTGGTCCTCGCTTCGCTTCTTCCTCTGTCTGGTTGCCGCTTAAAATCCTCTTTGTGGATCGCTTCGGCGACCCTAGAAGCAGCTTGCCGCGCGTTCCCCCAGCTTTGCTCTGCACTGCAGATCAGGAATCCCGGAGAAATTCAAGGATCCCTTGCAGGATAGAGCTTCCGTGCGCAGGCGCTAGCCGACAAAACCCGGGCCGGTGTAAGGTTGAAAAAATCGGCTGCCCGTCGCATCTGCGGCTTGGCAACGACTGAGCATGCTCTTTTCGAACTGAGCAGGCGCAATCGGGCCGCTTGAGGCTCCAACTCCGCGCTCCGGCTCGAGCGCTTTTGCCCACGCAGCTCTCGGTGGTTGACAAGGCGCCGGGAGCTAACGCGGGGGACGACGCAGCGATCCCCCTTTAGGGAGGAATTCGCTGTGTAGGAATGGGGGTGCTTTCCACCAAACGACCGGGGTGGGCGGGAATTGCTTGCTTTTGTGACCACGGGCACAGCTGGATGAAGAAAGCCTAGAGGTGGGGGGACACGAAGTGAGGGGTAGTCTTTTTAAGACCGAGCGAAAGTCGTGAGTAGGGGGCTGCAGTGGTGCTGGCCAAAAACGTTTCTCGCCGTGTGATTCATTCTTCCGCAGAGTGGAGGGAGAAAATGAGGCTTCCTTTTTCTCCCCATCTTGTTGCCTACAGGAGAAGGCTTCCCCCCCCCCCCCCAGATTCTCATTCCATTTTATCCAACTCCACATGGTTTGCTCTAAGGTGACATTATAATAATAAATGGAAACCCTAACCCTAAAGCTTGTTTTGAGTTAAACTTGGTTCCTGTTGACTCCGCGAGTACACTACAACCAAACGGTTATCTTAGCAACAATACAGGTGACATTTGTCATGGATGCCTTTCAGGATGGGGTTTTTTTTTTTTTTTTGGCATTCCAGTCTTAACGTACAAGCCTATAGTCCAGGGGTGTCAAACTTGCGGCATCACGTGATGTATCACAAATTTTTCCCACTTCGCTAATCTGGGCATGGGCATGGCCAGCACGTGACGCATCTGGCCTGCGAGCCACAGGTTTGACAACCCTGCTAACAGACCGTGTTAGTCTCTGGGTCTGACCCTGACTAGCTTCTAACTCAGCCTGGTGTTGCCATGTGGTGTACTGTCCACTTCCGGTATTGGCCGGGGAATTCTAGAAGTTGAAGTCCACACATCTTAAAAGTTTGGAAAACACTGATATTGTTTTTTGTTACACTGATATTGTTAAATTGTTTTTAATTTTATGGGTATATGTTTGTTTTAATATGGTTGTACACCGCCCTGAGTCCTTCGGGAGAAGGGCGGTATAAAAATTTAATTAATAAATATATATATATATTTATAAATACACACACACACATACACACACAGATATATATATATATATATATATATATATATATATATATATATATATACACATACCAGTAGTCCTTGACTTACGAACAGTCGCTTACCAATTGTTCGAAGTTAGAACAGACCTCCCAAAGAACTACTTACAACCAGAATTTTGAGTTCTGATAGCTGCCACTGCATGTGAAATCATGTGATCGAATTTTGGGTACTTGGCAACCTGCCCACATTCACAGTCATTATCAACGTCCTACAGTTATAAATGAGATTTATTACTTTCTTTGCCGGAAACCCAGTTTTCAGCAAAAAAATGTCCATTGTGG
Source organism: Ptyas mucosa (assembly GCA_012654045.1). Taxonomy (NCBI): domain Eukaryota; kingdom Metazoa; phylum Chordata; class Lepidosauria; order Squamata; family Colubridae; genus Ptyas; species Ptyas mucosa. Next base: position 20,540,334 of record WNWU01000017.1, on the reverse strand, counting down.
ACAAAGGGTTCACTTGGTGACCATGGTGTTTGCTTAACAGCCATGGTGAGTCTCTATAAAAATGTCATAAAGTCATGTGTTGATCTACTTAGCGACTGGCAGGACTTATGACCACAATTCTGGGCGTAATTATGATCGTAAGTTGAGGACTAGCTGTACTTTTATGTCAAGTACAGATTCATCCCATAATTCCATATTCCAATTAAAGTATAGACTTAAATTTAGAGTTCTGCATTGAGGTTGCGTACTTATTGAATATAATGAGCTGTTTGCATGAGTACCTAAACTGCAAATCAAGCAGTGTTATTTGACTGTATCTACCTCATTTTTATCATAATAGTGCTTTAGAATTATTTACTCCTTCAGATGCAACAGGCTATGAGAAAGTAAGCATGAGTGCAAAAGCTACATTTGTTTTCCTGGTCCCATTAAAAACCATGGTGCAAAGAAGGCTCAATTTATTTAAATTCAATATTTGGAGCTTGGTTAAAATATAAATAACTGTGAACCTGTGATACTTCTTACTTTGAAATTTAAGTCTGTTGAGTCAAGCAGTACTTGCTCTCAAGTGTGCTTATGACAATAGTGTAACATTTTCCAAACTGGAGCCGAGAGATTAATTTCATGCCTCAAATAATTGTAATGCATACAATTAAGAAAGCTAATTTATTATTGTGGTTAAGGCATCAGACTAGAAACAGGGAGAGTGTTGAGTTCAAGTCCTGCCTTAGGCATAGCACCAGCTGAATGACCTTGGGCCAGTCACTCCTTTTCAAACCTAGGAAGCAGACAAGAGCAAGCTACTTCTGGAAAACCTTGCCAAGAAAACTGCAGAAAATCTGTTCGTGTGTGTGTGTATGTGTTTATATGTGTATGTGTGTTGCTGCAACAGTAGACTGTCTAATTAGATGATTGAAGCCAACAAGTTGTGGGTTGCAAAAGACTGGATGATCTCTATATGGCAGAGGAAACCCCAACATGTTTTAAATTTGAACTTCATCAAAAGTAATTAACCTCAAGCTCCCCAAATTCCCAAGTCACACAATTTGTAAAAATTCAAATCTAATACATCTTGAAGCTGCCAGATTGGGAAGATTGATACATAATATTGACATCATGCCTTTGCATCTTATTTATAGGCCCTTTGGCAAGCAGTAAAGGCTTATTAAAGCTGCTTGTAAGAGCAAAGCTGTTTGCTTATTAGAAGTGTCTATATAGTGTGGGTGCAAATATTTGGATGACCACTAGATGGGAACAAAAAATTACATTTCTGTGTCATTTTAATGCCATCTAGTGGTCCTCTGTATTTCTGCAATTCAGATATGATACCCTAACACTACAGTATGTATCCCAGATATTTGCTACAATGGCTTTTGTATTTCATATCTTTCGGTGTACTGTAAAGAAGCCATGGTGACAAAATCTATAGAGGTAATACCTTTATAAACTCAACTAAGTTTTTACAAATTACAGTATTTGTAATTGTATTAATTTTCTGAATAATTTAATCAGGCAAGATGATTAAGCTGGGAGAGAGAGGTGGTTCATCTTCAAGCCACATTTATACCAACAAAAGATGAATTGTGTGCTAAAAGAATTCTTGAAAAGTTAAAAGCTTATAGTATTTTGTAAAACGTCAGTTGGCATAATAAATGGATTTTGACCATTTTTACTTCAAATTATACTTTCAATGCGTTATATAAATTATATAATATTGCAAAATAATTTATTCTATAATTATCTTGTTTATACTGTCACATATGGCATTGATGTTAAAGGTAATACTTTGGTATTCGATACAGAAAATGTGAGGATGAGTTATTTTGTAGTGAAGAAACTAAGCCAAAATTAATGAGTATTTTCAGAAAGAAAGGAGTTTTAAAGACAAACTCTTATGGAAAAAATATAAAGACACTATTAATAGGGAGCAAAGGCCTTAGAATTTTCTTTCCCATTTCTTAAAAAGGTAATTAAATGTATTTTTAAAATAATTTTCCACATAGAAGGAAGCGGGAGTCCAAATGAAAGGTTTTGCTTTCTCTTTTGTCTAATTGAAAATCTGCTAGAGCGTTAATGCTGTGAAAGATTTTCATTGATAATTAATACTATAAAGAAACACAAAGGTTTTGTTATGATAATTAGCTGTGTTACAGAATATTTTAGACTGTATATTATACATTCTTAATATTATTATAAATTAGTTTTATTTACACAGTTCTTCGCATATTATTGCCAATATAACCCTCAAAACAATTCAGTCAGTGAACAGTAATATCCATGAATTGCATTTCCAGTGTCTGAGCAGAGGAATAGGCACTTTTCCTATCCTTGCAGGAAAGACTGTTTTCCCCGTAAAATATTAATTATCTATCTAGTGATACATCCTCACCTGGTTTTGAAAATAGAGTCAATACAGGATCAAAACAAATTGTGAAATCAAACACATAAATATAATTGGATATTTCAAGACCAAATACCTTAATTAACTTGTTATTTTAAGGCAGGAGTTTATGGTTGCCTAAATTATGTAAGCTGCCTTATGTAACAGCCCAGGTGGTTTCTAGCAGTCAAGCAAATTTTACAATCAAATAAGTTAAAGTATAATGGATGCTAATCACAAAATGGCTGCCATGCTAACCATATCCTACGTATTTGCAGAAAAGGCTTTCAAAGAACTCAAGCAACATGCAATCAATCAATTAAATCAATACTTTTATTGACTAATACAATATCTCTTATTAAATGAGTTGTATATTTTTAATACAAGCAAAATATTGCAGTCAATAAGAACAATCTTGAAACAGACTTCATCTCCTGCTCAAGAAAGTAGAAAATTGTTTTTCTAAAATTATTCCTGTTATGGTATAATTTATTTATAAACCAGAGCCCACCATTATAACGAACAAACAATGCAGGCTGAGTGACTTTGGGCCAGTCATTTCTCTCCCACGCCATCCTACCCCATAGAGTTGTTGTGGGAAAAATAGGTAGAGGAAGGAGTGTGTGTTTGTGCCTTGAGTTATTTATAAAGTAATAAAGATGGGATAAAAATAAAAAAAATCCATGATTATATCATAGAATATATATTGAAACTTTTACTTCAAGGAAATGTACTATAATTTATGAAGTGGAGTTAATTCTATCTTACAAAATGTGTTCATGGATGCCAGGCTGGAATGTATTAGCCATATGATCATTTGTTTAACAAGATCACATCTTTTGTCACTATATCTGTTTCAGTTCCTCAGAGTTTCCTTCAGAAAATACCAGTTCAGGGATGGATGCATCCAACTGCAGCAAGCCACAAACACTCAGAAATGTTAACATGGGTGCAGAAATGTCATAGTGCAAATTCCACTGTACACATTTGTGTCCGAGTGTCTGATGCAACAATATAAGTTGTTGTATTTTACTCTGTTATAACATATAGGTGCTATCCCTCTCTTTTAGTTTATACAGTAATGCCATTCTAGTTGACCAACAAATCACTAACACAAAAATCCAATACTATATTGACAGATCAGTCTAAAGCATTACTGAGCCCCAAAAAAGGACAGGCCAGCTAAATTAGGATTCCTAACTGTTTGATGTTTGCTGCAGGGATCTCACTGTTAGCCAGGCTTGTGCAAGATTTTCCAGATCAATACCTCATTCAAGTCTAGGTTGCACAGATGGCATTTCAGAAGGAAACAGTTGCCAGCCTAAGGGACAATGAAGCAAGGATAAATACATCATTGCTAAATCAAATAAATGCTTTGGTCCGTCCTTTTCTACCCAGATAATTGAGAATATCAGTCCCAGCCTCATCTCTTACCACAAGATTAGGTGTTTTTCTTAACCAGAGAAATTCCTGGTTGGAATTTCACATCTAGCAACACCTTTTTAAAGGTTCTTAGACCTCTTGATGAGCACCTGCAAAGATAGACATGCAGCCTCTAGACAAGCGATGGCAAACCTATTGGGCTTAGTAAATGACTAACTTGACTCTGCTGGTGTGTCTTACACTCTCCCCCCCCCCCCCAAAGAAACAATTCTCCATCTCTCTCCTTCCATCAAGGCCACCCTGCTGCTTGGTGGCAGCAACGAGATTGGGCAGGGAGATGAGGCCTGCCTTGCATCATTCTCCAAGGTGTAATTCAGAGGTGGGTTTCAGCAGGTTCTGAGCAATTCTGGAGAACCGGTAGCGGACATTTTGAGTAGTTCAGAGAAGCGGTAAATACCACCTCTGACTGGCCCTGCCCCCATCTATTCTCGGCCTCCTGAGTCCAAGCTGATCGGGAGGAAATGGATATTTTGCAGTAACCTTCCCCTGGAGTGGGGAAGGAATGGAGATTTTACAGTATCCTTCCCCTGCCATGCCCACCAAGCCACGCCCACAGAACCGGTAGTAAAAATGTTTGAATCCCACCACTGGTATAATAATTGCCCCTGCAGCCCAGAGTTCCCCAGCATCTGCTATGTACTGCTTAACCTTCAGGCATTATCCTTTTTCTTTTGACAGGCCCCTCTGGCGTACCCTAGGCTGCTCCAGGACACACGAGGCATTTGTTCCTGAAGAGACTTCGGAGAATGTTTTCCATGGCTTCTGCAGTCTCCAAAAAACGCATGAAAGCAACTCACGTGATTTTCAGAGGCTCCAGAGGCTGCACAATTTCCAGAGAGTCTGGAGGCCACCTGAGAATACACCCCATTCTTGTGTGGCCTCTGAAAATGATGTGAGAATGGGGTAGGCTTTTGAGAATAGTTGTTGGTGAACACAGGTGTATCACCCGGAATGTCACGGCATGTCACTTTTGACACATGTGTCATAGGTTTGCCATCATTGCTTTAGACTTTCCAGCTATTGCTAAGTTATCTTTCTGGAAGTTTCAATCAAAAGCATGAGGGAATTAGACTGGGAAAGATTGTTCCATTATTAATGGCACCTTTGTTTGAGATTTTGAAAATTTGCTTAAAAGAAAGAACAATGTAATTTCAGAGCTGGTTTAACTGATTATATGGTTGGCATTTCAACAGTAAAACCTACCTATAAAAATAATTTTAAAAGATACACCTTTTCCCCCACACACATCAACATGCTTATTTTGTGCTAATTTAAATGATTGACTATTGCTTTGTGGTCTTCTAAATTTTAGAAATAAGTAAACATGTAAACACATGATAAAGGGTCAAAGATACACAATATAGAAATACAACTAAAACCCAGTCATGAAAGCATTTTATTTGAGATAGAAACATTCCCAATAATATTTTTTTAAAAAAACTCAAAGATACACAAAATCTAGAATACATTCTCATTACAATTAAATAATTCTAATTATGTACAAGAGAGGCATGGAAAGGGCTCATCATATCTTGAGGTTCAGTTCAGGTTAATGTTATTTCTCCCCTTCTAAACATTAATTTAAAGAGTCTGTCCCAATAACCAATAGCTCCAAAAGATAATTATATTAAAGGTATAAATATTTATTGATATTTATTCTTACATTAGCTACAGAAATTGATGCATTAATTTTTATTTATTTTAATAATGTATGCATATCTGTCTGTCTATCTATCTATCTATCTATCTATCTATCTACCTACCTACCTACCTACCTACCTATCTATCTATCTATCTATCTATCTCCATCCATCCATCCACCCACCCACCCACCTACCTACCTCTCTCTCTCTCTTCAGGCAGTGACTAGGCAGTTTACAGAAATTTAAAACTAGAAACAAATGTAAAAATAAAACAAATGTAAATAAAATACAGAATTCCCTCTAATATTTCACAAGTCTGCAGTCAAAAGAAAAAAAAAGTTCTGAGGGAATGAACCTAGAAATATCGGAGGAAAATGCTGTTCCAGTGGGCAGGTACAACAACTAAAAAGAGATACAGAAACCCCCCCCCCCCTCTCTTTCTCTTTCTCTCTCTCTCTCTCCAGACAAAATTAAATTTGCATTTCAGCATTCAAGATGATAAATTTCCCTGGAATAATAATCCTTGTTTATATTTGAAATTATTTTCCCTGGGGCTTCTCCCACCTGTCTATGGTTCCCAGAATTTCCGTCATGTGTTCATTACATCCTATGGTTACTGTTCAGTAATAAAGCAGCTACATCTTCCAATGTGGAATAAAGAAAAAGAAAAAAACTTATCCCCAAATTAAAATACAAAGGAAGGAGAACAAAGTTTTCTTTCTGATTTTTTAAAAAATCAACATACATATAGCGCTTTTTTTTTCATCAGCCTAAATTTGAGTCCTTTCCTTTTGCTTTGTAGAAAAGGGGAAGATATTATCTGAGGGATGAAGAGTATTCCCTCTACTTAATACAAAACTGGTCATTTATTTTTTATAGTTCTTATTCTAGAGTCTTGGAGCATTTGTATAGAGTTAGGGCCAGTGGCATCACCAGTGTATAAAATACATTCAACTGAGAAAGTCCAGAATATATCTTGGCTGGTGAGTTTCACAACTGATAAATTAATTGTGCATTTCCTCAGTCAAAAGGTAACACAGCGATGTAGACACCTATCCTATGCCAAGTCAATCCATTGCCCATCTGACTAACATCCACATTACTTTGGCTGATCGATAGTCAGCCCATCCACACGCATTAAGCTTAGTTTAGTGCTGAGTAGTCATTTATAGGATTGGGGAAAATTTGTTTGTTAATATTACAACTGGGAAGCCCAGGGTATGTTCCTACTGCCAAAACATTTCTTCCATGGAATCCAGAGAGATGTATTCTGAAACAAATGCTTATTTGAGTGGTAATGTTTAAAAAGTTGGCTTGCAGTTCTGGCAAATCTGGAGCCTTGCACTTAAGTTTATTATCCTCTGCAGATTTCTAAAGGGTTTGATCCAGAAGGAGAGAGAGGGGGAAGAGGGAGGAACTGGCTCCCATCACGACACAACAGAAAATCCACATTAGGGAAAACATATTTTTCACTAGTATATTTAAAGAAGCTCAAAGTTGTTGTTCGGGCCCCTTTCTGAGCTCCAGAATAGCACCAAATCCATGACCAAACCCATTTACTCATACCCACCATAAACAAGTTTAAGAGCAAGTTTTGACAGATGGATAAACATGACAGTCTAGCCTTCTGTAAACTGATGCCTGCCCATCCCACCTTAAATAAATGGGTTGAAATTAGTCATGTGAGCTAGTGACATTAAGTGGGAGGGCAAATAAAGTCAGAGAAATCCACCAATGGTTTCTCTTAATTTGGCAATGTTAAAAATGTCAGGTGAGGACCACTCCTTGGCCCACTAAATCTGTCAGAATAGAGTTGAGCAATGAGGACAATGCAAGGCATGCTGACAAACTTTTCTGCTGCTTCAAAGCCTGGAAGATCGCCTTGATGAACAAAGTCATGAGGAATCGCACAGTGACACTGCAGTGTTATAGATCAGATACCTTCCAAGACCTACCCATGGGATATTGGGGATTGAACCTGGGAGCTTCAGCACGCACAAGCAGAGGCTTCACATCCAGCTTTTCCCTTATGTGTTCCAGCAGGAATGAAAAAAGAAGCAATTTAATGGGCTTCCACTTTTATCTATTACTGCTTTAATACGTACTGATTTTCTTTTCTCCATTTGAACAGCAGCCTGAATACCTTCACAAGAGTGAGGAAGAAATAACAAAGCAATTCTCTTCCTGCAGCGAATAGGAAGTATTTTAATTGGAACAGGGAAAATGTTCCCCCATCACGTATCCCATAGCCTTGGGTCTGGTGAGCTCCCTGAAATGATGTTTTGAAAAAGTCAGACATGTTGAATGAGGTTACGCATTTAATGCAACACACAATTTGACATTTACCTTATCTAGAACATCCACTCTCCACCCCAAGCCGGCCTGCAGTAGTTAATAATGCCCTCCATAATTAAAATAGTTTAATTATCAAGAAAATTCAGAGCGTAAGGAAAGCTTATTTCAGAGTAGCATTTCTTTATATTTTTACTGCAAACTTGGGGTAAATGAATGCAGGTCCTGCTCTTTGCAAGTCTCTCGTTTTTTACCTACATGGTGTTAGAGGAACAATCCGGTCTGGTTCCAAGCCGGGAGAAAGGTGCTGAAAATAAAATGGAGGCTGACGGGCTGCAAGGAAAGAAGATTTATTTGGATTCCAGAAACTTCATTGACATGTTTCTGGGGTAGCTGAACCCTTGTTTTAGGAATGGATGGATTTTTACAGGGTTCTGAGATGCTGCAGGGGGTTGTGCAATGTAGTGAACCTTGTGCCTTTTGCTATTCTAACGGTGGTGGGTTAATCCTATTATTTCCTAAAACTCATGCCTTGTCCTTCTTAATCCCATCAGCTGGAGCTGAAGGTGTTTTGTTTGTGAATAGATTGGCCCAGTCTTTCTTACTAGGCACAAAATATCCATCGCTAAAGACTTCACGCATCTGCTGGAGGCTGTTGGGGCTGCTTTCTGCCTTTGTTAAGATTTTTCTCCATTTCTCCTTTGGGGGAATTCTGCCTCTTTTAATATTCCCCAAAATATTTTATTCTCAGGCTGGGGGGGGGGGTGTTGCTTCCTACAACTGCATATACTTATTCTTGTTCTAGGATAAAGAAAGGCTGGCATATGATCAAGAAAAGAAGCAAAATGTAGCCCATTTCACGGATGCTCTTTAAATAACACAGCTCCTCCCCCCCC
>WNWU01000017.1:20518174-20531670 GCA_012654045.1 Ptyas mucosa | reverse complement strand
GGGGGGGAGATTTTAACAGATTAACAGAGTTGGAAGGGACCTTATAGGTCATCTAATCCAACCCCCCCGCTCCCCGCCCCCCCCCTGCTCAAGCAGGAGACCCTACACCATTTCTGACAAATGGCAGTCCAATCTTTTCTTGAAAGTCTCAAGTGATGAAGCTCCCACAACTTCCGAAGGCAAGCTGTTCCACTGGTTGATTGTTCTCACTGTCAGAAAGCTCCTCCTTATTTCCAGGTTGAATCTCTCCTTGATCGGTTTCCATCCACTATTCCTAGTCTGGCCCTCTGGTGCTTTGGAAAACATCTTGACCCCCTCCTCTCTGTGGCAGCCCTTCAAGTATTGGAAGACAGCTATCATGTCTCCCCTGGTCCTGTTCTTCACTGGACTAGCCATGCCCAGTTCATGTAACCGTTCTTCATATGTTTTAGTCTTCAGTCCCCTAATCATCCTGGTTGCTCTCTTCTGCACTTTTTCTAGAGTCTCAACATCTTTTTTATAGTGTGGTGACCAAAACTGGATGCAGTACTCTAGGTGTGGTCTTACTAGGGCTTTATAGAGTGATATTAGTACCTCGCTTGATCTTGATTGTATCCCTCTGTTAATGCAATTTAGGATTGCGTTGGCTTTTTTAGCTACTGCTGCACACTGCTGGCTCGTATTTAGCTGATTGTCCACTAAGACTCCAAAATCCCTTTCACAGTCACTGCTATTAAGCCTGGTTTCCCTCAGTTTATATGTGTGCTTTTGGTTTTTCTTACCTAAGTGTAAGACTTTACTTTTCTCTACATTTAATTTCATTTTGTTAAATAGGGCCCAGTGTTTAAGTCTGTCAAGATCCATCTGGATCTTGAGCCTATCTTCTAGGGTGTTAGCTATTCCTGCCAGCTTAGTATCATCTGCAAATTTGGTGAGTTCCCCTTCTATTCCCTCATTTAAGTCATTTATGAAGAGAGGGGGAGAGGGAGAGGGGGGGGAGAAGGAGGTGGAAATTGTAAAATGCGAAGACCTTGGGTATTTTTGTTATTGTTTATCCCTGTGTTGGGCTTTGGTGTGTGTATCCTGGGTATACTCTTGATGATTGTGAGGTTTGGCAGCATATTAAATGAAAAAATGTGTTATTTTTATTTTGAACATGCTGGCAGCTTGCCAAATGCAGTAGTGTGCATTACCCTGTGTGTTAAGGAGAAAGTCTAATTTCAAGCCAATTGCAGAGAAGTGGTTTTGGTTTCGGGGTCCCCCCCCCCCCCCCGCTACTGCTGCTGTTCATAGGCAGTGTTAAAGTGAATCATTTTCTATGTTGCTCTCTGATCAATTTCTGTGGGGGTTTTTTTGTGTAGGAGATTGGACAAAAAGACATTCTGACAACAGTTGTTTCAAGTTGTTTCTTATGAAAATGTAATTAAACCAGCAACCTTCTTTTGACTTACATTTCTATAGATGGCATCGGCATGGATTTACCACCCTATCTGTTCTGAATCTCTAGGGTGAAAAACATACTCTCAGCTTGAATCAAAAACATTTTCCTTTTTCCATCTACACAATTGTAAAATGGTAGCTATGGGAATAACACCTTTGGAATGGAAAATGACCTCAAGATTGTTAAAGGTATTGAACAAAGCTGCTGTTTTGTTTTATCCCTTTATAATCTGACTTTGGTTTATTGGATTTTCAAGCAAAAGGAACTCTGATTTTTAAAAGAGTCACTAGATAGGGAGAGGGGAGGCATATAAAACAATGTAGGCTGGTGACCCCCAGGGGGAGAGCCTTCTCTGTGGGGGCACCTACCCTCTGGAACCAGTTGCCCCCGGAGATTAGGAGAATCCATGACCTCAGTGCCTTCCACCGTGCCCTAAAAACACATTTTTTCCAACAAGCCGGGCTGGCTTAAGAAGAAATTTTAAATATTTTAAATATTTAATTAGTTTGTGAATTTTAAATTTTGTAGCCAAATTTATATATATTTTAATTGTCTTAATATTTATATTTCATGTTTTTATTTCTGGCTGTACACCGCCCTGAGTCCTCAGGGAGAAGGGCGGTATAGAAATTGGAAATAAAATAAAAAAAAATAAATTAAATAAATAAAAACAGGAAACCAGCCTATTTTGTATCTTGTGCTTAAGAACAACGCTTCCTGCCCTTTTAAGCCCAATTGTTCTGACCCAGCTCCCCAAACACAACAAACCCTCTGTAGTTGAAGCAATGATCCCTCTATTAGGAGCGCCAGCAGCCCCAGCAAAAAGTTTCTCTCTCACCACAGGCTAACAAGTCTGTCCGGCAGGGAGATGAATAGTTGTCTGCCACATCTATTCATTTCCGCCGCCTGCCTTTTATCCCCAGAGCTAGGGTGGGGCTTCACTAGCAGCGGTGGATCTTCCATCCCAAGGATCAGCCCACAGATTTCCACTGCTCTCCTCTCCTCTGCCTTCTGTGCATCCGCACATCAGGCACTGGACCCAGCTGTTCCTCATCTTCCTCATCAGCCACCTCCAGACCTGGGGACTATTGACTCTCCATCTGAGGGCTGACAGATGGCCCAGGCTCTGCCTTTCTCTCTCTCTCTCTCTCTCTGATAGCTCCAATCCCTCTTCCCCTTCGGAGCTCTCAGGTTGCTTTGATGCTTGATCCTAATTCCCACGCCTCCTCCTCATCTGGAATCGGCTGCTGGAGGGGGCCAGTGGCCGTCAGGCCACAACACCAATCATAATATGACAGCAATCACCTCTGTAAAGGAAGTTTGGGATCTTGCCCCCTGCAGCTCTGGGTTATTTGTATTGCTCAAGCCTGCCCTCCAAGGGTTTACGCTCTAGTAAGTACTTACTTGGATGGCAGGATTAAAAGCAGAGTTCCCAGCAAGATACTCGATTTCATTTGGTGACAGTTGGCATTATTTATTTTTCAGTGGCTATGACTCTGTTGGCAGTGAAGAAATTGTTCATTTCAGAACCAAGGGAATTTTCAAAAGAAGTGTGACTACTTTCAGATCTCCCCCCGCCCCTCTTTGGCACAGAGTATTCACATTCCCACAACTTAATCAAAACAAATAGTTCATGGATCCTTTTCTGGCCATCACTTTTAACCCTAATCCTAATTCTTTTGCAGACACTTTTTGTCCGTCTGTCTTCAAGTCACCATTGGCTCCTGGCAACTACCTGGAAGAAGTCCCTGCATCTTTCTTAGTAAGGTTTTTTTGGGGGAGAAATGGTTTGTCCTTCTCTGTTTTCTAAGACTGGGAGAAAGAGACTGGCCCAAGGTCACCCAGCTAGCTTTGTGCATAAGGTGGGACTGGAGGTCTCCTGTTTCTAGCCTCAAGTTTCTAACCACTACCCTAAACTGGCATGCCACAGGCACTAGCAGAGCTTAAAATGAATGTTTTCCCTTCCCCACTGCTATCTTCCCCCCCTTTCACAGCATGGATTTGAAAGCAATTCCTTTTCAGACAGAAGATTGGCTGCAGTTTGAAATTTTCCAGGCAAATGGGTAAATTTTAAATTTTCATGTCAGCTTGCATAGAGAGGAGGGGGCAAGTGGGACAGAGAAAGAAATCTGTCTATACCCTGACAGCAGAATCGGTGAATGAGGGGGGAACCTGCTTTTACCAACCACATATGCAATATATAAAAAACAAGGTTAGGGAACCTTCAAAGCAAATCTAACTATTAACTGATAACCAGGCTGATTTTAAACACAGGTTTATAATATTGTGGAATATCACCATCAGGTGGCAATTAGGTATCCTTTAGACCAGTGGTGAAATCCAATTTTTTTACTACTGGTTCTGTGGGCGTGGCTTGGTGGGCGTGGCAGGGGAAGGATACTGCAAAATCTCCATTCCCTCCCCACTCCAGGGGGAGCATATTGCAAAATCTCCATTCCCACCCCACTCTGGGGCCAGCCAGAGGTGGCATTTGCCGGTTCTCCGAATTGCTCAAAATTTCCTACCAGTTCTCCAGAACCAGTCAGAACCTGCTGGATTTCACCCCTGCTTTAGACACACTGATGTATAGTGTGCAAAATTAGCGCAAGATTTATCCCATGGCTAGATCTGCTGGTTAGAACAGCTAACTCACATTTTAGCATTAACTCCTCTTTATATCCTACTTTTTGATACTAAGGCTTCTTGAACAATATTTAAAGTTCCATCTCTAAAAATGTCCTTAAAAACATTTCTTTTTCCAGGGCCTTTTATGAAGCAAATAGAATCTTTCATAGCAGTGATAGTACTTGATAAGAATTTATGGTAGGGTTCAGATTACAAAATATTAAAATTGATTATTATATGTTTATATTGTTGAAACTGGCCTATATTGTGCTATGTTGTTATTGTTTTGCTTGTTGCATGCAATATATTAATATATAATTTTCCTCTAGCTTCAGACCCACTCCATATTAAGGAGAGATGGGGAGTGGGTGATTTTTCCACTGGCCTGTGACAAAGGAAGTCAGGGGAATCCACCAATTGCTTTCTTTAACTCGCCCTGCATTAACATAACATGTGTTAGCCAGCATGACTTCCTGGCCTCATTACTAAGAAGAGCTTTTAAATTCAAGATTATAAGTGCAAACCAAAGTGGAAAGGGAAAAAAACCCACATAGTAAATTTAATTTTCTTTGTTTCAACAGGACTGTTTTGCATAAGAAAGTAATTTAAGTTCGTGGAGTTGAATAAAGTTCAACAAAGTACTGAAGGTTTTTGGAATATCAAAACATTCTCTTATGATGTCAAGAAGTAGATTTTTTAAAAATTAGCAAGAAATATCCATAAACATGGAGGGGCACCAGTGGTGGGATTCAAAACTTTTTACTACGGGTTCTGTGGGTGTGGCTTGGTGGGCGTGGCATGGGAAGGATACTGTAAAATCTCTGTTCCCTTCCCACTCCAAGGGAAGGTTATTGCAAAATTCCCATTTCCTCTCGATCAGCTGGGACTCAGGAGGCAGAGAATAGATGGGGGCGGGGCCAGTCAGATGTGGTATTTACCAGTTCTCCGAACTACTCAAAATTTCCGCTACTGGTTCTCCAGAACTGGCCAGAACCTGCTGAATACCACCTCTGGGGGGCACAGTGGCTCAGTGGTTAGAGACACTAGGCTTGTCAGATGGAAAACCGACAGCCTGGTTTGGAGACCTGAACACTGCGCAATGAGGTATGAACCCCCATCACTTGGTCCAGCTCCTGCCTGCCAAAAGTTCGAAAGAATGCAAATGTGAGTAGCAATAGCACTTAGATTTATATACCACTTCACAGTGCTTTTACAGCCCTCTCTAGGTGGTTTATAGAGTCAGCATATTGCCCCCAACAATCTGGGTCCTCGTTTTACACACCTTGGAAGGGTGGAAGGCAGAGTCAACCTCGAGCCTGGTGAGATTTAAACTGCCAAATTGCAGGCAGCCGGCAGTCAGCAGAAGTAGCCTGCAGTACTACACTCTAATCACTGTGCCACTGTGGCTCATAGTAGATAAATACCAGGGGTGGGTTCCACTTACCTTTAATACCGGTTTGCAACGTGAGCATGCCCGGCCACTCCCTTCACTTATGTGTGCTTCTGTGCATGCACAGATCATCAGTGATGACGTTGGGGCGGGTGGGTGGAGCCTCTCACCGTCATTACTACCGGTTCACAAGAACCGGACCAAACCGGGAGCAACCCACCATTGATAAATAGGTATCACTTTGTAGATAAAATAGGTATCACTTTGGTGGGAAGATAACAGTATTCCTGGCGCTTTGGTGTTTAGCCATGATGGCCCCATGAGTACAGAAATGTATTTGGAAAAGGCTGGCTCCCTCGGTTAAGAAACTGCTCCCTAAAGTTGGACATGACTAGACAGGGGAAACCATTACCTTTACTTTACTCACAAACATAACAATGATGGTGATTTGCTTAATAAATGTGTGATTCACTTAATGGCCATGATTTGCTTAATGACCATTGTAAAAATTCTCATAAAATTAGGTCCAACTCAACTTATGACTGCAACCACTTACAATGACAATTCTGGCCCTAATTGTTGTAAGGTGAGTATTATCTGTAACATAATGTTTTGACATATTAGTATTCGTCTTGTTATAGAAAATGGGACTTCTATCAAGGGCTATTCCAAGCTGACAGTCGCTGGGAGTTGAGCAGCATATGAATTTAAGAAATTATTGTTATTAAGGACCAGAAATGTGATATAACTTAAATGAGAGAAATTGCATTAATTCGAACTGTTGCCCAAATAAATTACTTAACAATGCAATTTAATTTTGGAAGTTTATAGTACAAATAATGTGATTGGTATTAGCTTATTAAATATAGTGGAAACTGATTTAAATTGTCATACTCTTTTCACTTTTTTACCTTGTAAAATTATAAATTAGTAAGTTATTATTTCACTAGTCACGAAAAAATTAGTGACCTTTTATAAGTTCTAGAAGCTTGTCTTCAATACAGGGTATGCATTAAATCAATTTTACATTTATTTATTTCACAAGAATTATTTGTTACTGCAATCATATATTCTGGGCAGCTAAATTTAACAAAGACATACATATTTCATGCTATTCCTCTTTGGGGTTAATGCAAAAACTGAGTAAGAAAAAAATATGTAAAAAAATTAAGACAGGAGAGAAAATAAATGTGGGATTGCTCTTTTGGACTATTCTTTCATAATTCATCCCTGAACTCCTCTTGGTCTGGATATCATCTCCCTCTGCTCATGAGGCCTCCTGACTTTGATTGTAGACTATTTATAGATTGCAATGTGTTAATTCTGCCCTCTGACTCTACAAAACTTCAGCCTTGAGGAGGACATGTCACAATTGAGGATGGAAAGAGATGAAGGAAAATATTCAAACAGTAATAATGTGTTGCTATTTAGGGGTATTCATAGGAAAATGAGGACTCTAAGAGCATTGCCTGAAAATTGCTTGACACACTGTTGTGTATTTCATACTGTAAAGTATTGACCAATCATGTCATAGGTTGGAAATTACGCTCGTGTGAGTACATAGCAAACCCCTAGGGCCATGATGGCGAACCTATGGCATGTGTGCCACAGATGGCATGCAGAGCCCTCTCTGTGGGCACACAAGCTATCGCCTCAGCTCAGCTCCACCGTGCATGCACATGTGCCTCCTGCCAGCCATCTGATTTTCAGGTCGCTGCCGTGCATGCGCAGGGGATGGGGCGCATGCGGGAGACGGGTGTGCATGCACGGGGTGTGGGGATCGCATGTGCAAGCACAGGGGCGGACGGAGCATGGGGGTGTCACACACATATGTGCAGGGAGGTGGGGGCAGTGGGGGTACACATGCATTGCATTATGGGTGCAGGCATGGACGCGAGCTTTCTCGGCCATGGGCACGAGCTGTTTGGGCCGCGGGCACGAGCTGTCTCATGCGCACTTTCGGCATGCGACAACAAAAAGGTTAGCCATCACTGCCCTACGCCTCTGTACTCCTGATGCAATCATGAAATCCTAACAATGTAGTATTTAACCTAGGTTTATATCAGGACATACTCTAGGTCAGTCTTTCTCAATAGGAGTTCCATGGAACTTTCAAGTTCCACATCAGGTTGCAAAGGGTTCTGTGAGATGCATTTGGAAAAAACCCAATGCCACTCTTTCTGAATTTTGTGTACTACACAACGTTGGTGCTCACAATGGTGGGAACTTTTCTCCACAGCCATCCTGCCACTTTGCTGTTACTGTGAACGTTGTCAAACATGGATTGTTTGCTTTGGATCGAATTGTATTCTGAGGTTTTCATATTTTTTATACCATTTTTGTATAATTACAGGTTTTTGCAGTTTTTATACTCAGACCTGGGAATTATTTCAAGCATTCCTTCAGGGTAAAAAGTTGAGTTGAAAAATGCCTGTTCTAGACATTTTTGGGTCGTCACCCACAATCCAGCAGTGCCAGAGACAAGCAAACAAAATAAGATAGGTTCTAGTAACTTTAAAAAAACCAGGTTTTTGGTTTACTCTTCTTTCAGAGGTAGCTGGAATACCTGTTTAGGAGTCTTGGCTAAACACCCTTCTCTTAGATCATTGTATCTTCCTTAGAGGAGAATCAGGCAAATCAGATCTCTAATCCTCAAGCATGACACATTTTTTTTTCTTTTTGATGATCAGAAAGCTGGCCCTCTGGAAACCATGGATGGATGAGGGTAACATAGGAAAAAAAATATCATTACCTTGTGTATGATTTTCAAATCACATAGGCTGTGGAAATAACGGCAGTTTCAATATCAGTGGAGATTTGTCCATGCAGAACTCAATAATCAACCCCCCTCCAAAAGATATTGACATCTAGATGTCCCCTCTTCATGTTTCCATCATATCATCATCAGAAAAGGAGGAAGAAAAGGAGCAAGGATGGAACAGGGTACAGTGAGAAAGGGGATTCAATCTATAGACCAGTGATGGCTAACCTTTTTGCCATCGTGTGCCAAAAGCGGTCAGAGCGCGGTGGGGTCACACGCACACGTGCCCACATCCATAATTCTATGCGCCCCACCCCCCTGTGCTCCCCCTGCTTTTGACATGTGATGGCACGGTGGGCCCGGTAGGCCCGTTTTTTGCTCTCCCCAGGCTCCAGAGCCTTTCTAGGAGCCTGGGGAGGGCAAAAACAGCCTTCCCCACCCCCAGAGGCCCTCCGGAGGCCGGAAACAGTATGTTTCCTGACTTCTGGTGGGCCCAGAAGGCCCGAAAATCAGCGGGCTGGTGCACGTATGCGTGCCGGAGCTGAGCTCGCGTGCCCACCAATATGGCTCCACGTGCCACCTGTGGCACCTGTGCCATAGGTTCGCCATCACGGCTATAGACTTGTCACCAAAGAGGAGCATCAAATGTCAAAAGCTAAAGAACAGAACAATCAAGAAATGCCAAATGCCCTGGAGGGACCCTAGTGGAGAAAATGGATTATTTGGAAGTAGACTTACTACTCCTGAATAGTCTCACTTCACCAATTAGGGCTGAGCAGCACTAATTGAACTGGGGTAATGGTTGGAACTTTCTATATAAAAGTCTTTCTCACAATGGGTCTAATTTCATGGGTCTGCCTCGATTCTCAATAATATATTTTCCTGGGAATTGGAGGTCCTTGACATGACCTGTCCTCTTTTTCTCCCTTGCTTGCTCAATTTCTACAGCTTATAGCTGTACACTCTCACAATGCAGCTTCTGCAGCTGGAAGCATGCAATACCAATGCTACAGGGTTAGGGTACCCAGTTTGGGAACAACACTACATCTTGGAGGGAAAGACTCCTTGTGGTCTCAGACTTAATAGGCGAACGAAGCTAAGGCTAGAAGGTGCTTCCTCTCAGGGGCAATGCTGGTAGTGTGGAAATTTCCCTGCAGAGATCAATTTGCTTCCTCCTTGATGGTTTTCAGGGGATTATTAAAACATGAGCTTCTTTGGGAAGAGTTCCAGTCATCTTCACTCACTTTACTGCAGCACGAGAAAGTCAGTGGTGGGTTTCAAAAATTTTTTACTACCGGTTCTGTGGGTGTGGCTTGGTGGGCATGGCATGCTTGGTGGGCGTGGCAGGGGAAGGATACTGTAAAATCTCCATTTCCTCCCGATCAGCTGGAACTTGGGAGGCAAAGAATAGATGGGGAGGGGGGCCAGTCAGAATTTTTACTACCGGTTCTCTGAACTACTCAAAATTTCCGCTACCGGTTCTCCAGAACTGGTCAGAACCTGCTGAAACCCACCTCTGGAGAAAGTCACTTTGGTGTAGTGGTTAAGGTACCAAGTTAGAAACTAGGGGCCGTAAATTCTAGTCCCACTTTAGCATAAAGCCAGTTGAGTGACACAGGGCCAGGCCTTTTCTTTCTCAGCCCTAGAAAGCAGGCAAAAGTAAACCACTTCCAAAAAACATTCCCCACAAAAATAAAATAAATGGCAGGCTCATTCAGAAGATTGCCAAGAATCAAAAACTGGCACCATATTTTACTTTTAGCATCTCAATGTACCGGGTTGTTAATATATTTTCATTTTTTTATGCTGTTTGTTTGTGTTTTGCTCCTCCTGTGGATGTTTTAATCTTTTCTTTTCGTATCTTGAACACAACTGAGAGCCAAGAGACTGCAGAAAAATGAATAAACCTCTGTCACTGGTAATGAACCTTGTGCATTTTGAATCTTGGACTGGGATTTTTTCCATTCCGTTACAAGTTCAGTAGCTCTCCCGAATTCAACCTTGGACTGTTAATGACTTTGCAAAAAGCCCTTGGATCAGAACATCCCAAAGCAATAGCACATAAAATTTTGATCATAAATAGAACATAGGAATTAATTTTAACAAGCCCAGCTTGGAACAGATGGCTTCCCTTGGGTTTCTTTCCACAGGAGTTTGGGAGATCATAGCACAGCTGTGAGTTCCCCAAAGGACAAGGTGAAAAAGCTTCAGTTCTCTATGCCTCAGGACCCAGCATTTGGGTCTGGAGTTAACAACCTTATGCTAGTTTGGATGCTTTTGAGGACGTCCATTGTTATTGTTTGC
The DNA here is from genome assembly GCA_012654045.1 of Ptyas mucosa. NCBI lineage: Eukaryota > Metazoa > Chordata > Lepidosauria > Squamata > Colubridae > Ptyas > Ptyas mucosa. The sequence continues at coordinate 20,521,170 of WNWU01000017.1, read as the reverse complement.
TTGTTTCCTAATTAATGTCAGAAAACCAAGATCTAATCTGACAAAATCAGACAGGGTTTCTGAGAGATTTTGGTGCCAATCAAAGTGATCAGGACAAAGGTACAGGGAGGCTGTAGTTTTTCAGGAAATAAATAAAGCCTATTTATAAATAACCATAAGCTACATCTGGAATTCTCAAGTGCTTAATAAAATCAGTTAAAAAAAGGGTTTGCAGGAGGAAAAAAAAAGTAAAGATGCATCTGTTCTCCTTTACTTTTTTCTTTTCCTAACCTGTAGTTCCCAGTCACAATAATCAAAGTGGCATAGAATTTATTTTGCCCTAACTTTCTTTAATTGAACCGACAGTCAGTCCCCTACAATATTGCATGAATAGAGCTTGTGCCTTTTGTTTTATCCTCTTCAAAGCCATCTAAGAAAAGGCAGGCTGGCTTCAAATAAACCTGATTTCTCCATCTTTCTTATAATCCATACATAAATGTCTAGAACCTATCAACAATCCTTACTCGGCCAAAGTAGATTTTTGGCTATTATATTGATGGTGATAATGACTCAGTGGCAGTGATTCAAGAAAGAGCCTCAGGCCCGAAATAGTCTTCAGTTCTCTGCCTTAAATGATACTATTATTGTAATTGATTAGAACACTTCCTAAAATCATTTCTTTTTCTTTTTCCTACCTTACCTATGACTGAAAAACCTTTGGGCCTCTCCTCACTTGTACTTTACTGCATCCCTGATGACTTTGTTATTATGACATTGTTACCCATGAGCAAAATGGTAGCGACGGCTTTTGAAACCCGCCCCTGGTATGCTGGGTCGTTGCCAGGTGTTGAGAGATCTAGTTATTCTTCTTCACTAGGCAGCCTCCGTTTGGCCAATCACTTGTTAGTCGTGTTTCAAATGCAGCTTAAAAAAAATCACTTTCAATCAAGCAGCTGCCTATCAGGGTAACTTGGATCGTGAGTTTAATGCACTTTTTAAGAGTACTAAATCCACACAAAACAAGCCTGCTGGATAGCTGATTGGAGGGATCGGAAAGCTGCCTAGTAAAACAGTTGAGCCTTTTCCTCTTTGCCAGACAGCCCATCTAACCCACCCCTGTCAATCATTGTCCAGCATCAACAATTGTTCTCCTTTGACTACATCCCATTCAACATGCAATTACGGTAAGTACCAATATCAATGAACTTAAAAGCAAGCGCGTGTAGGAGAGAGGGGAGCGTTCTGGAACATGAACCATTTAAAAAAATGTATTTTGATTGCTTTTAAAGTAATAGAAAAAAGAAAATACAAAAGGAACAAAACACAAAGATAGACACATTGTAAAAATGCATAACAAGTGCTTAAAAATAAGTGAAAAAATACCACAGAAAAAATAGAGAGGGTATAATATGTGGTTACAACAGTTAACAGTTATAAATATAATCCTATGTATTATCTAATGCAAACATTAAGTAGATATATCTACTTTGTGTAGACACGTATAATGAAGTATGAAACTCATTTATACAAAATACATAAGTTTTTAAAAAAAAGCATGATAGTTATATAAGTGTATTAGAAATAACTGAATGGAACTGAGTGTTTACTGGCCATATGCCCTTCCTAACACCTATGTGGAGCTCACAGCAGATATTTTCATCTTGCAACCTGATAGAGAAACATCTGTAGCTGCCTAGGATTCAACTCTCAATGTTCTTATGGGAGGCAAGTGTCACCTCTAGGCCACTGCGCCGCTCAATATTTTTTTTAATTTATAAAAATTGAAAATTATTTTTTTATATTTATAAAAATATAAAATATTTTTTCAATAAAAGAAAAAAGTGTATGAAAACTTACAGAAATAACCTATTGTAGTTCTGAAGTGAAGTAGTCTCAGTTTTTGCGTTTTATTTTTATAAGTAAAACTGTTGGCATTTGGACTTAGAACTGAATTAACTGTTCCTGCATTATGCAAAAATAGGGTAAGCAGCTGTTTCACTATGGATTAATCATGAGAAAAAAAATCAAGAAAATCTACCCACACAAAATATATATTCCTCAAGGGATTGTGCAATTAATTAAAAAAAAACACTGTATCAAAGAGACTTTGTAAATAATTTAGTTTAGCAACACTATGCTACTAGGTAATTTATTCGTGCCTACTGAGTATTTCTGTAAATATCATAGATCTGGGATGTCTAAATTAAGACAATAAGATTAGAAAAAAATCTGGAATAAACCAGTCTGTCAAATAAGATCTTTCAGGATCTTTTTGTATTTCAAAACACAAACACTTTTCTGAATTCTGGATTATATTTCAAACTACACATAATTTTTACATTGTCAAAATATATGCAATACTTTTTTGTAGAGTGTGACAGTACAAATCCAATTGTCTGTTTATCTGAAAAACATCATGCTAATATAGAATATGCAATTTGGAATTGCAATGAATTTCTAATTACCCGAATGATAAATATCAATGCAAGTTTTGCTCCATGAAAGATTGCTTGAGGACAGAAATAGAATTGATAATGATAAATTAATAAAGTATACTAAGTGAAATGAGTGCTTTTGTAGCTAACTCTGTTTTAACAGTATTGATGTTAAAAAGACATAGAAAGAAATAGGACCTTGATTGTATTGCAGCAACTGCCATCTTTTTACCTCCCTTTTGATAGATATGGAAAAGGTAATATTAATGAATCAAGAAACCTCAATTTTAAACATGTGGAGTTTCTAATTCACACAATTCTAATTTTCCTAAAATGATAGGAGAAAAGAGATAGTGGTCCTATATTATATAGCAGCAGGGGTGGGTTCTAATTTTTTTACTACAGGTTCTGTAGGCGTGGCTTATTTTGTGGGTGTGACTTTATGGTCCTGTGACAATTCTTTAGGATTTAGCAGAGGTACTGGTCTACCAGGCTTTTAACTGCTTGCAGAGCTGTACCAGTCTACTCATTTGTTTTTGCAGGCACTGGTCTACTCATTTATTTTTGCAGGCACTGGTCTAC
>WNWU01000017.1:20472639-20518164 GCA_012654045.1 Ptyas mucosa | reverse complement strand
TTTGCAGGCACTGGTCTACTCATTTATTTTTGCAGGCACTGGTCTACCCATTTACTTTTGCAGGCACCGGTCTACTCATTTGTTTTCTTTTAACACTAATCAGCTGTAGGGCAGCCTTTTGAAGCTCCAGCCAAGAGCTTAAAACAGTTTTTCCCCTCTAGCTGATCAGCTGGGACTCAGAAGGCAGCAATAGATTGGGGGTGGGACCAAATAAAAGGTAAGAATAATGCAGGGGGGGGGGGCGGGAGGGCAGAACCGGTTTGGTGACGTCATATCGTCACCGCTACCGGTTCAGCGGAACCGGGCAGAACCCACCATTGTATAGCAGTGATGGCGAACTTTTTAGGGACTGAGTGCCCAAACTGCAATCCGAAACCCACTTATTTATCACAAAGTGCCAACATGGCAATTTAACCTGAATAATGAGATTTTGTGAGGAATTTCAATCACTCTTTCACAACTTGACTTCTCCCTGGTGGCACGGGATTTCTTTAACAGCACAACTCAGGAATGATGGGAGTGTAGTGCAGTAGCCTCTGGAGGGCCACATCCTTGTTCCTTCCTTCGTTCTTTTCCCTTCCCTTCCCTTCCCTTCCTTCCTACCTCCTCCTGATTTCATCTTTCCTTCCTTCCTCCTCTGATTTCACCTTTCCTTCCTTCCTTCCCCTCTCCTCTGATTTCAAGCTCCTTCCTTTAATCCTGTATATTATAGTTCGTTATTGTTAATATTTATTAAAGAATGCTGTGTAGCTTAGAAGCTCTCAGCAAAAATAACAGCAGCTGTTGTTTGTGCCTGAAACTATCCCGGGCTGTTACTTACACACACACACACAACTATTTTTATTCCACTTTCCCTGGATCCTTGGGAAAGGAATGGCATCTTTTCCCCATCCCCATCTTTAATAAACCCTAACCCTAACCCCCCTTGCAGCCTTTTAGCTAGTAAGGTTGTCCTACCTTACTTACCCTTCCCCTTAAAACGAGGCTAGGGAAGAAAGCTGGGAGGGGGGAATCTAAAGGGGAGGGAAGAAGAGACCAAGGCAGATCCCTCTCTAAATAGCCTCCCCCCCAGATTTCAACTGATTTCCTCTCCGATCCTCCGATGAACAGAGCGCATGACCCTTTTTGGACTCTGGACCGCTGGCCTTTTATTTTCCCCATTTATTGGGGAAAATTGGATTTTTATTGGGACTTTTTCCCCCACCCCAGGCCAAAAGGAAAGCCAGCCGGGCTTCTCCTCCCTACCCTTCCCCCTGCTCCCTTCCCGCTACCTCCCGACTTTTGACAAGCAGAATCAATGGGGAAGCCAGATTCACTTAACACCTGGGTTACTAACTTAATAACTGCAGTAATTCACTTAACAAGAAAAGTCGTTAAATGGCAAGAAAGGTCGTTAAATGGGACAAAACTCACTTAACAAATGTCTCACTTAACAACAGAAATTTTAGGCTCTATTGTGATCATAAATCGAGGACTACCTGTAGTTTGGAAATGGGAGAGTAAAGAAAGGTCATATACATCAGTCACCACCTAGATCTCCTTCATGACTACCTGTCCCCAACCTGGTCCCTCATTTTCTTCAACTTCATACCCGTTGTCATTGTAACTAAGTCCATTAACCTCTTCTTTATTCCTACGTTTCCAGCATTAGTGCCTTCTCTAGGAAGGTAGCTCTTTGCATAATATGTCTGATAATCTGAGCCAGGTTATTGTGCCTTGAGTGAGAACTCTGGATTTATTTGATGAACAACTTGCTTGTTTTCTTGGCTATCCATTGTATTTCTAGGAATCTTCTCCAACATCAATTTTCAAAAGTGTCAGTACTCTTACTGAACTGCTTTGCCAACTTTTGCTTCCATAGTTTCACATGAGTACCACTGCTTGCACGATTCTGATCTTTAAGTATAGACATATAATAGTATTGGAATGTTTTCCAATGTCAAAGAATTCTATCTATCTATCTATCTATCTATCTATCTATCTATCTATCCATCCATACACACATACACTATATTAATTATTTGCTTAATTCAAACAATTGGACTAACAAAGCAATGCAACAATGGTTAATCATAATTTAGAAGGGATTACTAAAGCCATAAATTCATGCTCAACATAGGAACCTAACTTAAAATACCCCAGAAGGCTGTTTACTTTTCACTTTAACACATTCAACAAAATAGAATTCACCTGTCTCCAAATAATTTCTCTCTCTCTCTCAATTATTGTTGCTCTGTCAGGAATTTTCTTCTAACATTCCAGGAGAACTTGACCCCATTTGTTCACACCTAAAGGTGTGAGCAAATCGTGACTTTCTGTATGATGTTTTTTTAGGTATTTGAAGAATGCCACCATATCTCATCCCCACACCCACCCATTCAATCTTCTTCAGAGAACATCCCAGTTCCTTCAATTTTTCTCTATAGCAGCAGTTCCCAATCTTTTGGGCACCAGGGACTGGTTCCATAAAAAACAATTTTTCCAGACTGGGAGGTGGGCATGGTTTTGCATGCTACCTTGATCTCACGCATGCAGATGAAGCTTTGCTCCCTTGTGCAGACCGGGGTGAAATCCAGCAGGTTCTGACAGGTTCGGGAGAACCGGTAGCGGAAATTTTGAGCAGTTTGGAGAACTGGTAATGGAAATTTTGAGTAGTTTGGAGAACTGGCAAATACCACCTCTGGCTGGCCCCAGAGTGGGTTGGGAATGGAGATTTTATAATATCCTTCCCCAGGAGTGGGGAGTAAATGGGGATTTTGCAGTAACCTTCTGGAGTGGGGAGGGAATGGAGATTTTGCAGTATCCTTCTTGTGCCACGCCCACTAAACCACACCCACAGAACTGGTAGTAAAAATTTTTGGATTTCACCACTGGTGCAGACCGACCAGTTCCTAAATGGGCTGTGTACAGTATTCAAGGATTTTAACCATGCTGATTTAATGATTTCTCTTTAATAGTATTATGTTTGCAAACATACTGATATTATGTATGAAAACACAGTTGAAGTGAGGCACCTTGGAAGAGAGAATGGAGAGGACTCTAAAAAGATGACTGTGAAGGAGCAGAAGATTATTAGCAGCAGGAAGGTATAACTAGTGTCATTACAATTTTCATGAAAAACATATTTAATTGGAAACTACATGTCCCGAGCATATTTAATAGCATGTTTTGTTATCAAGCAGTATGGGATTTTAAACTCCTATTTCTTACCTACTGGGAGATATTGGAATTTACAGTACTATCTCACTCAGAAAACAGCTAAAGGATAATCTACTTTAAAATATTTTAAATAAACAATCCACTAGTTTTTCACACAATCTTAAGCCTGCAGTCTTCTATACATCTACTTGGGAGTAAATACTTATGAAGTAAGTGAGTTATTTGTATTAAATACCTGCTGTAATTTGAGTGGGGAGGGGCTTTCACGATCATTCAAAACATTGCACAATACCAGTTTTCCAGGCCATTTATTTTAGCCCCTTTGTTTGTAGAAAAGCCTGGTTAAGTGTACAATAACTACAGATTTGGATTAAATGATACTCTCCAATCTTTCATTATTCTTCATTAATGCTTTTTCAATTAGAAACGTATCTTCAAACAGTGCCATTAGTGGTTTCTCCCCACTTGCATGATAAAAAAGAGTAATAGTACCTTAGAGACACATCATCTCCCCCTCTTTTTGCCTCAAACACCTGCAAAACAGCAGTTGTTCATGGAGTGGACTCTCTGATTATCTCCTCTTTCAGATTCAATCGAACTAACATATTAAATCATGATTAAATAATCCAATTCTTCAGTCAACCTAATCTTGTGCATTTCTCAGAAATAAGTCCCACTGATGCACAATGAGGCGCACGGGGAAGAAAGTGTATACACAAATAGATCTCTTGCCATTTTTCACCCCGACACCCCAAATAGGCAGTTTGCTTTTTTCTGCCTGAAAGAGTTTTCTGTTTCAGGCAGGAAAAAAAAAGCAAACTGCCCCCCCCCCCTTTTTTTTAAGGAAACAAGCATACATGTCGACTACTTTAGTGTAAATATACAAAATACATTCGCGGGCAGGCAAATGTAATGATTAATCGAAGATTGCGACGCTTATAAAGTACTATACATAAATCCATTGCAACGTTCTCTACACCTTCTTGGAAGGAAACGTATCAAAATCAAACAGCCCTTCCAAGGCAAGGGAAGTCTCTTCTTTTAACGTCTGCTCCACACTCGGCGAGAAAAGATGGGAGTCAGCGTCTTTCTCCTGTCGCTAAACGGATCTACTCAGAAGTAAAGCCCACTGGAGTCCTTCGAGGTCAGCGTCGCTTTGCAGGATTGCAGTCTTTAGCAGCTCCTTTTGCTCCGCGCTTTTGCAGAGACGGGATTTGTCCAAAGGAGCTGCTGCAGGCCAATTGCCGCCCGGTCGGAACGATCCCTGCCAGGACGACGCCTGCTGATGGATCTCACTAGGAAGAAACCCTGCAAGTGTCTCTCTCCCTTGCCTGGACGAAGCTTCTGCGTTTCCTCCTCTCCAAGGTTGAAATCCGACCCTGACCCAACCCATGCAAACCAGAGCCCTAGTTCGGGGTCCTTTGCCTTAGCCCCGATTATAGGTCGGGGTAAATGTCTATGCAAAAACAAGAAACTTGTTCATGTGAATGTTTTGTGGTTTTTTTCCCCTCATTTGGAAAGAATGATCTTCACGTGCAATGTAATTTTATTTAAGAAAAAAGCCTCTTTTCTAGCGAAAATTCCCCCCCTTTATCCCCAGTATTTCCCGGGTCGGAATTTTGCTTCAGCATGATTCCTTTCCTCGGTGGGCAGAAGGGCGCGTCCCTTTCGTGCATTGAATGAAGAAGGCGATGGCCGGATTATTAAAAATTATAATTTGAAGACCGACAACCACCCGCAAGGCGCCACCTTGGGGAAGGTTGAGGTTATTGAGCATGTTTCTGTGCTGGAGAAAAAGTAGTTAAAAAGAAATTTCCTCCCCCCCCCCCTTCTTTCCGAGCAGGCTAACTCTGCTGCCCAATATTTCCTGTTGATCTGTCTGTATGTAGTGCTGAAGGGAGATGGAAACGGGATCCTCATGCCCATTTCTACTTCCCTTGCTTAAATTTACGCATAGGTAACCTGTGATTAAAAAGGAGATCAGAGAGAAGCTGTGGGTGTTGTGTGGCAGAGGAAGGGAAGGAGGGTCTGCCTTTAGTGGAGAGAAACATAGATAGAATTTTTCCATTGTAGGTGTTTCGCCACACAGCTTGGGCATTTGCAGGGTGTCAAATCCTCTCGGGTTGTGGAGCTCAGGGAGGATTGAATTGATACTTTTTTGTTGTCTGATAATCACAGTCACATAATCATTCTCATCGTTCCCACCACCCATCTCCTTCCACTTATGACTGTATGACTGTAATTTTGTTGCTTGTATCCTTTCAATTTATATTGATATTGTTTCCTGATTGCTAATTTGTACCCTGTGACTATCATTAAGTGTTGTACCTTATGATTCTTGATAAACGTATCTTTTCTTTTATGTACACTGAGAGCATATGCACCAAGACAAATTCCTTGTGGGTCCAATCATACTTGGCCAATAAAAAAATTCTATCATCCTTCTATCTATCATAGGTATTTTCTTAAGAATCAAATGAATTATTATTATTATTAGATTTGAGAAGCCAATTGGTGCTGTTCTGAATGAATTTTTAGGATGGCTTGTGTTTACACTGCTGTCCCCCAATGAATGGGATGCCGGCTTTGCCAACCCTAATTTTAATATTGTAACTTTTAATGCTCCTTGTTTTGAAAGGTTTTCTTTTAAATGGTTGGTTGGTTGGTTTAAAATTGCTGTTTTATGATGTTGGAAGCTGCTCCGAGTGGCTTGATAGGGAGATGGGTGGCGTATCAATGTAATAAAAAAATAATATTGAGTGATCCCTCTTTTTTAAATGGTTTGCCTCCAGAAATTGTGGGTGCTCCATCACTGGAGTTTTTTTTTTTAAAGAAGAGATTGGACAGCCATTTGTCTGGAATAGTACAGGGTCTCCTGCTTGAGCAGGGGGATGGATTAGAAGATCTCCAGAATCTCTTCTAACTCTCTTATTCTGTATTCTAATTAGGAAGAAAAAATGGCATAACCAGGAAAGGTAGCTGGCTGACCAAGTTCTGAATTGGGTTATTCATCTATTAGCCAAGAGTGGCCAGGAATCTGTGAAACTGGTTTAAACAATTTCCCTAATAGCTCCCAAGGGGCTCTTCCTTACTAGTGTTTTTTTTTTTTTACCTCAGCACAATTACCTCAGCAATGTGGTGAGTTTGCTCTCTGAGTCCCACAGAGAGAGAATAGCAATATTGAAAAAGGAGGGCAGTAGCTAACAAGCTTTCTTTTCATGCTTGAGCAGCCAGCTGGTCCTTTTGCATATAGGTAGTCCTCGTTTAGCGACCATAATTGAGACCAGCAACTCAATTTTTAACTGAAGTGGTTGTGAAGTGAAACTGCAACTTTGTGTTTATGATCTTACTTCAGCTTTCCTTTTGCTTCACAGACCTGTGAAGGTTGTAAACATGTGGATTAATCGCAAAATTAGTTTTTTCATCTGCTAATGGTCACTCTATTAGGCAGTCCCCTAATGAGGAATTCTTTTGTTAGACATAGACTGGAAAATGATAGAAGGAAGCCAAGCTGAGCCTGTCTCCTTTTCTGGAAGAAATAGCCTCTTCAGTATTTCCACATTAGGACAGATAATAAAAATAACCTGAAAGGTTGGCTCAGGTTACCTGTAACTTCCATTTTTACAGAAATGTCCTGGGAATGATTCTGGTGAATATGGCACAGCATTAAAATACAGCAACACAGACCCTGAACAGTTTATGGAGCAGGATAATGGCTCCTTTTTAGTGCCAAACTATCAGAACAATAACTCTTATAGGAAAGATGTCCTTGACATTTTAAGCATGTTCTAGTGGTAAGCTTTTTCTTTTTGGCTCGAGGGTTATCCTTCCAGTCCATCTTTTATTACTTTTTTCTCATTGGAATTTCATGATCCCCTTGTGGAGTTTAGCCTCCCAGCAATTTTAAGGACCTCCATCTTTTTACAGGTCAAAAATAGTTTTCACCCTTTTATAGTTCAAAAATAGAATCTAAGTCAAGAACTTGGAGAATTCCAAAAGTTTAGAAACCTTTTTTTAGATCTAAAGGAAATGAACATTGCTCTATAAAACACCCAAAACAAAAACACTGGAAACAGCCTTTTTATCTCTTGATATGTGGATAAAGAATATTAAGGCAGTGTCACTTAACTTTATCATTTTCAATATGTGGGGATTTCAACTGGAGTTGATGTCCACACAACTTAAAAGTTGCTGAAGTTGAGAAACACTGTATTAGCGTATCAAATCCTCCGGGACTGGTTCCAGATTTGAGGGCCTTGAAAATGAATTGGAGGAATTTTCCTTGTGTATCTGGCACTAAACAACCTAGGATTAAACAGCCAGATATGTTTGTTTTGTGATGGCTGGAGGGCTGTTAGATTTAAAATGGTAGCTAATCACAACTATTCAAAGAGCCTGGGTGTTTTTTTTTAAATTGGGCCTACCACTCAAGCAACTGCATTAAGCCTTGATATCTCAGCACCAGTCTATGGATATATAATGACACTGTTTTGAGAAACACAGCATGTCACTAGCTAAAATAAAGATCTTAAGCCTGAATTTCTAACGTGAACAATTTTTAAGTGTTGGAAGTACCTTCAGGCAGAAGACTGAATAATTTGAAAAGCTTTCTCTACCTGATCATGATACGGCATCTCTGGTTTGAAAAGAAAAGAGTGTTATGTTGTAAACAACTCCATGTTTTATCAGAGACATTTGGATCTACAGTATATCCATTGTCTAGTTGATGCTCTCTGTGCAGCCTTGCTTGCACAAATGTTTATATGCAGAGAATTTGTTTATAATAACCATAAATGAAATACTTTATGTATTTGGAATGTCTTCATATTTTCTTTCATTGGTTTCTAGTTTCTAAAATGGCAAGAAAAAAATTGTCAAACATTTTGTACAAAGTAGAAACTTCTAAGTTTTCAAATTATTTTCTGTTTTTATTTGTAAGTTAATTCTTTCACTGTAATGTGATAAATAGAAGGTATTAAAAATTAGCTGCCCTTTGTATAAAAATGTCATTAGATTAATTAAATTAAATTAAAATTTAATTAAACTTTGGTGTAAGAGTTAAGGTGCTGGCCTAGAAACCAGAAGATGGTAGGTTCTAGGCCTCCCTTAGGCATGAAACAATTTGGGTGACTTTGGGCAAGTTACTTTCTCTCAGCCCAACCCATCTCAAAGGGTGGTGGTTTTATGGAAAATAGGAGTATTTGATATGTTTGCTGCCTTGAGATGACCCTTAAAAAAAGTACAATCAAACTCTAATAATAAAATGAATGTAAGGTCATTTTGGATAAAAAATTTTTTTGGATGTAATTAAAGACATGAATGAGAGCATTTTGATTTGAATTTGATATCAATCCAATCCTAATCATATGTATTAGCAGATATATTTTACTGATTAGGATAAAAAGCCTAACTTTATATAGAGAATTTCTTGATTATAATAGAATTACATCTATAGTACTAAACTATTGTTATTTTCTAAAGTGTATAGTTTACTTGAATGTAAAGCTGATGATTCAGAAACTAGTCCAATAGTATACATTTTGACAATTTTTAAAATGTCATTTTATATTAATATAATTATTGCTTAATAACAAATCTTAATACATCCAAATATTAATAAGATTTTTAATAAAAATCTTAAGATTTAGATCTTAAACATAGTTGTTTAAAAGAGAGAATAGAAGTCCATTGTTATATAATATGCACATTGTTAATATACATTACATTTTACTTTGTTATTTATGTTTTTACCTAGTACCAAAAGGAAAGTACTATAAACCTAGGAGTGAATGAAGTTCCAGATCAGAACAGCCATTCAATAACCACTTGACTTCAAGGCTGCCAAGTGTTGTACCAAGCACTCATTAATCTGGAAAGCAGTAAGAAGGAAGCTAGCTCTTAAACCCCTGAAGCATAATTGTCATTTTATCTGGCTACGGATAATTACTGTTGTATATGATTTGCATTCTAGTCTACAATACCAACTCTTAATTTAACCGAACCGAGCAGAGAGTCTACTACCTAGTTAAGCTGAATAATCAAGTGAAGTTGTGAAGTAGCAAGAGACCTGGGATTTATTGATGCGTTCTGATTTGCAGCTGCACCTCTCTGATGAGGACATTCAGAAGTAGGGCAGCTATCATTAAAGAGGCCTGATCTCAGATAGCCACTCACTGTAGTTCAGCACAGAAAGGCACCCAAAACATACCTTTGAAAGATGACATTAAATTCTGGTAGGAAAATACAGGTTCATTTAGAATGCTAATGCACTAATTTCTTGTGTCAGTTTTTAACATTCCAGAACAGAGAACTTCCACATACTATTTTTGACAATACATCATGGAAGACTCTAGTTTAAAAACAGTTTTAGTTACACCAGAAGAAACAGAAGAACCATATCCAAAGAAATTTAAAATTGATAGCAATCAAATGATCTTTGAGAAGGGGCAGCAGCAGTTATTTGAAAAATGCAGTGAAGATAAAAAATCAGCAAAGAAATTTCTCTGTTTTCCTAAAATATTATGGAATTTTAGTCAGCATAATTTGGAGTTACGAGAGAAAAGCAGTACAAATTTAAAAACCAGTGTAAGACAACATGCAAATTTCAAGATGTATATGAATGCCAATTTACAATCCAGATTGTTAGAAGATATTCCTTACGTTGAAAAATGGCCTTCTAATAGTTGTACCAGGAATGGTAGTTGCAAGTTAAAGAAAAATAATTCAGATTTCATAAAACTTGAATCTTTGGTCTCATATGCAAAAGAAAGTGAATCAGCAACAAAGACTGCTAATATGCCAAAGACAAATGAATGGCCAAGAGGTATAATTTTTTATATTATCTTGGCAGAAAAGTTTATTGCAAGAATAGAATCTTTATTTGGAGATGTGCCAGAATTTCAAAATAAAGAAAAGGATCCAGGTTGTTGTCATGTGTGTAAAATGTTACAGTCAGAAGAACATCATCTTATTTCAAAACCAGTTAGAAGTGATGAAAATAGTGATGATGAAGTCTTAAAGTTCTGTTTGCCATTTAAGTATTTTATGAATGGAAAAAAGTCAGACTTTGAATCTTTGAACTATGAGTATAAAAATATTTTACATAACAACAGTGATATTTTATCCTACAAAAAGCAAAAAAGATTTTCTGGAAAGAAGAATTTCAGAAGAAACAAAATATTTCGGCACACATATACACTTTATTCAAAAAAATGTGGAATAAATCTTAAATTAACAAAAGGTATTACTTTTGAGCTGTTTTTACAAAGTAAAGGAACATATCGTTACAGTACTGTTACAGAAAATGGTATTCCAGTACTCAACCAAATAAATAAAATTAATCAACAAACAGAAAAATTTAATGGAGAAGACACAAAAGAATGGCTCTTATGTCCTACAGATATTAGGGAAGATGATATATTTTCAATGCTTTGCTATGGAAAAAAACAAACAAGCCAAATAATACTTTCTAATAATCAAAATATCCAAAGTAAAAAATTCAATATTATTTTATGGGAAAGAATATTCCTGAAACAATTCCTGTATATTCCTGAAACAATCTACAATTTGGCAGATAGTTTTAGATTATTAAATTACCTGATTTTAATTCCAATCATGCTTAAAAAGTCAAAAGCTAGAGATTTTAAACTTAAAATAGTTACAGTGGAACCATTTATTCAAAACAAATATAGAAAAAGCAATCAAACCAATGATTTTTCTTCTAAAAAATTTAAACATTCTTATTTCGTTTTAAGAGTATATAACAAATGGGAAAAAAGAATATTTAGAAATAGTGTTAATTGTACAAATAACAAATATGTCCCAAAATATATAGAAACAGGTAGTAAAGAAAGATTAAATAAAACACAATATAATAATCATAAACATAACCAAAATAATTCATGTGATTTTGTTGATAGAAAATCTCATCTTGATACATATACAAAAATTTCTCTCAGTTCTTATTCAGAGGAAATAGAACACATTTCAGTCCTGGGAGAGATAATACTTACTGATGAAAAATATAGCAAACGATGCGTAACTGCTGATAAAGGATTCACTAGAAGTCATTCTGAAACGTTAACTTATATTTGTGCACCACTCAAGTTATGTGCAAATGATAGTTGTCTTTTAAAACAAGAAAGAAAAAGTAAGACATACCAATATTTCAAAGACAGGCAATGGCTAAAACACAAAATTAATGGTAAATTTTCCCCAATTTCCAAAAGACTTTTTAAACATTCTTTACATGTTAATCAGTATTTTACTCCCAACATGTTTCATAAACTTTGTCTAACCCAAAATATGGCGATCAGTGTAGAAACAAAGCAGTGTAAAACTTCCCTGTATGGAAAAAGAGCAAAACCAAGGTGCTTTGGATTTGAAAAATTTAAGAGTGTTTTACAATACCAATATCAAACTACATGGATTTCAAATGTTTTTAAGGCACCCAAAACTAATGCAATGGAAAATATGAACTTTTTGGGTAGTAACAATATTTTGTCCAGTGGCACAATTATGTCAGAAATACTATGTAAAAACCAAACTGCTGAGGACGTAAATAAGACAAAATGTGCCATTGCTGAGAAGAACTATGTAAACAAAAGAAATCAGTCTCAGAATTTATGTGAGCTAGATTTCAAAGAGGAATGTGCAAAGTCTGTTAATTCTGTGGACAAATTAACAGCCTCATGTTCTACAAAACAAAAAGGTTTTGAAGATTCAAGAGAAGGGCATTTTTCTTTAGAAACTAACAGAAGAGATCAATTTGAGTTAGTACTGGAAGAGCTTCATATGTTCAATGAAATTAGTAAGGAAAATGAAAATAGCCTGTCACAAACAGAAATAAATATTCTTGAGAAAGAATCTCATTTACTAAATTGTTCTGACAACATACCAGATCAAGTTAACAGAAATATTAATCCAGTCATTTCCAAAACTGATATTACTATGAGTTGCACTTCTGGGATAAAGCAAAATAGCTATAAAAATAGTTTATTTAAGCAGAACATACAATTCGGAGAGCAGGAGATACCCCACAGCTACAGTTCAAATCTATCAGGTGAAGAATTGCTGCGTTCATCTTCTGAAAGTAAGTAAATTATTTCCAAATATATGCAAGTCAGATGATTTTATGTAATAGTGCTAGGTTTGCACTATAAAAAAGATGCACAATCTCTTTCAAATCTAAATAATTGTTAAAATATATGTGAAGACGTTGGTAGTAGTAGCTTTAATTTTGGATTGACAATGGGTGCTATTCTTGATTAGTAACAGAAACATTGGGACATTGAATGATGACAGTAACATTTTCCACAAAGCAACACTATACTGAAAGCATTGTAAATATTAAATTGCAGCTGCATTTAGCTGCATGGTGCTGTTCAGATCATATTGGCAGAAAAAGAAAAAAGGGCACCCAGTGCAAACCATTAGTATAAGTCATGCTTGGCACATTAATTTGTAGTATGTGATCAGGTTTGGTAAGAGCTAATACATCAACACTTATAGTGGAAAAGTTGTAATAAAGCATCAGGTTTTTTTTTAGTGTAGTTGCTATATTTTAGATCAAACATATTGAGTATATAATGTATGAAGTCTATATTATATATTTATCAAGCAAGGAAATATTTTACTACATAATTGCTACATTGTAGACCTAGTGTTTGGTATATAGTAAAGTTAAAATTGATGTATTAATAACTATAATGCTTATTGTGAATTTGTTTTTCAAATTTAAGAATGTGCTCATTATAAACAATCTTTCTCTTGGAAACCTGGGTTCGTATCTCAAACATTCATGAAAGAAGGAAGCTGTAATTTAACATCAGAAAGAGGTAAATTATACCTTATAATAATTTAGCATTTAAAGGTTTTCACTTTTATATATTTATATTTAAGTTTAATTTATGCAGTAATTTTTTTTAAATTTACTGTATATACTCGAGTATAAGCCGACCCGAATATAAGCCGAGGCCCCCAATTTTACCACAAAAACTGGGAAAACTTATTGACTCGAGTATAAGCCGGGGGTGGGAAATGCAGCGGCTACTGGTAAATTTCAAAATAAAAAAA
Organism: Ptyas mucosa; assembly: GCA_012654045.1. NCBI lineage: Eukaryota > Metazoa > Chordata > Lepidosauria > Squamata > Colubridae > Ptyas > Ptyas mucosa. The sequence continues at coordinate 20,504,931 of WNWU01000017.1, read as the reverse complement.
AACGTCAAAAGTGTGAGGACCTGTCAGAAATCACTTTTTTCAGCCCTCTGGGTAGTCCTTTTGTGCATATGGACTACTCAGAGGGCTGAAAAAGTAATTTTTGACTGGTCCTCGCACTTGTGACCAGTCCTCGAACTTACGACTGTCCTTAAATTTTACATTTTTGCCCCATCTTGTCACCATGGTGAAGAGAAGCAGTTGTGAAATGAGTGACATGGTTGTTAAGAATGCTACAATGGGATTAAATGATGACCAGTCATAAGTGCGAAGACCGGTCAAAAGTGCGAGGACCTGTCAGAAATCACTTTTTTCAGCCCTCTGGGTAGTCCTTTAGTGCATATGGACTACTCAGAGGGCTGAAAAAGTAATTTTTGACTGGTCCTTGCACTTGTGATCTGTCCTCGAACTTACGACTGGAGAAGGAAGGACAGGAGGGAGGGCGTTGGGGGGGTGCTGTCCAGCCAGGTTAAGTGCAGGACCAGGTATTAAAGGAGGAACCATCTGTGCTTGGAAGAGGATTGTGAGGGGGGGAACAAATCCCACACCACCCGGCTTTCCTTTTACCTTTCTTTAATGCGTCCCGCTTCCCTCCCCAAACCTTGGAAGGCAGCGTCCTCCACGCTGCCTCTGAGTTAGCAGCTTCCTTCCTTCCCCGAAGCCCTGCCAGGCTTGCCTGCCTTCCATGCTGCCTTCCCAAGGTTTGGGGAGGGGGACACACACACACACATACTCAAAGCCTTCTAGACAAGGCTTTTCTTTCCCCCCTCCTGCAGCCAAACACACACATACCTTCGAAGCCTTCGAGAGGCTTCAGAAGCCAAGGGCTTTTTTTTCTTTTCCCCCTCCTGCAGCCACCTCGAGGGCTTTGTGGTGTGGAGGACTCCGCCTCCCAAGGTTTGGGGAGAGAAGCAGGGGCGTTAAGGAAAGGTAAAAGGGAAGCGGGGTGGGGGTGGGCGGCAAGCTGGCCATGGGGACACCGGGAAGGCAGCGTGGAAGGCAGGCAAGCCTGGCAAGGCTTTGGGGAAGGAAGGAAGCTGCTAGCTCTCTTCCCCACAGCCGGGTGGCCCTGCCAGGCTTGCCTGCCTTCCCGGCGGTCCCCGTGGTCAGGCCCGCTTGCCTGCCTTCGCAAGCTGGTCTCCGGGATGTTGGGAAGGCCACGTGGAAGGCAGGGAAACATGGCAGGGCTATGGGCTGCAGGGAAGGGAGTAGGGGAGGCAGGCTGGGATGTGGGGGCGGGGAGGCAGGGGCAGCTAGGTAGGCCACGACTCGCAGGCTTACCTGGCAGGCTCAGGACTTCAGGCAGGCAAGCTGCAAGCGAGGACCCACACAGTACAAGTGAGGAGTGACTGGGTGGAGGGGGGCGGGGTAAGCGAGCGTCCCTGCAACCCCGGGAGCCAAAACAGTTGCAGGGAAAAAGGCATTTTTTTTGTGACTCGAATATAAGCCGAGGGGGCTTTTTTCAGCCTGAAAAACGTGCTGAAAAACTTGGCTTATATTTGAGTATATACGGTATGTGAATTCATGGTTGATTTGTTGGATTCTGAGCTTTGAATTCAAACACTTTAATATGAATACCATTTTATCTCAAACAACATTTTACTAAAACTAAAAAAAATCAGTGTCTAAAAGATGGTAAAAACACTGTTGACTCAAGTTCAAATCTTGTGACACTTCATATACTGTCCTATTTAGTTTTCTTGTTTAAAACACATGAATGTTTTCTGTAACCTTATGGGATTGTATGAGAAGAGCCATGTTAGTCTACGGCAGCAAAAATTCAGGGATTTAGGTAGATTGATTAATTATATTAAGAGGCATAGACTTTTGTGAGTCAAGCTCACTTCATCAGATACAAAGAATGGCTGGACTGATATATAATTTAAACTGTTTTGTAGTTTTACAATGATATCAAAGGATATGTTGTGTAGATAGGTCTAGGCCCGTGATGGTGAACCTATGGCACGCGTACTGGAAGAGGCATGCAGAGTCATCTCTCTGGGCATGCAAGCCATCACCCTTTGCTCTTCCGGGTTCCGGTGTGCCGGCATGCTGGTTTTCATGCCATGCGCTTGCGTGTGCTGGGAAGATGATCTTCTGGTTTCCAGTGCGTGCATGTGCACCGACCAGATGGTCTTCACGTGTGCATGCGCACCAGAAACTGGAAGACCTGGTGGCTGGTGCGTATGCGCATGCCGGAAACCGGAAGATCATCTTCCCGGCGCGCACATGTGCCCAGGGCGGCTGCCCTTCTGGTTTCCGGCACATGCGCATGCGTGCCCTCCCCCCATTTCAAGGTTCGTCAACACTGGTCTAGGCTGTGATTGTTGGAGGTTAGAAGATGTTGAATTCATGATAGAATTTGAAGAGGGATTAATTTTGATGCATCCAGATTATGAAAATGCCATCAGTGAAGCACAAGTAAAGGAGAGCCTTTGAGAGCTTTGTTCTAGGTCATTGATGAAGATGTTAGTATATTGAGGAGTTAGTATATTTGTATACCCATGGCTTTGCCACTGATTTGCAGGTACATATTATGGCAAAGAGTACAAAGTTACAGTCTAGTAGGAAAGTGTGCCATTTGGGATTAGTATTTATGTTCTTGTTTGCTTGAAGTCCACATTTTTTTGGGAGGGGAATGTTGATACAAGTCTCGATTGCTATAATAGTTGAAATATTCTTGCTCGGGAGATTGCCCAGGGAGTTCATTTTTTTTAAAGAAATATATTGTTTTATCATAGAAAATAAAATATAAAACAGTAAAACTAATAAACAAAATGAAACAAAACAGAAACATACATTCAACCCTAACAGCTACAACTACTACTACAAAAAAGAATAGTGTTCAATTAAATTTAACACTTAACATGTAGGAGACACCCTGGCTGGTGCTGAAAGAAAAGAAAAAGCAATAAATTCTCCTCTCCATGAAGTTCAATTTTCTTAGGGAGTCTGTGATCTTTTATGTAGCTGGGATGACAGGTTATATTGTCTATAACCCTGAGCTTTTCTGGTGATTTCTCATTCAGCCCACTAACAAAACTAAAATGTTTATATTTTATTTTCTTCAGAGTAATCAAAGTAGCTAGGTGGTACCATATTCTGTGAAAATGAAAAATGAAAAATAAATTTTCAAAAATGAGGTTGGAGGAAAATTGAAATTAATATAATTGCCCACCTGAAGCATAATTTTGATAGCTAAATTTTATTACATATACTTATATGTTCTAGAATACTTTTTTCCATAGTTTCTTTGCTCCTCAAATTCATGCTGATGTAATCAGTAGACTGAGTTGTAACCAACAGCTTCCATCTCTCACTAGAACTCCTTCTCTATGCATCCATATAGCTATATATAAGATCTTTTTAAAAGGAAGATAAAACCTAATACAAGTAATATAACATGAGAAAAAGAAAAGAAATCAAGATAATGAAGTAGTATAAATTTCAATACTTTCAACCGCATATTTTTCCATTGTTTCATCTATGTATTATAAATAAAAAAATTAGCCTACTTTATCACACATACTTTCATTTGTTCTCTTCCAAATGTCAATAAAAGTTTATACTTTTAGTAATTACATGTTCATTATTTGTACATAATTCAGTTTTTAAAAACTCTGAAAAAGAAAACCATTGATAACATATCCACAGAGCTCCTCCTGGGGATAGAAAGACCCTCCAGTTCATATGCAGAGGACAGGGGGAAAATGCAGGATGAAAAAGACTTTCATTCATTTTGTTTATTCATTCATTTTGTTACCTTTCTGGCAAAGCAAAAAAACGGATCACATACAATATACAATTTTCATTCAGTATTATTTCTTGTAAAGTAGCCTGTGGCATTGGCAAGCCAGGAAAACGTTAAGCTTTTTTCTAGATAATTTTTACCTTCCATACTTCTATTTTTAATCATTCCTTTAAACTTGCTTTGAGTGGGGCTGGATAAATTTTGTTGAAGTATAAAAACAACTTGAGATATAAATTTCACGGAAAACAAGGAAAAACATTTTAAAATTCTACTTCTCCTTTATCTTAGTTGCACCGATAATTACAATTTCAGTCTGTGGAACCAGGATATTTTTCCTAATTTATATACAAATAATCTCCTCTCTCCTTTTTACGTGCTGGAACCAGTTGGATTGATAGTTGAGCCAAATCTGATAATAAAATATAACAATATATAGGGAATAGTATCTGACATATATAGCTCTACCCTGACCTCTGTTCATTGCTCCCTAGCATACCTTAATGTGCCCCAACATAACCATCTATTTTTTTTTCCTAAAGGTAAAGTTACCCTTCTTTAATGTTAGTTTTAACATCAAAAGCAACTGCTGAGGCATAGCTAATCATACCATTAGCTAAAATTTAGATTAAAAAAACCCTGTCACTAAGGAAATAGCATTCTGCATAATTTAAATCTGAGCAAAAGCATATAGCTGATATAAAATATTTTTAATACACATAGCACTTAACCATGATGACAACCACTCTCAGCTGTAGCTTTTTCAGTGGATGAAAAATAGCTGAATCTTTGTGGCTTGATAACAGGAAAAATAGAATATTTTCTCCTAGGTGTGGGAAAAACATACTGTCTCATTTTATTACCTTGATTATCTCCAATTCCTTTGAAAACATAAGCAGGGTTGAACCTGGGAAGCAATTGAATGGGAGTAATTAGGAAATCCAAATGTCAGCCTAGAAGAGGAAAGGTGTTCTTGGCTTATGACCACAATTGAGCCCAAAATTTCTGTTGCTAAGTGAGATGTTAAGTGAATTTTGCCACCTTTTACAATCTTTCTTGCCACAGTTAAGTGAATCAGTGCAGTTAAGTTAGTCACATGTTGTTAAGTGAATCTGGCTTCCCCATTGACTTTGCTTGTCAGAAGATCACAAAAGGTGATCACATGGCCCTGGGTTACTGCAACCGTTATAAATATGAGTCAGTTGCCAAGCGTCTGAATTTTGATCATATGACCCTGGGGATGATGAAATGGTTGTGTAAAAAACAATCATAACTCACTTTTTTCAGTGCCATTGTAACTTCGAACTGTCACTAAACGAAATGCTGTAAGTCAACGGCTACCTGTACTCATTTGCATTTTATCAATAAAACTACAAGGAGTTGTCCACAGTCACTTAGAATTGAACATATTATGAGAGAATTAGATCATACCAAAACAGAGAAAACAGATTCTATAGTGTTAATTTTACTGTTTCTAAAAGATAAAATGTCATTTTTTTTGTAAAGGAAAGCATTCCTATATGTGCCTCCAATGTTCTAAATAATTTGTCTGAAAAACGGTTAATACTGTGCTTGACTGGGAATGAGAATAGTTACTTCTCTTGTTTTATGTTTAGGAGTTGAACATCAATATTTCCTTTGTTATGGTTGTCATTCTAGAAATTTATTTTGGGTTTTACAAGATCACCATCAAACTTGTTTATATAAGAGATAATGAAAATACACACATGATATGGTTTCAAGATGTTGTTTTTTTTAAATATAGGAAACTGTTTACTCAGTGGAATCATAAGGATACAGCCTCTTAAAACATGTTGCGGTCCTTTAAGAGTTGGATTGTCAAGGAAAGCTAAACTCAAGCAGCTTCATCCGTATTTAAAGTAGTTCACTATTAACAGCATATTAAGCAAAGATTATTTTGCATTAAATGTTTAAAATAGTTATCACATTCATAATTAAAATATTTCATTATTATTGTAATATATAAACCACTAATCTATAAATTTACCGTGATTTTAAAATTAACTGCTGGTAAAAGTATTCTGTGGAATATACGTACAATACTGTCATGTTATAAAACTGAAATGCATAGAAAACTGAGACACATAAATAAGCTTAAGTTATTTTCATTTATTAAAGTACCATATCAAAGTGTAAAATAGATGTAGTGTCATATCATATAACAGTTTAATAAATACCTACCTATAGTCAAGTTGTACATTCATTTGAAAGCATTATGGAATCTTCTGAGCTATATTTATTTAATGGTACTTTTTATTATAATATTCTTAAGATTAAAATTCCTCCTTAAGATTCCTCCATGGATATTTCTGTTATGTATTTAGTCTCATGTACAAGGGCTCATAAAATGATCCATCTATCAGTATCTAGTATACACAGAGCTAACACATTGCTGAGAAGAGAGAAAGAAATGTGCATTCGTTCTCCACCTCTTTCTTCTGAACTTCTATCAAAGTTAATGGATGACTAACTGTTTATGAAATAGTGTTCTAGGCCATCTAACATATTTTATCATGCTCTAAGTCCAAAGTCTTAGACATGGATGGTTTTTATCCATTATATCCACTTCCTTTGACAAGTTGCTTATGTAATTTTTGAAATGTTTCTCTGCCAAACGTGAGTTAATGTTAATGTATTGCTAATAAAGTTCTATTTATGTATATTTCTACATTGTTAGAGCTAATTGATAAAGCTCTTCAGGTTGGATGAAATCCTATTCTTGCATTTATTAATTGAAAGCAAGAATCCATTTTAGCTATATTTTTCAACCATTCCCTTATTTTATAAGAATTAAAACATTTTTATGTTCAATTTTGTTAGTTTTGTGCTTTATTGTAATTTTTTATTATTTACTGTGGGGTTAATGATGTATGACAAAGAAGGTAATGGAACAAAATGTTAACAGCATAGTTTTAATGCCTCAAGGCCTATATTAAGGACTAAATGTTCAGTTGTGTGGTTCATTTTATTTAAATTATTAAATAAAAATTGTCAAAGGCAACAAATAAATTTAAAAAAAAAACCTCCAGTCAACATTTCCATAATATTGCATTCTTTTTACTCTTTCAGCTGTGGCAAATTCCATAAACATAGTAGATATCTTCTTTCTACCTAGAATTGCCTCCAAAATATTCAACTTTTTTTATTAATAATCCCATGAATCAGATCTGTAAAATTAGTTCTATGACCTAAAAGCAGCTGGACCTAAATAAATAAAAATATATTTAGTACATATGAATGAGAGAAATAGTTGTTTAGTTAAAATTATTTATCAAAAATTAATATCTGTATGTTCTGAAGTAACTTTTATTAAAACTTACTGAGAGCTAAATGATACATATTTATTTGAAAGAAATAAACTTTATTTGGCTTGCTTCAGGTTTTTCCTATAACTATAGAAACTTAATAATTGTAACCCAATCAAACATGTAGTTAATAGAAAACTTATGAGTTAAATAAATACCTGCATTAAACTCTGTAAGATGTTCGTGTGATTTCTGAATTACAATCATTCAACATAAAAATGTTAGTGTTCTAAAATAACTTTTGTAAGATTTGAATTAGTTATTACATTAATTTGATATTGGATGAAACTATATACCGAAATAAAGTTGTCAGTATTCATTATAGATATTTGTTGTGAGTGTAATGTTTAAAATTTTTGAAATGTATTCATTTTATTCAGACAGATTGCCTCACCTCTGAAAATGAGGTCACTAAATAGAGTTGTTTATTATGAAAGTGAAAGTTAAATAAAGTATTTTTAAAAAGAAAACAGTTCTCTTCATCTTGCCTCCTAAAAAGAAGCATTTTATTAATAGATGCTTAAAATTATATGCTTCCCATATAATCGCACATGACCAATGTTAGTTAGAAAATTGGATTAGGCAATATCACACCAGCTGCATTAGACAAATGTGATAGTAGGCTATTTTTGAATTACTGGACCTTGGCAGTACGGTTCTTTTCAATCTGAATAGAATTACCATAACAACATTCTTTTTGAAGCAGAAGAATAAAACTGTCCCTAAAATCCCTGTGCATAGCATTCATATTGTAGCTCATGTTTCCCCATTAAATCTTTTGACAGAAACTTTGAGTATAGATTTAGGGCATCAATAAGAGAAGGGCACACAACATAGAGACTTGTGGAGAATGCCCTTTTTCTCCCATTTCTAATGAGAAATAAACTTTAGGAAACATGTTCCTTTCAGGAATTCCCAAACTGTCTTGCTGATAATTTTCTTCCTGAGACAATGGAGGAGTAGCAGCTCTTATCAAATCGAGCTGCTATCCTCGATTTGATATGAGCCAACGGGAAAGACTTAGTTGAAGAGTGAAGTAGGAATAGAAAGGGAAGTGACTATGAACATGAGAAAAAAAGTGAAAAAAAAGATGTGAGGGTTATTGATATTAAATAAAACTGAATCTGAGTATAGTCAACATACTTTTTAAACATGGTTTTTAATGAACTCACAGCAATGATAACCAGACTTATTTGTTAGATATACGGTATATCCTAGCTTTTCTCCAAGAACGCAAGGTAAGTACTGTAGATGCAGTATTTCTTCCTCCAATTTTTCCAACAAGAACTCCCTCAGGGCTGAAGATAAAATTGAACCAGATTTTTCCTAGATCAACAGTACTCATTCCAAGTCATGAGCCGCTTGTAGGGAAAGGTACACAGGATATTGGGAATTCTTAAATAAAAAGATACAAAGGGACAATTACAAACAATTCCATATGGAGGCCAGCTGACTAAGCTACACGAAAAGCTTACTGAAGAATTGGAAATCAAATCACCGAAGATGCATAAAGAAGTTTGAAAGTAGTTCATGTCATCAAAGAAGAATATGGACAGTTTGCCCGGCAACTGTTCAAATGAGTGCAGATTGGTGAAGTACAATATTCTACACACTTAAAAAAAAGAGCTGCTTTTTGATATGTTAAAGGAAAAGATAAGAATTGGTATAGCATCTTCTCAATCAAGAAGCAAAATGCAAAGAAAAGAATAGGCTACTCCTTTTTTTGATTCAGACTTCAACAAAGAAATGTGTGTTCTAGGAAATGGCAAAGATCAGAATCAATCTTTCATTCTGAAAAGGTTTCACTCTCCAGAACCAGCTGAATTGCATTCTAGGGTACTGAACAGACTAAGAAGTGATGGTCTGACCATAGTTTCCAGTTCATAGAAAGTAATAGTTCCACTTTATTCTGCTTTGGTCAGAATTTTTGAATATTTTGCCCAACTCGGCACCACACTTTTAAGAAGGATTCAGACGAACAGATTCAGAGGCGTATAAATGAGTTAACTTGTATAGAGAAAAACAGAAGACTCAAGAATTATTATTAAATAGAGAAAAAACAATATCAGACAAAGGTTATTTTGGAAGGCTAAATAATATTGCCATTGTGATGTCATTATATGATTTCCTCTTTGTGAGTAGAAACATCAGATGTTTATACTGAATTTATTAGTCATTTTTTATTAACGTAAGAACATAATGGGAATTACAGGTAGTTCTTGCTTTAAAAACGCCCAATTTAGGAACTGAAGTTATGATAGTGCTGGAAAAGTAATTTTTACGACTGGTCTTTGCACTTGCCACTGTTGCAGGGTCCTGAAGTACATGATTGAGATTTGGGTGCATTGCAACTGACAGGTGTTTACAACCATCACAGCATCCTGCAATCACATTATCACCATTTGCACACTTGATAGCTAGCTTCAGACAAGTAGAGTCACCGAAGAAGCGACTAGTAAAATTGCAAGCTGTAGTCATGTGATGTCTCACTTAATGAATTGGGCTAATTCATTTAATGAACACACTGGAAATTAGGTAAGTCCATTGCTATCATGTAATGTCTTGTTTAATTACTATATTGCTTAGCAAAGGACATGCCAATCCCAGTTGTGGTAGTTAAGCAAAGACTACCTGTAGTCAAAAAATTGTTTTAAGGGGAGGGCTCCATTTGTGTGCAAATGCATTGTTCTGGCTTTTTCCATTCTGGAATAATAAATATTCAATAACTATTTTGGTATAGATGCAGTAAATTGATCAATAATCCTTCACACACCAGGATGGAAAAGAGCATAGATCTAGTATCAGCATTTTGAAGTATTCATTTTCTTACATTGATTCATTTTTGTGGCATCAAATTTGAGATGGCCATGTAATGGGATTCGTTTGCTTCCTACTAAAGCTAGAAATGTAATGTGACATTATTCTGAAATCAACAAAAAGAAATCATTTCGGACTAGTCTAAACCACTCAGCTGTTTCATTTTCCTAGCCCAAATTGCTACAGCACTTTTACTATCTGTACTATAGAACTACACTTTTATTCACACGTATCATATGCTTCATGGTGCTTGCCATTCTCTTTTAATCTACTAGAATAGGGCTGTCAAACTCTCAGTCTGCAGGCTGGATGTGTCATGCTCTGGCCATACCCACACCTGGTTTAGCGGAGGGGGAAAAAATCCCGATAAATCACGTGACGACGTGACAACATGAGTTTGACACCCCTGTACTAGAAGCTGCTACCTCTTAGTTTATCTCCCAATGAGCTAGCTGCCTCATGAGAACAAGGTTTTCACACCAACCTTGAAATGGAACATTATCTATGGTTGATATCCCTGCTAATACTGCACTCCCTATAGCCAAAACTGAGATTTTTTAATGTTTCCTGGGAATGGTGGAGTCAGGTGATTCAACATTTCAGGTTTAGTACAACTCAGCCATATATGTTTTGGGCCTTGCAGATTCAACTATCACACATGTTTAGTAAAATAAAGTGAAGCCATTCATTTCATTTCATTTTTCATTTCATTTATTTAGATTTATATACTGCCCTACTCCCAAAGGACTCAGGGCGGTGAACAGGCACAGAATAAAATACATAGATACAAAGGTTAAAACATAAATAAAACCAAATTAAATAGTTTAGCCCAAGACAATTAAAAACCCAATAATTTAAAAGCAGATTAAAAATTTCAATTTAAAAGAAAAGGAGAAAAGGTTAGGCCATTCAAAGGTTAATTTTAAATGATTTTTTTTCCAAGTCAGGTCAATCAACATCAATGATAGCTTTTTAAACACCCACCTACAGAGGCTATTTGAGGTTTGGAACATGGCAATGATATTCTACAGTTCACAGGGTCTTATTCTCTCCATTCTGTTAAAATTGCCTTTTCTTTAAAACAAAAGCAAATCACATTTTCCCCCCTCTTCCTTTTTGCTTCCTAGCTCCAATAAGATAGCAACAGAACTTTGGTCAAATCCAAAATAAATCTCCAAGCTGTCACTTTTATGCTTTATAAATGTTTGATTGATTTTAGTTTTGATAGAGCCAACAAATGTGCGACATCATAGTGTACTGTTAAAATGTTAGGGTAACAAGTGATTTGGTTTTGGTTATTCCAGTTCTTTTTATTTATGTGATTGTTTAGAAGTTAAGATCGTTGAAATTCTTGTGCACTAGCCACAGTCAGAAGACTGAGGTAATCTAAAACTTCTAAAGCTAAATAAAGAATATTATGATAAGGGGTACAGAAACCTTGTTGTAACTTTGATTTTAGATTACATTTTGACTTGCCTTCTTACGTACAAAAAATGCTTAAGATCTTAGTTTCATATGGAAGGATATACTTGACCTATTACACTCGTATCAAAATAAATTAAAGGTAATAATGCTTATATTTTAAAACACTTGATTTTAAATACTGTTTTAAGGGTAATTGTATTTCATATTTATGTATACAATTTTGTATGAATATGCCTAAGAGTATTTACAAAAACACAAGATGCTTATGTCCCATCACATATGCAAATGATTAAATAGAATTTTCAAAATGTTATGAATAATTCAATTATGTAAAGTAAGTGTTTTTATAAACCACAGAGATATATTAACTTTCCTGATTTGTCATCTCAAACAAAAAATACTTTATTGATATTAAAATTAAACCATATGTTGCCCCCTGGCAAGCTCATGTTTATTGGGTTTATTTAGCAGTTTTTTAAAAACAGCAAATTATACTTGCCATTAAGCAGGAAGTATCATATCATAGGTTTTATATCCATTATTGCTTTCTTCAGCCATGTGTTTATATTGTTACGTTTGGATTAATAGTAATCAGAATAGAGATAGGCAGAGCTGGTATTTGGTTTGGAAATGCACGACCCCCTGTTGTATCACTTAAAATGCACTGTAATGGAGAAAAATAACTTCCACGAACAATGTTGCACTGGTCATATTTTTCTGGCATTATTTACTAAAATACTCTCTACATGTTATTTATACAAATGTCTTCCCATAACAAGAGATAAAGGATTTACTAGAACATGCTTTCATTTCCAGTTATTTTCCAGGTTTGGTTAGAGATTTTAGTGCAAATTCAACATGTCTGAAATATGATATTTTCATACAGCATTATAATGCTTGTAAATTTCATGCTTTTTTTTTAAACAGTCAAAACTAAAAGACAATATCCTCTGAGAGACAAGGCCGGAGAGGACCACCAGCTGAGGGACTGGGTGATGGAGAGTGGGGGCTTGACTTTCGCCTTGGAGGCGCTGCCCAGAGACTTTTGCAGTGGCAGGAGGAACCACTGTAGGTAACGGGAATGTAGGCGAGCCCAAGGGGTGATGTTGATGCAGGAGATAAGCCTCCCGAGAAGTTGGGACAGCTGCAAGATGGAGACAGTTTGTAACGCCCGTATACGGGAAATCGAAGTTGTAATGCTGAGCCGACGGTCCGGCATCAGGAAGACATGCCCCGTCGCCGAGTCGATGATTGTGCCTAGATGTACGATACGAGTCGTGGGATGTAGGTGACTCTTGGGAAGCACAGCAATTAGATTTCTGGATCAGAATTTATTTTCAGACGCCAAATTGAATTGATCAAAGGTGCATTGGGCAACTTTCCAGCTTGAAAACTTTTTGATTAGTACATATCTACAATTGTTTGATTAGTACATATCTTTACTAAAGCTCATTCATGCTTCCACATCAGAAACTACAGCTTTTGCTTAGATATGCTGATAATGATTATTAAAACATTTCCCAGAAGTACAAATGCAACATAGTAAGCTAAATATTGCCAATTATAGCAGTATATTTTGGACTGTTGCTTTCTGGCAGAAGATACAGAACAATTAAAACTCGGACCACATGTTTTCTGAATAGTTTTTATCCCAGAGCTATAATTGCACTTGACAATGAACTAAAGGGCCACGTGACCTGTTGGACAGTATTACTTGGTCTGTTGTGTGGATGTTTGGGTGGTTTAGGGGTGGGGAATTGTGGTGGGTGGGAGTGTGTTTGGGGATTGTTATGTGTGTTGGACCTGGTCTTTGGGTGTTAAGTGAATTTTATTGTATGGGTATACTGTATATACATGTACAATGACAATACAGTTATTTATTTATATCATTATCATAGGGCTTTTGTATTTTTTATATCACTATTCTAAAAACATAAACCAAAGCAACTTTTCTTCTACCCCTCTCCAATTAATATAGACATTACATTTATTTTCTACTAGAAGGAAGCTTGTTACTATTAATTCACTAGAAAGTCCGTCTTCCAGCAAAATACAAGCATGACTGAACATCGTGATTACAAATTTTACAATGTCTCACATATTCACCTGATGAAATAAAAAGAAATCTTTTCAGATGAAGACAGAAGTAGATGACAAAGAGACTTGCTGTTCCTACTGAAAAACTATGGTAATAGCCAAACTGAACAGTGTTAAGAAGAAAATCTAGGTTGGCAAAGTATACTGATTGAAATGTATGGAACTGTTACACTTCTGACATTAGTAGATCAAGAGAAAGTTTGTTAATGGGAAAAAACAGAGCTGTTGGAAGGTATTTCAGCGGTATCTAGAAAATAGCTAAATATTTTACTAAAGAAATAATAAAAGTACGGAAAATGTGCAAGCACTTTAATGTTGGAGCCATTGGAGCTTTTAATGTATAATTTCACTTTTAAAGCTTCTTCAGAGTCAGATTGTGGAGTATGCTGCCAATCATTCTTGCATGAAATTTTTTTTGATTATCAGCTTTTATTTTGGTTAGAACTGACAATCCAAGCAAATGGACAAATGGAAGTGTAATATTCACTATCTTTAAATTTGTGAGAACTGCATGCTGATATAAAGATAATCAGCAATGTGATGCAGAGTGCTTCCTTCCATTGCTTTTTTCTCAAAAGCTTGTCAAGAAACAGCAGGGAAGATTATCCTAAGCACTTTTATAAATGAAATGTGGTTTTTCACAAAAAGGTCAATTGTATTTTGGCAAAAATCTTGCACAACAATTTTAACGTTGAAAAACAAGAATGAAAAGTCAGCACAAAAATATTTTGGTTCTGAGAAACTGTATTTGGGAATTTTGTAACAACAACAACAACAACAACAATAATAATAACAAGAACAAGAACAAGAACAAGAAGAATTTACTTGGTCAATACCTAAGAATGCTGGCAGCAACCTGAATCAACCATCAGTGCCAGTCAGTAATATTTTTAAATGTTCAGTTGACTGAGTTTCATGTTGAATGATGATGATGATGATGATAATAATAATAACAGCTTCCTGAATATTGCAGCTTATTGCAATAACACCAATGGAACTGCAAAAAGCTGCGCTACTTGGAACATAGTATATTTTAAAAAGATACTTGGTTGATACCTAGGACGCTGGTAGCAACCCATATCAACTATTAGCATCAGTCAATTGTATTTGTGACACATTTTTAAATGTTCAGTTGACTGAGTTTCATATTTAATGAATAAAAGAGATAATAATTATTATTATTCTGCAAGAAATATCATTTGCCTGTAAGCAAGAACTGGTGGAATCATAAAATAGAGAAAGTCATAGAAAATGAAGAAGTTAAATTGCTCTGGGACTTCAGAATCCAGACAGATAGGCACCTGCCTCGTAACACCACAGACTTAACAGTTGTCGATAAGAAAGACAAAAAAGCTTGGATAGTGGATGTGGCAGTGCCTGGAGACAGCAGAATAGAAGAGAAAGAACTGGAGAAGATAACAAAATACAAAGACCTACAAATAGAAATAGAACAATTATGGAAAAGGCAAGTAAGGGTAGTACCAATAGTAATAGGCGCCTTGGGTGCAGTCCCAAAACAACTGGAGCACCATTTGAACACCCTAGGCATTGACAAATTTGCCATCAGTCAATTGCAGAAGGCAGCATTACTTGGAACCGCTTCCATCCTGCAATGGTATTTGTAACACCATCAAACATTCAGATTTGCCTATCCCAGGTCCTTGGTAAGGACTCGATAGGTAGACAAAAATGCCAAACCCAGTCTGAACATCTGGCTGATTGTGAAATTATATCAACAACAAAACAAATTGGTGGTTGGGAGCATATCAGTGATATAAATGGTTATTAGGTTATCAACATCTCCATTTTTAAAGAATATGCCTTATTTGAAAGAGGATATGTGCCTATGAAATCAGTAAAGACATATTTGGTTATTTTAACAAAACACAGGAGGTAATATCTCAACTTTTAAATAGAGGTTGCTCATGATTTACTATAAGGCATTGGGTGAGTGGCGGTGGTGGGATCCAGCCAGTTCGTACCACTTTGGGAGAACCGGTTGTTAACTTTCGGAGCAGTTTGGCGAACTGGTTGTTGGAAGAAATCATTAGGGCAGAGAACCGGTTGTTAAATTACTTGAATCCCACCACTGGTGGGTGGACTCACTTCAAGCAGAGAAATAGAGACAGAAGGAAATGCTGCATGCACATCCACTCATTGTACCTCTCTGCATCCTACTTTACACAGCAACTTTTTTTCTTAATCTGAAAATGACCCTGGCTTTTGTAAATCCAGGAATACAAGTGGACAAATATAACAATAATATGTTTAGCTTGCTCCACACTGTATTTTTCTGATTGTTTCGCATTTATTTAGATCGTGCCTCCTCTTTCTTTCCTCTGGCTGTCATCTTTTATGTCCCTTTCATGGATTTGCTGCATTTCAATTCATTGTTAATTGTGTTATCTGGACTTCCTAACATTTCTTGGGCAATTTTGCCCAAATTTTTTCAGCCCTCAGCTACTTTAACTACCATTTTTCTAACTGTCTTTCAGGCTATTTTTTATCATACCAAGAAGAAGCATAGCAACATCTGGTACAACCCCCTATTTGTCTGATTTTCCTCCGTGTTTTCCATGTCCCATATTTCTAAATACTTCTTCCCTTCTGGGGATTTAGTGTTCCTTGACATTCAAATCCAAGATGTTAATTCATTCGGTTCACTTTATTGCCTCCCTCGCTGCCCCCTCTTTCTCAGTGCTCAAGCACTGCAATAGTTTTCAAGAAGCTTATTGTATGCATACTTTATTTACACTTGAGTGATGATGTGAGGTAAAGGAACAAACTGCCAATAAAAAAAGAAACTGTTGTCAATCTGTAGAAAGGATCCAGATCAGCACCCAATATATAGATATTTTAATATTAATCTGATTGAACTTTATGTTCCATTAGAAAGGTGTGAATAATGTCGAGCAACTCATCTGGACAGGATTCTAAGTGTGCATGAGATATTAATTCATACATATTGTTTTCATTTTCTCCTGTATCACACTGTCCATATACAGTCTTAACTAAATGCTCAAGGATTCGTTTTATCCAATAGAAACGATTATGAGCATTTCATATAATATCATTCATGTATATGCTTGGGTTTAAAGCTTGAGAGAAAAGAATATGTCTAGAAATCTTTGGAGCGGGGATGAACTGAAAAGAAATTTATTCATTCTTGTTTGAATCCCATAATTCCAATGTCCCCACCAGAAATCATCAAGAACACTGAACCTCTAAAATCAAATTGTTTCCATTGGGATTACTGGGGCCTAATTGTAGAGTGGATTGTGAATATCATGGTTTATAGCCATTATCCTTCCTCTGTGTGTCCAATTGACAAAATACAACATGGTGAATTGCAAGGTTTAGTCAAATCAAACAGTAGAACAAATATGGAAATAAATAAAATAGATTTTCCATTAAAAACAGCTCATCCATTCAAATTTCCCTTATTTTCCTAGCATTGACAGAGTTTGACTCATCAAACCTTTTCTTTTTAGGTAAAGGTAAATTAAAATAAAATAAATGGCATTCACTTTCCTTCTGAAAACTACTTCAATGTTTTCTTTCCCTGCTTCACCTACTAAGCAGAATTCTTCCACTGATAATAGTCTGAAAGTGGCATTCTATAGTCTTTAAATGTAAACTATTAGTTTTAGCGGACAAAGCAATCTTGTTCACGAAGAAAGCAATTTTCTCTGCATGACGTAACAGATTGCGTTCTTTCCATTCCTAAATATGAAGTAACATGGCAACTATACTATGTGTATGTTGTGATAATTTTCAGGAAAATATATTCCACAGCTGCAAGAACAGGATTATTTGTTCTCTGACAGTGCCTTTCCTTCTTAGTTAGGAATCCAATCACCAGTTTTACTATTAGAAGGAGCTCACAATGAACAATCAGCGATTACCAGGCAGGAGGTCATGGAAATGGAATGAGAGAGAAACAGGAACCAAGATAAACCACACAGATGCTCTGTCTGAGGAAGATGGGCAGTTAATAGAAAATATAAATGGATAATAAACAAATTTAAAAAATTGAATCCTAAAACTTCACCTCTGATAATGCACATACCCCTTTACTGTCACGGACTTAGATTTTCCTAAGATTTTCCAGATTTTACTAGTTTTAGACTAGATCAGTTGACTATCACCTTGCTCACCTGTTAAATTAGTTAGGAACATTTTTTGATCTTCTTTTGATTTATCCACATTCCAGTAAAAACTAGACATGTCCTGCTTCTTTTCAGCTGTTTATTGAAATATGATGTTTTCTAACAGCTTCAGTCTGATTCATCTAAAAAGACTTAATTCAATGCAGGCGCTAATGAACCTGGTGGGCAGAAGCTGGATGAGTAGGAAGCATCAACAGAATAGTTTAAGTTAAATCAGATGTTCCAGCACCGATGCATTGCCAGCTAAAAGTTTTATGTTCCTTCCTTAAAAAATTGCCTCATGTGATGGATCTGAATTAACTTCAGATTTGTCCTTGAAAGAAGATACCTTCATAAAATTTGTGACTATGACCCAGTATAGACTGTTATCAATCAATTAAGGTAATTTACTCCTTACTTGTGCTTAGTATTCTTGGAACATACTGTTCCAAGAAAAGAAAGATGTATTTTGTCAATCTTTTCTCATCAAGATTCCTCCTGAAGCTGCTTTAAAAGAGCACAAGCTTCTCATATTTTGTGAGATTTTAGCAATCTCACTTCAAGATACTGGAAGATATCTTCTGGGAATGCTAAAAGTTCATGAGATAGGCAAGAATAGTTTTGCAATTGATATATTCAAACACATACTATATATCTGGGTGTGTTCATGTTTTCATTTATTGTTAGAACTTGTATGTTTAGGATGCAGGTGCCCACAGATATTGCCATGGACTGCCAACCTCTGTTCTAAAAAGATTAATTCAGCATTTTTATATTTTTAATCTGTTTTGCTTCATGACTGTTCCAAACCTAAAAATTTTACACAGCTATTAAGCAAGCTTTTTCGCTTATACCTTTTTACTTGTCATACTTTCCACACTCTTTCAAGAATTCTTATCAGTTTTCAGTGTAAATTGAATTTCTTTTGTGAAGAAAAAAATTGTTTAACTTGTTCCTGCTTTGCTTTTATTTAGTTGATACAAAATATGCACTTTTTTCTGGTAACTACTAGCATAAAACTAACCCCCAGTGTATAGTAAGAGATCAAGGAAAACCCCAGCTCCATTGATAGCAATATCATTGCATTTATTTCTTGGGCAATCAAGAAGCAAAGCACTACTAAAATAGAAATGTGAGCTGTTTTTTTCCCTGTGTGCATGAGCTCATAGCTTCACAATTTATTTCTGGAAGATCCCACATAATCAGATTTATGCCTCATCGTGGATTCACTAAGCAACCATTTCCCATCATCTTTCAGCTGCCTGGATTGTGCAGTTTGTTTTTTCTTTTGTGTTCCTTTCCTGCATTATCATAAGAGAAGGGACTGATACACATCAGCTGCATGTGCACCAAAGACTGCCACTGACTAATGGATTTAATTACACAGAACAATATTGGAAGGTTAGCTAGAAGAGGATGAGATAAAATCAGTTGGGCAGGAATATGTGAAGGTAATAGAGCCTAACCCTGAGACTTTTGATCCCTCTTACATAATACTACTGAAAATGGCTAACCCTAGAATGGGGCTAGGCAACCTGATGTTCTGAGGATGTCCTGATGCCCAACTCCTACAATCCTTTGCTATTGCCTTGCCAGGTGAAATTAATGGGTGTCTAATTTCCCCAAGTCCTCATCATCATCTCTCCCTCTCTCTCTCTCGTTCTGTATACATGTGTATCAGTGGTGGGATTCAAATTTTTTTACTACTGGTTCTGTGGGTGGCTTGGTGGGTGTGGCTTGGCAGGTGTGGCAGGGGAAGGATACTGTAAAATCTCCATTCCCACTCCACTCCAGGGGAAGGATACTGTAAAATCCCCATTTCCTCCCGATCAGCTGGGACTCGGGAGGCAGAGAATAGATGGGGGTGGGGCCAATCAGAGGTGGTATTTCCAGTTCTCTGAACTATTCAAAATTTCTGCTACCGGTTCTCCAGAACTGGTCAGAACCTGCTGAAACCCACCTCTGATGTGTATGTATGTGTATGCTGTTCCTGGGAGGGACAAATGAAGAATGTTGGGAGTTGTATGCCCAGTGTATGAATTCCCAACAAGGTCACCTGAGGCACGAAGGTCATTCCAGCTGTCCAGCTAAAGCAAGTGGGCATGTATTTTAGGCATCAGCAATATAGGAAGACACTGAAGACAGACGATCACTTTAGTGACAATAATAAATACTGTGTGGGAGAAATCACTCCTCCATTTTTACCAAGAAAACAACCTGTATAATAAAAGGGAAGCTGGATTGAAAGAAGGTGAAGAGAGTATTAAATTGGAGGAAAAAACATTAATCTACAGTGCTGATGACACTACCCTAGCAGCCCAAAATGCAAAGGATCTGCAAGCCCTAGTACTAAAAGTCAAACCACAGCGGAAAAAAATGAGACTAAAATTAAATATCAAGAAAATCAAAGGAGAACAGCCAGCCTTAGAATGGACAATGAAGATCTCAAAGTGGTGGATATCTTCTGCCTTTTAGCATCAGCAGTAAAGGAACAAGCAGTCAAATAAATACACCACAGACTAGCACTTGGCAAAGTTGCCACCGAGGCCTTGGGAAAGAGACACCAATGCCATGATACGTCAATATCTACAAATATCAGAATCATACAAGCCACGGTATTCCTTGTGACACTTTATGGAAATGAAAATGGATGCAGAAACACACCACCATCCCACTGAAGTGTTTGGAAGTGCTTGTAATAATAGATTAGCAATTCTGTCTCCGTCAACTCTTTTGCAAAGTGAATATTCTCCTCATTGTGAGGAATCAGCAACTTTTATAGATGATAAGGACAATTGTCAGACAATCAGAAAACAACAGATGACCTGATCAAAATGAACTTTGTACTGACTGAGACTTTTGAGCCCTCTTATATAATACTACTGAAAATGGCTCACAATGGCTTTCTAGAGTCTGGGGTATATTCCTCAGCCCTCTATGGAAATACCAGGGATTCAGCTGAGATTTTCTAAATGCAAAGCTGTTCCTGTGTCAATTAGATATAGCACATCCCACTGATGGAATCATTGATGGTACCCTTAGAGTATCTCCACATATAAACATATGCACAATCCAGAATCAGCTCCACCTCTTGTGATCTCCTGTTACCATCCGTGTCGGGGCAGCTGAGACATTGCAAGCACAATCATATCTTGCTTGAGATTGCTGCAAAATTAACATGAATTATTTGTGATACCACTGTAGAAGCATTTCCACTTCAGTTGAAACTTTTTTTCAAAGAGAAAGATGGCTAAACGGCTTTTCGGGTGCTCTTCATAAGAACAGCCAGTGGGGTTTGTTTTCAAAAACCCAGCTAAAGAAACACTGCATGGAGCAAGGATATACAGATAGTTTATTTTGCTTCTCTTATGGTCTAGTGGAATGAGCAACTAATTGTTGTTTCTGCTGCTGCTGCTGTTGTTGTGGGACTTGCAACAGCTTTAGGCAAATTACTTTTACTCTTGGTTCTCGGTTTGTGAAGATCAGCAGAAGTTAAAGTTGTGCAAGATCTTCACACTGCTTTTGAAGGTTTGGGGACTGAAAATGATGGACTTGTGGAAGGGATTTCATTCATACAAATTATGACCCTGGCAGCAGTGGTGATGAACTAATTCATGAACTAATTATAACTATAAATACTCATTATGACAATTTATGAGGAAAGAATAGCCAATTTACGAAGGTAAACAAGAAGCCCTATTCTTTGAATGTTCTGTAATGAATCTGATCTATCACAATTGGTGTGAAATTAAGTGAATAGCTTTCCTTAATTCAGTCTCAATAGTAAGCAGAGTGAATCAACCAGGCTGCTGAATGATTGTCCCCTCACAAGGCCGATATTCATTTGTAATGTCTATACAAATATAGCTTTGCAACTGAAAGCAAGAAGATGTGTTGGGGGGTATATAGATGAATAACCACATGGCTACAGCAATGATACTTTCCTGCTTCATAAATCCTCAATGGCAGCCATTTCCTCTCCTTCTATTTCACCCCCCAATGCTCTGCAGATGTGCTGTTCCAGAATTCCCAGGAGGTCTAGCCAAGGGGAATGTACACCCAATGTAACTAGAGGGAAGGTTAAGCTATAAATTCCCTTTGAAAAAGCACGCTGGGTTTTTTTTGTGTGTGCTAAACA
This sequence comes from Ptyas mucosa, assembly GCA_012654045.1. Classification (NCBI taxonomy): domain Eukaryota; kingdom Metazoa; phylum Chordata; class Lepidosauria; order Squamata; family Colubridae; genus Ptyas; species Ptyas mucosa. Next base: position 20,483,235 of record WNWU01000017.1, on the reverse strand, counting down.
TGAATTTAATTGCTATTTGCTATGACATGATTGCTTAAACATTACTTAATTAGTAACAGAGTGGAAGAAGCTTCTTCAGAAACAAGTCTATTCATGGCTACTGCCTGGATTGAATACATTGCCATGTATCTTTGAACTATCCCTTGCTTTTCTATTCCCAAACAATCAGCAATGATTTTTGTTCTCGGCTCCATTGTGTTGCACATATCTGTCTAATGATTTCTCATTTCTCAAACAATTTGATGTCTTATTGTACAGCAATAATAATAATAATGTTTGAGAGAAACATATCCAGTGGTGGGATTCAGCCAGTTCGCACCACTTCGTGAGAACCGGTTGTTAACTTTCTGAGCAGTTTGTTGAATTGGTTGTTGGAAGAAATCATTAAGGCAGAGAACCGGTTGTTAAATTATTTGAATCCCACCACTGAGCATATCCAAGAAAACATGAAGGCCCTGAGATAATAAATGTGAAGAATACAAATGCAGCAATAATTATTGCAACATACAGTAGAAAGTACTGGGCTTTTTCAGCTAGATATGTCGTTAGTATGCAACTACAATGGTAGCGTTGTGCTTTTATGCCTTAAAGCAAAGCCATGGTTATTGCACGATGGGAGGGCAATCAATTGGTTTCTTTGCTGTTTGCTGAAAAATGAAGTTGGCATAAGATGAGGAGGGCATAACATTTCTTCGTAACCCATTCTATTACTACTGTGAAAAAAATATTCTTTGGTAAACTGCCTGACCTTCATTAAAATTGTAGTAGCTGTATTCTACATACAAATAAATGGCTAACAAATTAAATGGAACTGTATAAACTTTGACCACCCTCACAACTGTGCCATCTGAAATGAATACTTCCTTTTAGCTGAGGATCATTCAAACCCATCAGATCTTTAAAAATCCATCTGTATTTTATGAGACTTCTATCCCAATGGCTGGGATGCAGGAGTTTGAATATTGTCTAGCCTGCGGAATGCCACTGATTTACAATACAATCACAATGGATTTAGAATAAGCAGGAAAGTGACATACAGAGGACACAGATTCAACAGACATTATAGATGTTTCAAAGGAAAAGCCACTAGAAAAGTCATGGATGTTCTTGATGTTCTCTGAGCTTGATTGTTTCTTGCAGACATTTCATTGCCAAACTAGGTAACATCATCAGTGCTAGAAGGGAGTGGGATTTGCTCTCCTTTTATCACAGGTGAAATGCTCCCGGTTCAGACTGGATCACTCGATCTGGTAGCGATGGAGGTGGGTGGTTCGGAGAACTGGTAGCAAAAATCCCTGACCGCCCCCCCCCCCATTGCCCAACTGAGCCGCACAATCATCAGAGGCTTTTTAAAAAACTTTTAAAAGCATTTTTTCTACAACCTCTGGCGGAAAAAATGCTTTTAAAAGTAAAAAAAAAAGCTTCTGATGATCGCGCGGCTCACCTGGGATCATCAGAGGCTTTTTTAAAAAAGAGCTTCCGCTGATCAGGCAAGTCAGCTGGGATCGTCAGAGGCTTTTAAAAGCATTTTTTTACAACCTCTTCAGCTGAAGAGGTTGTAGAAAAAATGGTTTTAAAAGTAAAAAAAAACTTGGCCACACCCACTCAGTCATATTCCCCCCCATCAAGCCCTGCCCACAGAACCTGTAGTAACAAATTTTAGATTTCACCACTGCCTTTTATATATTAGTGCTTGACCTGTCAGTGTTGGTGGGAATGATCTTGGTGCAGCAAGACTCCATTGTCCAACCCTGACCTACAAATATTCTCTTCCATTGACACTAGAAAAGTCATTTCACAGCATAAAGATTAACCAAGAACAAACTGTTTCATTGAATAACAAAATTGTCCCTATGCTGCCCAAAATGAAGTCATCAGGTTTTATGTAAAACACAAGTGCTGGGAAGCTCCAATTGAACTAAAGAGAGTCATCCTATCACCTCTATTATAATTTGGATTACAGTTTAAGTAATGTTTTGGTTAAAAAAAAGTTTGTTTTTACTACTACTTCTTTATGCACTAGGTACAAATACATATACTGATTTGTCAAGCAAGTGGAATTGTAATAAATCAAACAGTAAGATGACTCAAAGGGTTAGAGAATATCAGACTATACTTTGCATGGCAATAATCTAAGTGTTACACTTTGCATTGTGATCCTTGCTTATTTATTTAGAAATGGAAAAAGACTTATCCCTAAAGGCTCAGGCCAATTTTATAGAGAAACAGCTTTAAAGAGAAACACATCATATTAAGCCTTTTTAAATTTTATTGATTTTTTTTTGTATCTATCTCCTAAAACACATAAATATATAAAATTAAGTTCAGCTTTGGTCATATTGTGCCTGATTTACTATTAAGTAATTACTGATTTACTTTAAGTCTAAAGTTGCATTAAACCAGTTAAGCATTTTTTACTCTGGAGCCATATCTTCCCTCCTTTCCTTAATTCCCCCCCCCCACTTCTATCTTTTTCTTACATTTTTCAAGGTTATGGTTTTTTTTTAATTTGATTGTTTAAGACAGAATAAGTATAGGAAACCTAGGAGATGCTTCACACATCTATTTTAATCTCCAGTTCGTGTTGAAAAATACTCCACATTTTTTCTGCCAAATTTTAGCAGCACAATCTGTGGTGAGCTCCAGGAATCACAGAAAAGAAATACAGGAAGCCTTGTGCATCCTGCAAGGAGTGGGTTGATTACCCTGCTATAAAGAGCTACCTAGAAATCACATTGAACTCAATAAGATCTGATGCTAAGTAGACATGCATAGGAATTTATGATCAGTTTGTTTTTAGTGAACTAACCTAATTGGGCTTTTTAGGAGTTATAGACAGAGTGGAGTGTGGTTCCATTTTTTCTCTCTGAAATTTTGCTATTTTGCAATGTTTTTTTTGGGGGGGGGGATTTCACAATGAAATTCTTGCTTACTTCATATACATACAAAGCATATTTTAGAAACACCCCCCCAAAAAAGTTGTATATAGAAATGCACTTTAGAATAAACTATGTGTGACAATAAAAGTGAATCTTTATATACATGCATCTTAATTAACAAACTATTGGAAAACTATTAGATAGAATAATCTTTCAAGATTGAGAGTAAAAAAATATGATTCATCATCTCATAGAATCATGGAGTCAGAAGAAACCCCAAATGTCATCTAATCCAAAGCCCTGGCCAGTGCAGGAGTCCTTATACTATTTTGGATAAGTGGCTATCCAATTTTTTATTGAAACCTTCCAATGATGTAGCACCCATATTTTTAGGGGACAGTTTATTCCATTATTTAATGACTCTTGCAATCGGGATATTTCTTTCATTTCAAGTTTGAATCTCTCACTGTAAAGCTTTCACCCATTGGTCCTTGTCTTACCTTTGGATGTTCTGGAGAATAAATTTACACTCTTTTCCCTGTGACATCTGTTCATGTATTGCAAGAATGGATATCATATTTCTCCTTAGCTTTCCCTTCTTTAGGCTCAGCATATCAAATTCTTCAATCACTTTTTATTGTTTTATTTTATGGACGATTTAGCCTCCATGTTTTCTGTTCTTCCCTGTATTTCTTCCAGTTTCTCAGGGTAGTTTTTGCATTGTGGCAACCAGAACTGGATGAAGTCTTCCAGATGTGGTCTGACCAGTATAGGATAGTGACTGATTTTGACACTCTACTTTCTTTGTTGCAGCCCAAATCTACATTGGTTCCTTGGTGATCTGTGGCATATTCCAAGCACATAGTTTATGTGTGAGATCCTTCTCACAATTATTACCATTAAGCAAAGTTCTATTACTACTAAACAAAGTTCTGTACATCTGGTTTTCCCTCCCTAAATGCAGGACCTTACATTTCTCACCACAGAACAAATTTAGTTGCATAAGTCCTAATGTTAAAGTCCATCAAGATTCTTTTCAATCTTGAGCCTACTTTCTGGGGTACTGATAATCCCCTTCCTAACTTGGAGTCTTTCAAGCAATCCTATATTTGCATGAGGTGTTTTCCCTCAGGGAAATGGTTATATGATTGCAGATCTTTTTAATTTTTTTAAAGTAAAGCAATGTTTAAATAACTGTTATAAAATTATGCATTACATAGCAATGAGTAAATGAGCAAATTCTCATACAATACTAGAATGCAGGGTCATCTGATGAAATTAAAACTTGGTTGTTCAAAACAGCAAATGAGTTTTTCAAGAGGACCTTTTGATAAACATTCTGAATAGAATTGTAAATTTATTTTTATATTTAATCATTAAGAGTACCACATTTCATCTAAATACCATACAGGTAAAATTATTCACAATGCAGTACTAATTAAATCCAGATATATATTTTTTGCCCTGAATGAGCAAGTATCAGTATTCTTTTTACTGCAATGTCCTTGTCCATGGTACTGAAACGAAATATCCAATATTCAAGTTGCCATGTGAACCATTGTTTTTCTTCAAGAAGGAAGCCATCTGCTTAAGAGATACAGATTTCTGACATAGAAATGGCTCCTGTGACAGTCCTGCATTAAAGAAATGTGTTGACTGAAACAGCTATTATGCAGATTATTTTCCTCAAGCAGAAGAATCTGACAGTCTTCTTTAAACACGGTGGTGATTTCTGTATAAAGTTTGTAATATGAATACATAAATTTAACTATTTCAGTTGTTCTTCGAATTCATTATATCTTGTGCCCAGTTAGAAATTTAAAAACCCCTTATAAAATTCATATCTACTTTTGGGCACATTAAGATAGACACATTAGCTGTAGCACTCTCAAAAATAATATATATTATTTGGACTAATATACAGATTTCTGACTCTATTTTTCCCAATAGATAAATTTTATATGCATCTTATGAATGGAGAACCATATTTGTATATGTGTTCATTTTTCTCCTGCCTTTATTTTTGTCAACTCAAGGCAACATGCATATCTAAAAATCCCACTGATTTTCTCGGCAACAACTCTGTGCTATGGGTTTTGCTGAGAAAAAGGGACTGGGCCAAAGTTACCAAGCTGGTGTTCCTATCTGAGAGAGACCTAGAAGTCACAATCTACCAGTTTCTAGTCCAGCATCATAGCCACTACATCAATTGGATAGATTTTCATTCTTCTAAGTTTCCTATTAGATGCTTTCTGTTTAAAATAACAATAGCTTATTTTATTTTTAGAATAACAACAATAGCTTATAACCACACATTTCTTGACTGGTCAATTTTTATATCCCACTGTTCCTTTTTAAATTTTCTGAGTTAATGTAATGGAATTTCTTGACAGATCTGTATAAGCCAAGGTCTTTCATTCTACTCATTTCAGTCACCCAAGAGTTTAAAGTTATAGGCACTTTCATCTTATTTTCCATCCTTGCATTCATTTTATCCATTACATCAAAAGAAAGACTAATGAAGTTCTGACTGATTATCCAACTTCTATTTCTTGGTTACTAACAGGAACAGTTCTATAGGAAATTTAGCTGCAGTTTGATATGAAATTGAGCTGCAGTGAAAAATAGAAGCCCATGAGCTTTAAAAAAAATCATGCATGCTTCATTTTAATTTTGGTTCCTGGGTGATTTTCCTCATTTTGACAGTTGCAGTTTGTTCAGTTGTGCTTTAGGGCAATGACAATATTATATGTAGGCTAAAATTAATGCATTTTTAAAAATTGGCTATGTTGTACAGGTTTAATGGCTAGGGCTGAGTGAGGGGGACTGGACCACAGTAACCAAGATGGCTTTGAGTTCAAGGCAGAACTAGAACTCACAGCCTCCTGGTTTTTAGCCAGTGCCTTAATCACAACACCAATCTGGCTCTCTGTCCTTTTTTTTTATATTAGATAAAAATATGTAAATCAAATTTTTGTCCCCCTTCTGCAGTCCAATCACTATTAATCTAATGAATATTGTTTTATCAAGCCATGCCATGCCATAATGTATGCATTGCTTTCCTAGTCATAATATGATTAGGCAATAGATAATGATGATTTAAGATAAGTAGAACATTCTAGGAGATTTCAGGAGAAGTTGGGAGAAGGGGAACAAAGGAGGCTGAGAATAAGGAGGAGTCCTGGTGGCGCAGTGGACTAATTCACTGTTATTAAGATCAGCTGCTTGCAATTACTGCAAGTTCAAATCCCACCAGGCTCAAAGTTGACTCAGCCTTCCATTCTTTCTAAGGTAGGTGAAATGAGGACCCAGATTGTGGGGGCAATAAACTGACTTTGTATAAATATACAAAAGTATGAAGGCTATTGCTTAACGCACTGTAAGCCGCCCTGAGTCTCCGGAGAAGGGCGGCATATAAATCAAATTAAAAAAAAAAATAAGGAAAGGAAAGAATATGCCTACCAGTGAGCAAAATGCTTTTGAAAAACCAGAAATTGAGTAAAGGATAAAAGCAAATAAATAATAAACTTTGACTTTGTTTTTAATAGCAGTGTAAAATAAATGAAATAAGTATAAAAATATAACCCTACTTCAAAACAATTATAAATAATTGCACATTCCATGATTATTTAGTAAAACATTAATTTAATAAGATTATATAAATTGTTTGAGTACAGACACAGCAAATACGCAATAAGCTTTACCTGATTCTAAAGACCACATATTCTGAGAACAACCAAAATAAATTCCCAATTATTAAAATGCATCCAGAGAGCACTATAAAAGCTAACGCTGTGGGAGACAAATTAAGGATGGAAAATCAAATTTCATCTGTCCAGGACAGATTCCTATAACACTATCCTACAGACTGCAATCAGATTATCTAATACACTTGAGCACTGCATGTGGTGACTAAAACACAAATAAGCTAAAGTGGAATATGAGTATTGATTTAAACCTACATATAATTAGAAACCACCCAGTACTTGTTTTTAATTTTCCCTCAAGCCAACCTTATTGATATATGGTTTGGATCATCAGGAATATCAAACCAAGCTAGCCCCCAAAACACAATTTCTGTACAACTCTCCCAAAATCTCAAACATTCTCCAGCTCTCCAAAACCAAAGAACTTTCTTTATTCTCTGGAAGGTTCATCATGATGTGTGAATGCAGTTGAAATACTATGTTGTGATTGGCTTTTCAGCCCTTGACCTTCTGTAGTCTTACTGAATATGAGAGCGTATTAATATTCATTGACCGTTTCAGAGTCAATGCAAGTCTTCATATCATTCAGTTTCCAGTAAAAACCCTTTGTAAATTATTTTTTGAGATAATGTCTCATATTGCTCCCTTATTTGGGTTATTGTAGACCTATATTGACTTTTATCTCATGCTCGATGTTTTTAGTCTCTGCAAATGTTAGAGACAGATTAGATCAAAATGCTATTTTGAATCTTTATTGTTGTTCCTTCCATTTCTGCAAAAGTCTAACAGAAATATCAGCTGAGCATGACAGACGCGACTTGTCTATAAGGGAAAACATTTCTATCCTTACCTATATTAGTGTTCAGTTCACAATGTTAAAGTAGGTTTCGTGGGCGTTGCTTTTTTATTTTTAGTGTATTAGCGTCCCATGTAAGAAAGTTATCTATTGGACCTCATCTAATGCAGAAACTATTCATGGACATGAAATGTGCATGCTTCCTTTACAACATACCCACATAATTCAGGGCAGGTTCTGGAATTATATTTTGATACTTAAAGCTTAAATTTTGAGCTGTAAAAATTATGCCCAGAATATTACTTATCAACACAGACCAATTTCTATCAAGATATAAGAATAACATCATTAGCCTAGAAGTCAAGAGCTATGGTCTGTAGCCAAGGATGCTTCCTGTGTGGATAGAAGAAAGCAGTTCTGCTCACACAAGACATTGCTCCCAATATTCACCCATCCCTTTTATGGTACTTACCACAATCCTCTACTACCCCAAAATGAAGGATTTAGGAGGCTGCAGTGAATGAAGAGGGATAAGAAAGAAAAAGTTCTTTTGCCTGGCACAGCTGAAGAACGCTTTCAATGGATGAAAGAACATCTTTGGATACAAGGCATAAACTTTTCTGTGTGTGGTTAAGACAAGCAATTTAAGCAGATCTAAGGAAAACTCTGCCTTTCTATTTTTTTTTAAAGAAGAAAATTAAACTTCCTAATGGATCTTTTATGATATATGATGCCTTCCTGAACTTTGCCTTTGCTGTTAATTAACTTTCTTGGCAATCACACACTTTTAAAACCAACGCTATCTACAGATATTTAATTGAGTATTCAGTAATACAGAACTGTAGAATCTTTGCAATACCACCCCCAGAAAATTTGTGGGCTGGATTGTGAAATTAAAAACATAAAGCAGTATGAGCCAATCACCTAAACTGAGAAAGAAACAAATATGTTTCCCAGTTCATGTGCTTTAACTATTTATTCATTAATTCCCAGCATTCGTATGCTTCTTAATTGAGTGATTTTATTACAAAAAGAAAACCTCTTTTATTTTAACCTTAACTGTGCATAGTTCAATCTTGCGTTGATCTGTAGAAATGAAAGGGTGCTCAATCTTGTGGGATACTCAAACCCCACTTAGTAGCTGGAAATAGATTGTGATGAGATCATGTGAATTTCAGAGGTATGAAAGGGTGGGCAGGAGCTCTGAGTCTGAATCAGCATGAGTAGCAGAGTGGGATGTTGAAATAAAGTAGTGCAGATAGATGGGAACAGTACTGAAAACAGTAGCATATCTTGGAAACACAGTTGCTGGAGATGATGCCCAGATTCTTTACATATTTTATCCTGCGGGCATTAAAAAAACGGGCAGCAGATTCCCTCCTAATTCCTGCTTTTGTCCTTGCTCTTCTTTCCTTATTTGAAAGACAGATTAGAAACTCTCCTCTTCAGCCTGCATCCTACAGGATATAAATCAGCAATCTTTTTTCTCCACCCTGTGGACAGAAAGCTTAGAGAAACGCTCTAATTTAATTAGAACACCTAGCTCCTATAAAAGTTTTTACTTATCCTTCTGGTCCATAATCATCTGTCTCTGGGTATTTTTATTTGACTTGGCTCATATTCCTCAACTGTTTAAATATTACACCTCGATCTTTAAATGCTTTTTAAAAAGAGCCTATTTCAAGACACATGCTGCAGGGGAAAAAAATCCTAAACTTGGCCCATTTTGGCTTTGGTTCAATGCAGACAAACCCTCGAAGTCCATTTGATTTCAATCATACTAATTGATATAATAAATAAACAGTATTCCGTATGTAATCTGAACTCTCTTTAATTTAGAGCATATCTATGTTTATCTGTCCTGTGTTCATATAGGCTTGATTGTAAGCCGTTTTAGAAAATCCTGCTTTAGAACATCCTCTCAATGTGCATTTCCATTTGCTACGCCTTTCTTTTCACGCATTTATACAAATTCATATATAACACTCTCACTATCATATCTGGAGTTTGATGTGCAAATTAGGTAATGAATTCTAATATAGTTCATATTTATATCTAACTGTCTGATAATCTGGCATTGCCCAGATATTTATTTATTGCAATCCTGTATTAGACAGGAAAAGGAATGAATTATATCTACAGTGTAAAATGAAAGTAATTTTATTTACAGGGTTTTAAAAGTATAAGTACAGTATACAAATTATAAAGTAAAAAATCCCCCTTACCAGAGGGAGCCCCCTTGTGGAGTACTGTGAAGCTGTTACCATGGCAACTCCACTGTGCTGTACAGTAGAATCCATTTTAAGGCACAACAGGCTGTATCTTAACAGAACTTGAATCCAAAATGCACACTATCACTGTCAAAAGTACTGTGATTTGACACTACACTACACACACACACACACACACACACACACACACACACACGCTTTTCTATCTAGCCAGGTTTCTACCTACGTAAACTATGATGTTCTGCCACCCTGGTTCTGTGAAATCTCAATTCACAAGTGCTGGGCTTTTTTCCTGCAACTCTCTGTTGCATGCTGGGAGACTCAGATGGACATGTCTTTTTTTTTTTTAAAGGGTGTGGCTCACTGACGAAGTCAAAAAAGACAGAAATGGTCCATCTGAGTCTCCCAGAGTGCAACAGAGAGTTGCAGGAAAAAAGCCCAGCACTTGTGAATTGAGATTTCATAGAACCAGGGCGTCAGAACATCATAGTTTACGTAGGTAGAAACCTGGCTAGATAGAAAAGCACATGAAGCCTACGAAAGAGAAAAAGAAATATATATATATATATATACACACACACACACACACACACACACACACACACACATACATATATATATGTTTTCTGAGGTTTTCGCAGGTATTTATATGTAGGTCTTTGGTTATTTGGGTTTTCTTCCATGTAAAATTGGAAGTGTCTTGGCGACGTTTTGACAAAGTCTCATTCGTTATCTTCAGGCTGGTGCTTTCGGCTTCGTGCTTCTAGGAGCAACATGTGCTCGCAGCTGTTTCTTCCTTTTAACTGCTAGTGGGGGTGTGAATTGATTGGGTGGGAGCTTGGCTGTGTTCTGATTGGATGGGGGGTTGGCTGTGCTCTGATTGTCTGGGGGGGGTATTCTGTTTGGGTGGGGGCTTGGTTGTGCTCGGGTTATTCTGAGTTGCAGGGGGATTTGAGCCGGTGAGCTGCATTGCTGTTGTTTGG
>WNWU01000017.1:20368535-20472629 GCA_012654045.1 Ptyas mucosa | reverse complement strand
TGCATCATTAGCCACTTTAAACCCCTCAAATCCATACATGAAGCAGACTGACACCCACCATTCCTTTTCATTTCAGTGGCCCAGCCCCCCAAGGGGTGTTAGGGGTGTCTTACCCCCACAGTATTTTTTTCCAATGAGTAAGTCATCTGTGTATCAAGTTTGGTTGACATTGCTTGAGGCATTCCAGAGTTATGCTGGAACAAAAACACACATACATACACACAGATATAATGAATGTTGTGCCTTGACAAATGATCTTGATATCTGATCCATAATCAATAAAGGAAATTAAATCCCCCCTTCTCTAATTTTAATAGAAATAAATCCTTGAATCATGCACAGATCTTTTTTGGCGATTGAGAATTCTGCATTGAAAAATTTTTGTGCCTCTTAGACCAAGTGGAAAACACTGTGGAACCACATCACAACTGGGTTTTCCAACTGTGTGCCCAGGAACATTTCCAAAGTGAAGGTCTGCTGTGAAGGTGTTACGCACCTCCTTTGCCTTTACAGAGATTATGAGCAACACTCACAAGAACCCTTGCTCGAAGGCAGAATTGTTTGAAGTGGGTTGGTCATTTTACTTTGCATTGTTTTTTTTATCTGCAAGTGAAGATAGTTCTCTGTAAACTTAATTTTAACATATGTCATGATAATGCAGTTAATGGCAAATCTTTTTAGGTATAATTTTATTTATGGATGTTAATGTTTTTAATGCATCTGTACATATGCTTTGTCAGAAGTCTAAGTCACTTTGAGGCAGAGAAGGGAAGCGATATAGACATCGCTAATATTAAATGAACATTTAAAAAACCCATTCTACTTTGTCTTGGGCCTTATATTACTTGCTCTCCACAGAATAAACAAAGGCTCCAACTGTAATGGAGATCACAACTACAGCTGTGAGAGGAAATATCTGATGGGGAAGAAAGCTACAACCCTTGTTGGTAGAATGATGAGATATTTTTGTAGGTTTGTGGCATTATTTTTAAGACTCCCTGTATGTTAGAATTTGGCACTTCATATTACAAGAAGCTGTAACTTTTATTCCTTCTCCAATGCAGAATTTAAGATTTAGCATTTTTATCCTTTTCTTTGGAGGAGAGGATATTCAACTGATGTATAGAAATGTCATTTAAAATTCTAATTTTTAGGAAAGTGCAGCAATGACTATATCATTAAGAAATACGTCTCACACATCACACTAAGTCTTGGTTTATTTTAACCACAATCCACTGGTCAAGCCAAAGTGTCCTAGGTTAGACCTAAGACTAAGCCATAATCCATATTTTATAAACCACAAACACTAGATTTGTACATTGTTCTAACCTGCACCAAACAAACCATCTGTGCGCTACATGATACCAAACTTCATTATTTTTGAATGTGTGCTTGAATTGAATTTTAAAGAAAAGGAGTACAGACTTTAGACTCTCCCTGCCCCAAAAGTACCAACTGGTGGAAAAACTAAAGGCAACATTTTTAGAGGGGCACATAATTCTATGACAGCTGACAGGCTCTTTAGCCCTGAGATGCATGGATCAAGAAGAGTAGAAGATGGAAGGGAGACAAGAAAGTGTGATAGCAAAAGATCAAATATATTTATCAAACTTGTATACCGCCCATCTTCCCAAAGGTGACTCTAGGTGATACATTTAAGGAAGGGTTTCAAGAACCATTCAAAAATGTGCAGGGAAAGTTCTGAATGCAGTCACAATGACCGATAAAATGTTGATATAAATGAAGCAATAGAAGTGATGATCCAAAGGGCCAGGAAGGTCATTAAGATGGCTCCTACTGCGTTGGCATTCTGGACCCATTTTTTATCTCTAAAAAGACTCTTCAGCCTCTGGCTAGAATAGCTCAGGTTCTTTCTTTGGATGTTAAATGTTGTTGAGCTGTTTGGGTTGATTGTTGGGTGCACCACCTTGTTCCTTTTCTTCTTTTCTGGTTTGGGTTTTGTTGAATCTTGGTTCTTGTTATACTACTTTTATCATCTAGTATGTTATGACCTTCCTAGAATCTCTTGGAAGTTGGATGACATCAAATTGAAGGGAAAGTGTGGTATGGCCGGGGTGATATAGACACCCTCTTTTAATATTTTTATTTATTTATTAAATTTTAAAACCACCCATCACAGAGAGACTCTGGGCACTGTATAAATAAAATAATTCAAGAACAACAAGCTTATAAAGGACAGGTGAAAAACACACAACTCATCTTTGATGATCACAGCCCAGTTTAACATTGGGAATGGTATGTTAGTAAAGGAATCCTTATTGAGGTTTAAAATACCAAGTCAAATACTGAAAAGCAACTTCAGTTGTTAGGAAGTTTTGCTTCAGGAGGGTTTTTATGTCTAGGGAAAAAAAATCATACCATAAATTGAGGTGTGGCCATTGAGTGATGCAGTTATACAGGTAATCCTCAAGGTACGACAGGCCATTTAGCCAACATTCAAAATTACGACAAACCAGCCAAAAGCTACATATGACTCGGTTTCACAGTTATGATGGCTTCAGCAGCCCTGCAGCCATTTAGCCTTTCAACCCACTACAGGGTTGCTGCAGCGCCTTTATGCCTCTCCTCCCCCCCCATTCCACCCCATTGGAAGTCTTCAGTGCTTGGGCCTCCTCTCCACATGTCATCTTGTCCACACTTATCTTCTGAAGCTATTCAGACCTCAGGCTGTGGAAGGAGGCAGGCCACGTGTTCCCCTGCCATGAGGCAGTGATCCAAATGCGTTTGCCATTTTGTCTCACCCATTTGTGGGTGGGACAGAATGGCAGATGCCAGAGAAATTGCTTTCATTTGCTGCCTTAGAGAGATCTTACAGTGCTGCAGAAGCTCCAGAAAGCTTCTGCAGCACTGTGCAGACCTTGTTAAGACAGCAAAATGAAATGGATTGTCCCCAGGCCATATGGCAGAACCCCGAATGCGGCCACCATTTTGTCCCTGTCCACCAACAGGCAGGGAAAATAGCGGTTGCCAGACTGCTTCATTTTGCTGCCTTAGAGAAGTCACCACAGTGCTGCAGAAGCTTCTGAATGCAGCTCTGAGTGCAGAGCTTGCTAAGGCAGCAAAATGAAGTAGTTTGACTCTAGGCAGTGCGACGACAATCTGAATGTGGCCACCATTTTGTGGGCGGGGAACTGAAGGCCAAATATGGCTGTTTCAGGCTCATCCCTCAGAACCGTGCAATGCGGCTGCACAAAGAAGCAATCTATTCTAGCCCTCTGGAAGGCCTCAGAGCTCCCCAAAAGTAAATGCGGAGGAGAGTATTTGCCTGGTGTGGTGGGAATCAGGTTTAAGGTCTAGAGATCTGGTGGGAGTGGGAAAAGGCCTATCCCAAGGGAAAAGGCCTGTGGGAACCCAAGGGGTGGGAAATGGAGAAAGGAGCATCTCAGGGGTGGTGGAGGCCTTCAGAGGGGTGGTGGAGGCCTACAGCAGGCAGGCCTGGGCCTGTAGTAGTCTCTAAGGGCCTCATCCATCCAGAAGGTACCCCGCGCTCCATTTGATCTGCAGGCTCATTTTACATTTCATTGGGGAGAGGAGGGATGGGGAAGATCGCTAGGTGACACATTTCATCTAACAACTGTTGTGACATGCAACCATAATGGGCAGGTTCCATTACGGTTGTATCTCAAGGACTACCAGTAATACATCATAATCTCCAAAAACCTGATAGGTGTGGCGTTCCATAGGGGCTCAGCCATTTGCTTTTGCTAGATTTTTAAAGCAGATTTCCAAATGTTGATAGATTCTAAACCAGCATTTTGAAAGGCTGAAAATATTCTTATGTTAAGAGACAGATCCTAAGCCATGTAATAAAATGAACATTTAACTTTACCTTCTTATGAAAGGCTTTGATTTTTCCCCAAAATACTTGTTATAAGTATATATTTGGAGCAACGATATATTTCTATTTGTGATTAACTTAAAAAACTGGGAAGTTTGTCTTGTACTCAATTAAGTTGTCCATTTTAAGAGGCTGTGTGACAGATGATAGATAGATAGATGATAGATAGATAGATAGATAGATAGATAGATAGATAGATAGATAGACAGATATAGGTAGGGTGTGCCTTCAAATCAGTGTTGACTCCTGGCAAATTCTTGGACTAATCCCTGCAGTTTTTTTGGGCAAGATTTTGGAAATGGTTTCTCATACCTGCTTCCTAGGGATGAAAGAGAGTGACTGATCCAAGGTCACCCAGCTGACTTTGTGCCTAAGGCAGGACTAGAACTCATAGTTTCTCAGTTTCTAGTCTAGTGCCTTAACTGCTACATCAAACTGGCTGCTGTAACATATAAACTTGAGTCATTGTTCCCAGGCAAGTTCACTGTTCATTCTTGATTTCAATTGCAGTCTGATTCATCTCTTCCATTATCATGGTTGTACCAGGGAAGTGTCCACTTGTTATGAAAGGCTGCATTCAGAAGGTACTCCATTTCCGATCAGCCTTTATTGCTTTCTGAATTGCTAAAAGCTACTTCAAAGTGGTCTGTACCTCAAAGCACTAGAACATGGTGTGGAGAGAATTTCATTGGAGAAGAAGTTAAAAGAAGAGAGGATACTTGTTCCCACAATACAGGACCAGTCTCTTGTTGAACAAATGCTGTGATGGACAAGAGAACAACTTCCCACCAACCTGGATCCTGTTCTCAGCATCTCTAAACAACCCTGAAGGTGAGACTTGTGAACCTAATCCATGCAAAGGCAGTTAGCACATTATAGGGTCGTTGCAAATGCTCGATCTAACCTGTCTCCAATGTTGATGCCATCTGACAAAGTCACACTTAAAAGAATTTGTGCCATCCCTCTTTTGAGGTTCCCAAACATCATTAGGCAGATGCATGGCTGTTTTCCATTTTTAAAGACCCTTAGTATTCAGCTGTGTTCAGAGGGGCATGATAAAAATCAGGGTATTCAAGAAGAGGAGCACATCTCCATTCCACAGGGCACAGTGTGCTTGTGAGTCTCTTTCAGATTTCTTTTTTAAGTTGGATGTCACTTTGCAGAAGTGAATCTTTATAATTCAGTCAAGCTATACTGTCAAGAATAGAAAGCATTGTGGTATCTATCCATCATCCCTTGGGCAAGCTTTAGCAGCTGCATTATAGTTTTGCACTGTAATAGCTGAAGCAGCTGTTTGTACTTAGCAGTGTCATCAGATACAGCAATGTGTGCACAAACACAATTTGTCCACATACATCCTGCATATGGGGGGGGGGGGAAAGGTGCATATTGCTTTTTCATGGGCCTATGGATAAATGTGATAATTTCAGTTTTTTAAGGGATACATAGCAAATGTGGAAATTCCATTTCAAGAGAAAGTTTGACCGGTCAGACTGAGAAATGAATAGATAATATGATATGATATGATATGATAATAAAAAGAGTTGGAAGGGACCTTGGAGGTCTTCTAGTCCAACCCCCTGCTTAGCAGGAAACCCTACACCACTTCAGACAAACATCTTCTTAAAAACTTCCAGTGTTGGAGCATTCACAACTTCTGGAGGCAAGTTGTTCCACTGATTAATTGCTCTAACTGTCAGGAAAATTCTCCTTAGTTCTAAGTTGCTTCTCTCCTTGATTAGTTTCCACCCGTTGCTTCTTATCCTACCCTCAGGTGCTTTGGAGAATAGCTTCGCTCCCTCTTTTTTTGTGGCAGCCGCTGAGATATTGGAACACTGCTATCATGTCACCCCTGGTCCTTCTTTTCATTAAACTAGACATACCCAATTCCTGCAACCAGAATCCTTGGAAAATCAGTGAGAAGGAGGTCATCAGGAAAGTGGTTAACCATCACAGGTAAGTTTTTATAAAAAAAAAAATGGAAGGAGAATTCTGAGTTTTTGTTTTATTTATTTTTTTCCTCCAAGAAAATATTTAAAAGAAAAGTAAGGACAAGTCTTATGTATACACATAAGTGCTGGTAATGACCTATAAAGCTCTATATGGCTTAGGCCCAGGATACTTGGCGGACCATCTGCAACCAGCAACAGCTTCCCATCGCCTGGTGTGTTCCCACAGGGAGGGCCTGCTCCGGGTACCGTCAGCTAGACAATGTTGGCTGGCGGCCCCCAGGAGTAGAGCTTTCTCTGTGGGCGCGCCCACCCTTTGGAATCAATTCCCCCTGGGGCTCCGGCTGGCTCCTGACCTCCGCACCTTCCGCTGCGAATTAAAAACATGGCTGTTCGCGGCACCTAGCCTGGACTGAGGGGTTTTTTGATTATTTTAACGGGTTTTAATATTTGTTTATTATGTATTTTATGTTTTTATTGGCTTGTTTTAATTGTTGTGAGCCGCCCTGAGTCCTATGGAGATAGGGCGGCATATAAGTTATATTAAATAAAATAAATAAATAAATAAATACACAATGAAGACAATTTCTTAATCAGGCATACTCCCTCTGGGAAAGGGATCTAGCCTTTAACATGTGACTTCTTTTCCCCTGGTACATTAGTGGGAGGACATTTCTAGTGGATAGTGGAAAGTGGCAGCATTCTTCTTTGGCTATCTCTAGGAGTCATGGCATGGGTACAACAGGCGTGTGGGAAAAGGATTTGGAGAGCTTCACTGGAATTAGTGACTGTCCAAGCCAATAGAGCCCATACGTTCATGCCTGCACTCCATTTCTTTTTTTAAAAAAACATTTTTAAAATTAAGTTATAGATTATTATAAAATACAAAAGTAAATAGAAGAGCAGTGAGGGGGGAGGGGGGAGGGGGAAGAGAAGTAAGGAAAGATGGGGGAAAAAGAGAAAAAGAAGCATTGACTTCCGACTCTCTCTGTTACAGTAAAATAAGGCATTAACATCAAATCACACCTTTTTGCTATTCCATAATAGTATGAACAAGTTATTTCTATAAAGATCTATCAATCTAATCTGTAAAACCCAAAGTCAGAATTTCATTCTTTTCCACATCAAGCACGAAGTTCAGAAGCAGTTTCCATGTGGAAACAAAAGTACTTATGTTCTTTTCTTCAATCAAAGTAGTCAGTTTTGCCATTTTTCCTGCACTTCATTTCAATGTATAAACAATGCAAAAATCTTCTCCCCCTCTTTTCCAACTCTCCTGAATAAATCCTCCCAGTGTCATGGCTAGAAGTGTCAAAAGGAAGGATATGAGGTTTGGCTTATGGGATTTAGTACTGCCACCCGTGGGACCAATTACTCTACAGCCAGGTAGTTCTTTGCAGTTACATTTAGTCACATATCACTTACAGGTAATTTTCTTTGGTGACCATTCATAGTTATCACAGTGATGGAAAAGTAACTTCATGATCAATCCTTCCATTTACAACCTTTTCAAGTCTGTAAAGCAAAGGAAAGCTGAAGTAAGATGGTAAGCACACTTGCAGTTTCATTTAGTGACTGCTTCACTAAATTCACCAAAGTGCTGGCCCAAGTTGTGGTCGCTAAATGAGGACTACCTGTATTTTGATAGCTAAAGGTTGCAAAGAGCATGATAATAAATAAAATAAATAATAAAAAGTGTCCCCATTTTTTTAAGGTTTGCTAAAAACATAGCTGGGTTAAGCCTACTATATTGATAACTCTTATATTATGTATTTTTTTCTTGCAGAAAATACTTACAAACTAGTCAGCAATGGGTTGAAGTAGTAGTAGGGGTTACTCTGACAATCACCAAAACAACAACAACAAAAACCCAAATGCCATACCTGGTCTCTTTGGACACTTGCCAAAGTCCCAACAAAAACAGTGGTGAAATCCAAAAATTTTCCCTACCAGTTCTGTGAGCATGGCTTGGTGGTCATGTAACTGGGTGGGCGTGACTTGGTGGTCATGTGACTGGGTGGGTGTGGTTTGGTGGTTGGAAAACCATCTATCACAATTTACACAAAAATAACACAAAAGCTATACAACTGACTCACACACAATGCAAAAGCAGCTGGACTTCACACAAAATGGCCCCTGCAACAAACAGGAACTTCACAGAGTCACGGAGATCTCAAAAACAAACTATCACACTTTACACAAAAATACCGGTTCAGGCAATAGGTAGTAAAAAAATACTCTAAAAAGTAAAAAAAAAGTTCCAACAATCGCACGGCACAGCTGATTGTCACAGCTGATTGTCACAGCTGATTGTCAGAACCTTTTTAAAACCTTTTTAAAAGCTTTTTTTTACTACCTATTGCCTGAACAGGTAGTAAAAAAATGCTTTAAAAAAGTTTTAAAAATAGTTTCGAGGATCAGCTGTGCTGTGCAATCATCAGAACTTTTTTTTTTTACTCTTTAAAGCATTTTTTTACTACCAGTTCAGGAGAACCAATAGCATTTTTACTACTGGTTCGGGCGAACCGCCCCAAACCGGTAGCATTTCACCCCTGCAACAAAACCATTTCTGATCTTTTCCATTCCCAGCATTAGATGCAAGATTTATTTATTTAGGCTTGTGTGCTGATCCAGTCCAGTTGAACTGGATTTAAATTACTTAAATTATTTAAGCAGCAACTCAACTCTGTTTAGCATGATGAAGGAGATTTAGTAATGTGGAAGAAACTGGCTGTACTCCTGCTTATATTGGGGTAATTCCCATTGAAACCAGTGTCACTTCTGTGATATTTGCTTCCTGCAGGTTGCAGTGCACATCAACTTCTAGATTAAGTGGGGCATGGGACATGTTAAAGGAAGAATGCATGATACATCCAAACTGTATGGGTTAGGGGAACTTTGTAGTTCTGGAATATTTAATATCAGCCATTCCCAACTATTCAACCCAAACTTTCCATTCTCCAAATCAGCATGCTTGAAAAGGCTTAGGGTTGCAACTCCCAGAATAATCAGCCAGCGTGATGATTGCATTTGGGAAGTTTCAGTCCTCACACATCTGAAGACATCTGGGTAGAGAACCCTTTTCTGGATCCGCAAAGTAGAACATCAATGAAACAAAATAGTTATTTTTTTGCCCAAAATTCCTCCTTCCTGTTTTGTTCCCTAAATGATCTTTAAAGATAATTAGGTAAAAGTAGACAGGTGGGTAATTTTTTTTAGCAGAATGATGATGATTGAGAGCACATGGGGTGGGTGGGGGAGGGGTCTTAAAATAAAGCATCCTGAGCAAGGTCATTTGCTGAAATGCACCATCAACATTAGATGTAATTTTAACTCTATATTGACAGATCATTTCCAGTCTACTTATGGTGTTTCATTAAGAACGTGCATTTTTAATCTATTTAATTCTACACATATGGCTAAGATTGCAGCCAAATATCTAAGATATAACACCAATGAATAAAAAAGGGAAATAATTAGCAAGTATAATGAAGTTATGCCTCCAAAACTCTTGTGGGAGAGAGAAATTTAATTTTTCAAAAGCAGTGCACTGGAGGTTAATGTAAAATGCTTTGTTTTCTAGCGTTGCCCGTATTCATCTTTATGATGGGAATATGTTCTTAAGCACTGTTAGCTTGGGCCATTATGCAGCACTGAAGATTACTTCATATTGCAGAGAGATCAAACAGCTCGTCTCTAGGAAAGACAACTAATTTTTATCTTGTTTTTATCCAACCAAGCAAGTCTGCAGTATGAAGTCCTGTCCTTGACTTCTGCAGAAGCTTAGTTTACGGTATATAAGCAATGAGGCAGGAAGGAAGTCTTAAGTCTTTACTTATCCCTACAAGAAATGTAGACTCTACTATAAGTGTAGGTGTGGGTGTTTATGTAAGCAGTTGATTGCTTTGGGTTGCATACAGTCAATTATTTTATATGCGTCTTTCCATTTAGAGGACTTTTGAAGTGCTGTGCAAAACAAATTGCAAAATAAATGAGTACTAAAAATATAAAGACAGCCAGTTTGGTCTTATGGTTGAAACATCAGGCTAGAAACTAGGAGACCGTGAGTTCTAGTGCCGTCTTAAGTATGAGAGCCGGTTGGGTGACTTTGGGCCAGTCACTCTTCCGCAGCCCAACTTACCTCACAGGATTGTTGTTGTGGGGAAAATAGGAGGAAATATGCCTCCTTGAGTTATTTATAAACAATCATAAAGGGGGGGGGATAAAAATCAATCAAATAAATAAGGCTTATATTAAAATAAATGTAGCTAAAGATTTTAACTTTTTTTTTTAAACATTAAGACATGTGAACCATCATCTTGCCATAATCAGATGGTTTAGACTCCATTGTCTGGATGTACAGATATTTAGAGAAATATCTTTCGGTCCTCTCTGAAAATGATTCCGGAGTAAACCTACACATTATGAGACCTTCATGAAAAGCAGCCAGTCTTCAATGAAGAATACTTGCATAGAGGAAAAACTTCCTCTACCACCAGGGGGCAGATCACATCCTACTTTAGATATTCTGCCCATTCTTTGTTTTTCTAAATCCTGAAGACCAATGGTTCTGATTTAGCCTACAAAGCCTCAGAAAAGGCTGCATTTTCTTCCTTAGGAAGCAGATGGAAGTAAGGAATTGGTATTTTAGAACAGGCTGTATTTATGCCAAAGTGCTAGGGTTCCTGAGGACATTATCCCTATAGCTGCTTGGGCTGGTTCATTTCCTTAAACGTCCCAAATGATGCTATGGCACAATTACCTAGGTTTCATACCCACCTTTAATCTTTATTCTATCTCCTTAAATAGGCAACTTGATAAAAAAATATGTCCTGATGCAAAATTATATTAAAATAATTATGGGGAGCATATTTTTGAGGATTGTGAAAAAACTATATCCTGTATCAATTACTTCTTCTGTTTATGCCCTGAGAAGTTATTTATGAAGTTCAAAAAATTTTGGGGGATTTTTTTTATTTTTAAAAGCAGACCTGTTACATTGTAAATATG
Organism: Ptyas mucosa; assembly: GCA_012654045.1. NCBI lineage: Eukaryota > Metazoa > Chordata > Lepidosauria > Squamata > Colubridae > Ptyas > Ptyas mucosa. The sequence goes on along the minus strand of WNWU01000017.1, from coordinate 20,461,811 downwards.
CTAAACTGACTCAGTCCTTCTGTGAGGTCCCTCTGAGAAGGGCTATTTTAAAAATTTGATAAATAAATGGTCATCTGCTAAAAAAATATTAATTCTTTGATTAAAAATTGGTGGCCTTGGGCAGACAAAAAATAGAGCTGTCATACGTGTCAGATATTTAACATGGAATCTGGAAAGACAAATTGAGAACAAGGAAGACTTATAATACTTTGGTTTCAGATTGAATGTGGAAGAACAATTGTTTCTTCTATGCACAAAATGATAACAGTTTTACAAAATAAAAATAAAAATCACTTCTTGAAACTGCAGGAGAGATCGTTTGATCTTTGGAGTCTTAGATTCTTTCCCAAGTCTGGATAAATTTGACCCATCTAAAGGAAATCCTCATTTACATCTTAGATTATATGCCACTATTATTACTTTAGATGCATGGAGATTTAAATATTCTATAGAGAAAGAGTATATCATATGGTTTACCGTAAACCTTACTCAAGGATAGATATGTCCTTAATTTCTAGCTCATTCCTAACCAACCTTATAGATGTGAAAATTTCTATAGGTTGCAATATTTTTCTTTTAATAAGAAAAGTATATTTTTGATAGTCTCTCTTCAAATGATCAGAATAACCTCATCAATATCTTCAAATAAGCAGTATAGTTTTAAAGGAATTAAAAAACCAATTTAGAGATCTGGGTTAGAAAATTCAGACCACAGAACATTTGCTGGAACATATTTATTACTTGAATATTTCATTACAGGCTACCAAGCATAACCAAATAAAATTGAAAATATAAAATACAATAAAATGAAAAAATGGACAAAAATGAAACAGTGAGGTACAGTAAAAGAGCAATGCAGTGGTATAAAGCTCTACCCAGTACTATATTCTTTTTTACAATTACAAAGAATAGCCCAAGATGAATCCAAAATTAATTGGCCATTGGATGCAATTGCAAAGAGCAAATCCTGCAGGCTGCAAATGCAAATTTAGCAATGGTTTGTGTTAGACTTCTTATATTTAATTTTATAACACTTGTAAATCTTTTTCCTATTCACTTTAAGCATTTTATTTTCCCCCCCTATTTTTCTTGAGGTCGTTTCCCTAAATAGTTAATGAAATATTTTTTTAAAAAAGATGTTTATTCTGTTTTTAACTCTATGCTTTATTTGTATTAGTTTTAGCAAACAAAATCAGGTAACTACATTTAAATATATCCAAGATACATATAGAGAAAAAAAAATAAATATCAAGGAGAACTATTGTAATTTTAATAAAGAGACAGGTACTATATGACAATTTGCCATATATACACGTACATACGTACATACACACACACACACACACACACACACACACACACACGCACGGTTCGGACCGGTTTGCAAGAACCGGTAGTAAAACCAGTGGGAGGCGCCGCCGACCGCCCTGGATGTCATCATCGGCGATCAGCTCATGCACAGAAGCTTCACAATCCCGTTGCAATCCCATTGTGAATTGGTAGTAAAGGTAAATAGAATCCACCCTTGACCCTCACACATATATATAGTATGCCAAATCACGATCTATTGAGATAAACCATAACATTCATCCACATTTGATAAAAATGTGGTTCCTTTTTCTGTTTTTAACTGTTAGTTATCCAGAATCATGTCGTTGAGATGAGCAATCATATATATTTTTTAAATAAATACATTTTAAATATGTTAGATGATATCTTCCAAAATTCTCAGCTAGCATGCCCAATTAAGTTGCCAGTTGGCAATTTTGAAGATATTTGCAATATTTTTTATTAATATAATTTATGAGTAGATTTTTTAATGAGTGGAGTGTCAGAATTAAAGTCCAAAGGTGGAAACTTTAAATGATTTGGTCTAGTGGTTAAGGCGCAAGGCTAGAAACCAGGAAAATGTGAATTCTAGTGCCACATTAGACATGAAAGTCAGAATTTAGGCAGTGGTGGGCTGCTGCATGGTCGCAAAGGTTTGGGTGAACCCTTAGCTCTGACTGCTGGCTGGGCACGGTCACCCCAACCACCCCCCACCCCGTGCTATGCTTTCCATTTATAACTAACTTTCTGGCTCTTTGGCTGGACCAGCTGTGATCCTCACTGCCCCTGCTGTACTCACTGGAGCTGCCTGAGTTGATTAGGAGCATGTTTGAAGCTCCGTTTCTCTCCCAAGAAACACTCTCAACCAGCACGCTCACCACCAGCGAACCCTTTGTTAAAGTAAGTGCAGCCCACCTCTGAATTTAGGCCAGTTATTCTCTTGTAATCCAACTCACCTCACAAGGTTGTTGTTGTTGTGGGGAAAATAGGAGAAGAAAGCATTAGGTATGTTCTCTGTTATTTATAAAGATAATAAAGGCAGGATAAAAAAAATCCAATAAAGTTTTCATGAGTTTACATCATACATTTCCTCAAGGTTGACAAGCTATGGCTTTCCTCACAACAACCAGCCTATGAAATTGTTATATTCCATGTCTGGTGGAAGTGACCCTGGATCTACTAAGTCCAGGCCAACTATTAACCTTAGGTCACACTGGTTGATTTTTCAGCAGCCTTTGTGCTATTTGAGAGCTGAGGATGAAACTCTTGTACCTTAGATAACTCAAAAAAAATGGTGGCATAGTAAACCACTGAGCTTAAAACAGGTGGCCATATAAATTTGATTAATAAATATTTCCCTAAGTCACTTCCTGTGAGTTGGATGGACATATAAATTTGATTAATAAAGAACTAGATTGTAAAACAAACAAAACAAAAACAGTGGAAATAACAGGATGTTCAGTGAAAGAAAAAAAGGTAATTTAAAAAACTATCAGGTTTTGAGCCAGCAATCTTCTCTTTACAAGAGTAGAACTGTAGACATTGTACTTTATAGCATTTAGAGGGTATATTAAGATATTAGAAAGAAATGAGATAAAAAAAGTTTTTTTAAGCTGCTAGTTGTGCCTCCATGTATATGCCTTTTGATGTCATTGTTTGGTTTATTTATAAAGCAATTTAACTTGGAGAGTGGGAATATATATACACATTCATGTTAAAACATCCACTTGCAGTAAGAAAAGTGGTTGACAGTGGCTTTATTGAAAAGAAAAGTAGGAGGACACAGCAGTAGGGAAATTGTCCAGTAGTAAGATGTGTTTGTAGTTAGACTGACTACTGAGCAAGCTGTTGCCAAGGTATCTCAGTCTGAAAAGGATTTTCTTAAAATGGCTTAGAGCCAAGCCGACATGAGCACAGGACAGGAAAAGCTTAAATAGTTAAGTGTGGATATGTTGTTGCCGATCTCGTTTAATAAGCTTCCTTTAGGCATTTATATAATCCTCTTTTTAAAACCATCCAATCAAAAGGCACCATCATATCTTATGACAGCAAGTCCCCATAAATTAATTATATATATATATTTGAAAGAGAGTTTGGGAATTGAATTAAACAGTTCTGATCACTAGTTTCATTCCATGTACCAGAATGAGGGAAGGTGAAGCTCTCTATATCTACTTTCTCCACTTCATGCAAAATATTGACACACAACCTAGGGAGGTTTTCTTTTTGCCATTTCTCATTTATTGAATTTTATTATTATTTATTCAGATTGCCATTTCTCCATCTTTCTAGGCAAATAAAACATATAATATGGTAGGGTTCTGTTTTTGTTTTGGGGTGCTTCAAATCAGTTTCTGACTCCTGGCTACTGCCTGGACTCCCTGAAATCCTCTTTGCAAGATTTCAGAAGGTTTAGTTTGTCATTGCTTCCTTTCTAAGATTGAGAGACAGATACTGGCCCAAAGTCACTGTGCTGGCTTTTTGCCAAAGAGGGATTAGAACTCTCCATCTCCTGGTTACAGCCTGGTGCCTTACCACTACACTAAATGGCTCTCAATATTACAGAGTACTAGACAACGAGTGACCCATTAAGTCATTTTAGAGATAATTCCTTATCTAAACAGAGAAACAGAATGAACAAGGGTGAGGAAAAAAGCTGTGGGAGCAGAAATGACTTTCAACTTCTTGCCAGTTTCTCCATTGAGTTTCCTTGTGGAAAGCTGGCAGGGATCATTAGAAATTTTCCTTTCTTTTCCCTTCCCTTCCCTTCCCTTCCCTTCCCTTCCCTTCCCTTCCCTTCCCTTCCCTTCCCTTCCCTTCCCTTCCCTTCCCTTCCCTTCCCTTCCCTTCCGTTCCCTTCCCTTCCCTTCCCTTCCCTTCCCTTCCCACTCTCCCTCTTCCCTCTCCCTCTTCCTCTCCCCTTTCTTGTACCAAAACATCACATAAATACAGACGACGATTTGTCCAGTGTTTCACAGTGTTAAGGATCACAGCAATAACCAGGGGCTCTTCCTTCCAAGTCAGAATGTTAGCCACGTGGAAGTTAAAAAAGATAATTCTTCATGTCCAACTGAAATGCGATTTGCTTCATTAGGTGTGTAAAACAACACTGCTTTCTGGGCCATATCATTCTTGCAGATGGCTACCCATAATTCTGTCCCATTTCAGTATTAGTCTGTTAATTTCTGAGTTGGTAACCATTATTAGGTAGTATAAACTATAGGTATCTGAGGCTTCTGCTCAGGGCAGATCTATATAATAAATCATCATGGAAGCATCCTTTTTCACTGACCTTTATCACAATCATATCTTATGAGTCAGCCACTAAAAGATGTCACAGCAACAAGCTCCTGACACTTAAAAGCAGGAAAGAAATCAAACTACAAATGAAGATAACAAAAGGAACCTAAAATTCTAGGTACCTTCCATTGTAACAAATGGCAGCTAAAAAGGTTGTAAATTCAAAAATCACACAGTTAAACTAGAAAATTAAAAATGACATGAAATGAAACTACAGTATGAAAGTCTTTTCTTGAATGTGGGTTTTATGAGTTTTTTTTTTTTAAAGACAGATGCATATCTATGGAAGAGGAAAATAAACCTAATATCTTGGAGAGGAAAAAGGATTTCAAGGAAGACCGGTATTTTCATTTAGATAACTGCCTTGTGCAATTCTCTTTGCACAAACAATTGTAATGCATGCTATCTCCCACTCCCTCTCATCTTTCTCTCTCTCTCATAGATTCTTGCTCTACCTGCATCCACACACTTATTTTTCTTCTTTTATATAATCCCCATTTTGCTCCAGGGCAAAATAGAGAATTGATAAGAAACAGTTAAACCAGATTAGAATGCAGTATAAAATTTCAGATTGCACTTCAAAAACTGAGAGCCATGGTGGCATAGTAGGTAAGAAGTTAGAATGGCAGGTTCTTGCTCACCTTCTGGCATCAAAATTAAGTGGATGACTTTGGACCAGATGCTTTTAGCACCAAATCTCAGCAGACTGTTGTTGCAGGGAAAAATGGGAGGAGGGAGCACTATTGATAACCTTTGAGAGCTTCTCAATAGGGAGGAAAGAATTCAAACAAACAAACAAACAGGTTTCAACTGAAAACAGTTCATGCTTTCATTTCAAAGATTGGTCATTTAGCCTGCATCAGTGCCTGGATATCTATGCCACTCCTATATGGTGCCTAAATGACACCCCAATATTATTTTAAAATATTTTTTTTGTAATGTCTATATCTTGCTAGATTGCAAAATCTCATTAGACTTCAGTTTTTCCCCATGATATCTCACAAGATTTCAAATAAGAATGTCTGGAATGTCATTACTCTCAAGCAAGATCACAAATGTGATAAATGGAATCATGTGTGATTTCAGCCACTTTCATTGGAGAATTAAAAAAAACAACAACTTGGCCCTCTGCTATTGCCCAGCATGATACAAATGGCTTTGGAAAAAAATCCGGTCCCTAATGTATTTCATGTCTGGGTTTGATTGATAGTTCACAATAAAGCCTTGGCTCCAGAGTCAATTTTTTAAACCATATTGGATTGTTACTTTATTCTATATACCCCATATTCTATATTCAGCTGGAACCTAATAAAATGAAATTAATCACATCCCAAATCTTCTTGTCCAAGATGCTTGGATAATTACTAGCGTTAAGGAACGACCTACAGGAGGGCAGCCTTCTTTGATGGAGAGCCAAGCCAGTCTAGTCAGCTTTTGAATACTTTAGTCAGGTCTGTCCTTCTGATTCTTTTATTAATGTCCCAACCATTTAATATGCATTACTCCAAGTACTGACTTCTTCTACCCTCACTTTCTCTGCAGCTGTTCTTTCCTCTAGCTACGTTCATAGACATTAAGCAAAGCGTTTTTCTTAGACACTAGACAGAAAACTGCATTGCAGCAAACCTAATGCACATATATACAGCACACAGTAGGACAGTGGAGATAAGACAGGCTTATCTGTATTTGACTCCTAGCAAAAATTCTAGACAATACACGTGGCATCTTAATATAGCCTCTTCCTCTAGTATTTATAATTGGAGACTGACAGAAGAAACAAACTCCTGGAGAGACACTGCAGATATTAAGGATGTAATCTCAAATGTACACCCCTTCCCAGCAATATATAGCCACAGAAAATGTATTTAAACTATCACGTGAAAAGCTGATGTCTATCTTATATTGGGGTGCCTATATTCCAAACTCTGAATGGGATCTGTGTGGGAATCTCCTACACAGCTTCAGCTGCGTGAATTCATCATAGAAATGGAAGTGTGTGATTTCTCTCTAGTGCAGCAGTCAGGCAAACAAGTTCAAATTTGACACCTTAAGCTGATTTTGCTAATAGCTAGATCATTGTTTTCCTGAGACTAGTGGGGATGGAGAAAGAATCCAATCCATTTCTTACATGGTTTGTGGCTTGGCAGTCTGCTTGTTTCCAGTTTCCATCTCCTGCATCTAGAACATCCGATCAGTACTTCCAAGCCATGCCTACTGTTGTGGTCCGCCAGCAGCCTGTGGAGCTGGCACCAGAGTCGGACAGTGAGGAGGCTGAGGAAGAACATGGGCCAGTCAACAAGGCCCAGATGACGCAGAGAGGCAGAGATGGGGTCAGGGCCATCTGGGAGTGATATGCGGACTCCAGAGCCTCCAGAGGCTGACAGTAGAGAGGCAGAGGAACAGGAGGAGCCTGTTCCTAGTGCACGCATGAGAAGAGCTGCCAGAAGGCAAGAGCAGCTAAAGCAAAAAGGACAACTCGGCAGTAGGGCCAAGAGATGATTGGCCCTTTCCATAAGGCTTAAAAGACCAGCAATGGCTCTTGGGCTCTTTGTCGGAAAACAACATTGAAAGATTTGTTTCTTGTCTTGCTGCATTTATTTCTTGTCAGCGTCTTCTGCTTCTGAACTTTTGCCAAGAAAAGCCTTTGACAGGTTGCCTAATTAGACCAAGGTTGGTGATAAGGCTGAAGAATTGTGTTATGAAGAATTTGTTTTGAATTAGTTTGGTCTACGCTGAGAATGAGTTAATTCTCAGCTGTTCTAATAAAGTCTGTTTGTTTTGAACTGTTTGCGTCTGATAACACCTACTTGGGCCTGGTTCACAACACTTACTAAAATTACAGTTCTTCCTCAATCATTTCCCATGTAATAGGAAAAAATAAACAAACAAAAGATATGGCAAGTACACCTCCTCCAATTTTCTGACTACTTTGGGGAAGATATTTTGAGAGAAAGCAGATTAAAAAAATGTTTTTAGGTGCTTATGGTAGTCTGTATAAATGCGTTGCACTCTCACTGCCAATGTGGCTTTTCATCCAGAGGTTGCTTCCCCTGTGTCAGTTCTTAGAATTAGCACATGTAGTAAGAAATGGTCACAGGGGCATTCCAGGAAGAGCTGTGGAAGAAGAGAATTTCTAAGAATTCCATTCTGCAATGTTCACTCAAGGAATCCACCCAGTTAATTAAAATAAATGTGAAACTCCAAGGCCGCACTTTTTAACATCTTAAAAAGTAAGCAGATTTTTCTTTGTTCTTTTAGCAAGGGAGATGAATGGTAGCTGGATTTTGCTTCTGGCAGCATTTGTCCTGCATGCATCCACGGAAAGTGAATGACTCAAATTTACTGCCAGCAGCATCCATGGAAAAATTCTTTTACACTTCCCTTAAATGCTTAGCGTTGCTCTGTTGTCCACTGAGGCATCTCACAGTGGAAATTGATACTTTATGGAACCTGGGTGAATATTTTTTTAGGCCTGTATGAAGTTCCACAGGCTTTCTAAATGCAGTCGTTGGCCTCTCCTAATTCAAATTAATGCATCAAAGGTGGCATTGTGCCAGTATTGTATTTCCCTTGGAGGAAAAAAGGACCTTGGAGCTTTCAGAATTTATTTCACAAACACGGGTTTATAGTCTGGAAAGTGCACTAGACCTGTCTCCCCCCCCCCTCTTCTTCTTAAATGTAGAGAGCTGGGAAAAAGGGAATTGGTTGCCACTAGCTATTGGATCTGCGTGGGAATCTCCTACACAGCTTCAGCTGCGTGAATTCATCATAAAAATGGAAGTGTGTGATTTCTCTCTAGTGCAGCAGTCAGGCAAACAAGTTCAGATTTGACCCCTTAAACTGACTTTGCTAATAGCTAGATCATTGTTTTCCTGAGACTAGTGTAGACTAGTAGCTATTGTTACTGTGTGTTACCAGTTATTCAAATGAGTGCATTGCAGGTTTTTCATTGCTGCTACTGACAAATGGGTTTTATGTGGCTACCTGTCTCTTGCTTCTATTAACTAGGTACTGTAGATGCTATTTTGCCAAGACCAACACTATTCTGTCTACTCCAGGGCTATTACCAGGTACTGCCAGCTTCAGTCACTCAGGGCCTCTTTGACCATTTGGGAGTTGCGGTGAAATGGAACAGACACTTCACAGAAATTGCAAGGTGAATTGGGAGGGAACATCTCGAAGGGCTTTCACAAATTTTCCACGGTGCCAAGAATCTTATCACTTGGGCTCTTTTTGAACATGGCTCTTATACTCTTGTGCGTCCCAAAGTAGTCCAACTGATGGTTATTGGGGTGGAGAAGAGATGCAGGATGATCTAGGCGGGAGCTTCTCTCGGGACCCCAGAGGTAATCCTTCTGTTTCTCCTAACATTCCTCCCCTGCCCACCCACTTGTCAGCGGGAATATCCTTAAGCACAAATTTACCGTTGTTCTAGAAGAGCAAACTTGAGTTCAGAAACAGCCCAAGTGAGAGGCCACCAATCTGAGCTCTCTTCACACCAACAACCTGTCAACTCATGGTCCAAAATATTCTAAGAGATAGATTGTCAAATGGAGCCACTTTGACTAGCGATCTGCAACAAGACAACTTGAAAAATGGCAAAACCCTTCATTTTAGGCAATTGATGGTTGTTTTTCTCACCTGTAGTTGATATTAGGCTGGAATGGAAATGAAATAGGGGGTTGCTACTAGATGTTGCTCTTCAATGGTCTGACACACAATTTGTAAAGAGGGGCTCTATGGTGAGCCTCATAACTGAGGCAATTTAGAGGGTGGTCACCTTTTCCTACCTACTCAGGGACCAGAAAAAAATCATCTATCATGAGGAAAAGCCATCTGAATCTTGCTTTCATGGATATCTATCCTAGAGAGAAGCATACATAGATGTGGACATGCATGTATTCTATTATACCAAATGACAACTTATATTTATTTCAACCATGACTTTATTTTACTTTATTTAGCTCTGAGCTCCAGGAAACCTCCCCTCCTAGTTACTGAAAGGGGGTTAAGGAGGGTGATAACATGCAAAATATTAAATGACTCATTTAAATTGAGGGTCTCCCATTAGCTCCAATTGTATAGATTTGTTATGACTTCTAATGACTGAATGGAATAAGATTTAAGAAAAGAGATAGCAAATTGGAAGAACCTTTGTGGTACACATCCGGCATGCAGGCTTGTCTCTTTCCTGAAACAGAGGAAAATTTTTGAGCACTAGGAAAAGTACTCTTTACTATTCCTCATTATGGTTAAGGCAGATGAAAATAACCCCAGAGCTCAGAGATTAATGAAGTGTTTATAGAAACAGATGTGTATTACATCCACAGGATCAGAAAGATATTATCTAATTTTGTTAAAGCTTCTAAGAAGCTCTTGGCATAGATAAGATTCTCTTAATCTGAGGTTTCCTGCTTCCTGTATAACAAAAGCAAACAGGTATAAGCATAGCAACAATGAATAGATGACAGACTCACTCATTCATTCATTTTTGAATTATTTTATTTTATGTCTGCGGCATGATATATCCGAAGAGAGGATTCCTGGAATGAGGTGTGCGCAGTTTGGTGATGCTGTAGTACAAATAAAAAAAAAATTAATACACCATAATCTGTAAAGATGTTCTAATTTCGACAAAGAACTAAGCCACAGTACTTTTGTTTAGGACTTAATGCTAACTGAGAACAAGAAGATAAAGCCTGCCCAGTGAGTTTTTAAACCATAACAAATTGAATGATGAGATAACAATAACACATTCATGATGAATTCTTGCAATTTATATCCATTATTTAGCATTTTTTTCCTAGGATGAATTCACATCAAAGAATAGCTTAGGCGCTGTTCAACCATACTAGCCATTCAGGTTGCATAGAATAGTAGATTGCCATTGTCTGTTCGTTTCAATTTCTTTCTTGTACATTTACTATTTCATTGCTCCTTACCTGGCAAAGGAACAATGAAGCTTGATCATTGTTCAAAATAAATATGTTGATTAGACTGCATCCTGTCTCCCACATACCTGAAATGGCACAGAAACTTTTTCTTTCAATAAAGTTCTACTGAAGGGCAATAGAAAGTTACCTTATTCCTGTAGATCCATCCAGGCTGATATTGTTAATCATGACTAGCAATGGCTCTTCAGAATTTCAGACTGACATCCTTCATAGCCTGACCTGGATATTTTACAGCTTCAGGCCACATCTGGCCCTTTGGCTATCCCTGTTTGGCTTGTGTAAAGTCAACTGAAAATTAGAAATTAAATGTAAATAAGTTTATGCCATGTACAGAATACACCTGCATTGCTTTAATTTAGAAGGCCACTATTTTTTTTCCCCAAGTTACATATGTGTGCATGCAGACCTACATACATACACAGTATTGGTCCAACCCTGCACAATCCTCTCTATTTCTCATATGGCCCCTTGGGAAAATTAATTGCCCACCCCTGTTCTTAGCACTAACAGGAGACCTTGTCCAAAATAAATATTATGAGCCTTCCTGTGTTTCAGTGAATCATACTGCAGTATTCTATCAGGACCATCTTGTAACACATCAGCTCCTGATGTTTTTTTCCCTAAAAGCTGGAGAAAAGATCCAGAGAGATTCTAGAGTTGGGAACATTATATTTACCGGTACTTGTAAAAGAAGGTGATAAAAATAACTTTAAATGGAAAAAAATTATCTCAATTACTGTATTTTGGGTAGATGGAGCCAGAGGTGGTATTCAGCAGGTTTTGACCAGTTCTGGAGAGCTAGTAGCGGAAATTTTGAGGAAATAGTTCAGAGAACCGGTAAATACCACCTCTGACTGGCCCCGCCCCCACCTATTCTCTGCCTCCTGAGTCCCAGCTGATTGGGAGGAAATAGGGATTTTGCAGTAACCTTCCCCTGGAGTGGGGAGGGAATGGAGATTTTACAGTATCCTTCCCCTGCCATACCCACAGAACCGGTAGTAAAAAAAATTGAATCCCACCACTGGGTGGAGCATTTTAAAAAATGGATATTCATGGTACAAAGTCCTCCATTCAGATAGACTGATCCTTGTAATCTCTCTCTACTGTTCTTTGGTCCTTCACTTTGTGGGAGGGAGAAGAGCAATGGTGGGTTGCTCCTGGTTCGCACCGGTTCGCAAGAACCGGTAGTAAAAATTTGTAGTAGTTCTGAGAACCGGTAATAACATTGGCTGGCCACCCCCCCAAACCGGTCCCTGGCCCGGTGGCTGCTTGCTTACCCCACCCACCTCATCATAGGCTTTTTTTTTACTTTTAAAAGCATTTTTTCTACAACCTCTTCGGCTGAAAAAATGCTTTTAAAAGTAAAAAAAAAGCCTCTGACGATTGCGCGGCTCAGCTGGGATCATCAGAGACTTTTAAAAGCATTTTTTCTGCAACCTGTTCGGCCAAAGAGGTTGTAGGGGAAAAAAATGCCTTTAAAAGCCTCTGGCAACCCCAGCTGAGCTGCCTGATTGTCAGAGGCTTCTAAAAGCATTTTTTTCTGTAACCTCTTATGGTTGTAGAAAAAAATGCTTTTAAAAGTAAAAAAAAAAAAAGTTGGCCACGCCCACCCAGTCACATTACCCACCACCAAGCCACGCCCACAAAATAAGCCACACCCACCGAACCGGTAGTAAAAAAATTTAGAACCCACTCCTGGAGAAGAGGATAAAGCAGAGGAAAATGATCTTTCTCAACCCCCATTTCCTAGCAGAAAACAATGCACCAAACACAGGGGTGAAATCCAGCAGCTTCTGACAGGTTCTGGAGAACCAGTAGAGGAAATTTTGAGTAGTTCGGAGAACTGGCAAATACCACCTCTAGCTGGTCCCCGAGTGGGGTGGGAATGGGGATTTTGCAGTATCCTGCCCCTGCCATGCCCACCAAGCCACACCCACAGAACCGGTAGTAAAAAAATTGAATCTCATCACTGACCAAACATCACGTGGATCTTGGTTTGTTCTGTTTTAAAACATTATCTGCTATTTTTGTTTTCCTTGAAGAAAAAGTAGGTAGGTAGGTAGGTAGTAAACAGGTAGAAGTAGAAGTAGGTGGAAGTAGGTAGTAAATCAAATCTCTTATTTAGCATGGGATTTGCACTGCGATGATCTTTGCTAGGGATTGGCCACTTTGGTGCTACTTCCACAGCAGTTGGGCGTGCTGGCCTTCGTCTCTGTCCTCGAAACGATCACAGCAGAAGAGGAGGCGTGCCAGGGATTAAACTGAGTCACTGGACCACACCCCACAGACTATATAAAGGAGTGGTGTGGCTGTTTAGATTCTGTAACGGACAAAATTATTCCAAAAAGTGCTGCTTTTGATGCTTCAACAAGACTGACACTGTGCGGGTGGGATTTTGGATTCAGTAAATTATTTAACCCTCGATTGGCTGTGTGGGTTTGTGCGTGTGGAGGACGGGGACAGAACACCAGCAAGGTTAGATGTTCAGTGCATTCTCAGTAGGTTGAGAGCCTACTGCCTCCACTCCCACTATTTTTTTCTGATTTGCCTCTTAAAAACAGGGTTATGTTTACACCAGACAACTATTGAAACAATTAATCATAGATATTAATGTTTGTCAACTCTCCTGATTAATTGCTTATGACATTCTTAATTTTAATCCCTTCCTTTCGACTGTGAACAGCTGCCAAGGTTTATCTTTTATGCAGTTTGCGATATGCCACCTCCTTATTTACATCAAATTAAATTCCTCTGTGGTTCAATAATTTTTTCTCAGACAGTGGCTAGAGTTAGCCCATAAATGTGTTACAAACACACCTTTAACCTAGTGCTCTTCTTCCTTTTATCTCATGTTCTGCTCCCCTGCATCATTTCCTGGTTGAACAATCCATTGTTTGCCTTCCAAACTAGTGTTGGGAATGATGGTTTGAAATGTAAAAGGGAGTCATTGAAATATGATGGAGGAAATTGTAATAGAATAATATAATATGGTTTGAATATAATATTAATCAAAATGTGGTTTTCTGTTTCTGTTAAACATATGATGGCATCAGCTTGTTCAATTAACACATTTTTTCAAATAGTGGTATGAATACAGTTCATGTAATTTTATACACATCTAATCATAAAAAACCTCCACTGAGTTCAATAAATTGTAAGCTTAAATAGTAAATTGAAGACTGAACGTTAAGATCTCCTCAAATACTATGTTCTTTAGCATATGTACACATATGGTAACTTACATTTTTCAGTACCATTCAATCGGCTTAACATTAAGTACTAACTAGGGATATTGTATTATAGTTAATTTAAATAATATTCATGTGTGCAGAAGTGACCTGAGACCTTCTGTCTACAATAGCTGTTTTAAAAAATGATTTCGAGGTTTTTTTCCCCATACAAATGGATATTGTCTATATTTTTTTTTAAAAAAATGGTAGAATCCCTGTGACAGTGTTCCAAGTAATGCTTCAGAGTTGACACCCTGTGGATTTTACTCCACTAGTTGTTGCCAACTATAAGAGGCGGTGCTTATCTCCATTTCAAGGCCATTGAGCCAGTGCTGTTTGATGACATTTCTGTGGTCATGTCACAGCCAGCATGATGTCACAAAACGCTGTTACCTTCCCACCAAAGTGGTATTATTAATCTACTTGCATTTGCATGTTTTCAAACTGCTAGATTGGCAGGAGCTGGGACAAGGACGGAACCTCACCCCATTGTGTGGCGCTTGGGTCTCGAACCCAGGCTGCTGGCTTTCCAGTTGACAAACCCAGCATCTTAACTGCTGAGCCACCGCACCACCCATTGTCTGTATTGCAGTATCTAATATAGTGCACAGCTCATTTCTCCCTTTTTTTGCTATAGAATCTAAATGTCAAAATCTAAATAGTGCAGAGCACAAAATTCAGCATAAAATAAAAGCACTTTGGAAAAAAAGTCAATGAACAGTTTTCATTTTAATTGTTTTGCTTTATTAATGAAAATTGTTCAGGAAATGCTTGCAATGATCTTATATAATTGCTGCTGTTCTTTCTACAATCAAGAACATATTGAATTCTTGAATTTTCAGATTATTCCCAAGTGTATTGACCTGAATATGATTTTTATATAATGCGATATATGAATTTGGGATTCACTGTGCCATCTTTTTGACTATGTTTCTTTGTGTAATCCCCAGTCTCTCATATATTTTTAATCAATTTATATTTGTTTCCGGGCCCAGCAAATTATTTTTTTCCACTCTTATCACATCAGGGTAAGAATCAGCTACAGGATCATCTGAATCATATTCTAGGATCTGGTGCAGAGATGTACTGATTCCCTCAGATCTGGACTCTGACTGGCTAAGTTTTCTCAAGGGGATAGAAGCAAATCCTGATGAAGGCTACCTGGGCTGTGTGTGTGTGTGTGTGTGTATGTGTGTGTGTGAACATGTGGCTGACTCTATGTGAGAATATTTGATTTGCTGAGGGAAAGGGTTCCTTCACTTGAAGGAAGCAGTGATACATTCCCTCCCTGAGTAATCCTTGCCAGATCCAACAGTCCTAGATAATTTTTATCCATTGAGCAATCTTTCTGCTTCTGCTTGTTCTTTCAGCAGCTTTCGTTACTATTGGCCATGTTATCCTTCTGGGCCACCTATAAGAGTGAGGAATGGGGGCGTAATGCAAGATTCTGGTCTTCCTCTATGCTATGGGATTGGACCTAGTTAGAATTCTTTATTGGCCAATTGTGATTGGACACACAAGGAATTTGTCTTTGGTGTATTTATTTATCTTAAAGAGTGACCTTTCTTAAAAGACAAACTCTGGGTGGATCACAATAGTGGGATAAAATCCCACAACCATACAAAATAATAAAAGTAAAAGGCAATTAAAAGCAATAGCAAAACCTGGTGCCTCAACCAATATTTTGTGAGGCAAATAATATCAGCATATTTGGGTCTCAGCCTAATCCTATCCCCAGTGCCTGGGGAAGACCCAGCATTTTAGAGTCTTCTGGAAAGTTAAGAGTGTAGATGGATCTCAAGAGGAAGAATGTTGTATCTCAAGGATTGGGGCTGCTATGGAAAAGGCACCTTTTCCAGATCCATTAGATGGTATAATTTAAGGGAAGAGACTTGAAGTGTGCCCACACTATCCAATCTGGTGCAATGGGAAGATAGCTTTGGGGACAGGTGGTCTCACAAATAAACTGACCCCATGCTATTAAGGGTTTAGAAGTGGTAACCAGCACATTTTTTTAAAAAAACCAAAAACCTGAGAGCCAATACAGCTTACACAATGAAGTGCAACATGGGCAAACTACAGTGTCCCACACAGTTCACTCCATTGCATTCTCAAATAGCTGTAATTTCTGGATTACCTTTAAGGGCATGAATAAATGTCTTTTTAAAATTTAATTTATTTAATCCTTTTAAACGGAGCATCATAAGTTTCTTAGCATAAACAAAAGCAAATGATCAAGATCAACTATAATTGTCCCTTGCGTTTTGCTTGTGATGCATCCCACCTCTTGTTTGTGCATTCGCACAATTTTTAAAAAGTTCATTATAGAAATATTTAGGGGAGACACAGCAAAGAAATAGTTAGTGTCTGATTTGCTTACTCTCTATATTCAATGTTGTGCTAGGCTCCCATCATTTTGGTCATAAAATATTAACGCAGCACACTTTAAAATTTATATTGGGAAATGTTTTCAAGCATATGCTCTCCTCTATTATAAAATTATACTTGTGCTTTCCCAACTGTTCTGGAATTCCTTAAAATACTTTGCTTGGGAAGGAATCTGAAACATGGGCATCTGTATCGGGGGAGAGACAAAGGGAAAAGGCAAATCACATCACACGATTGTTACAAATGACTTGCCCAGAGATTAAATTATTTGATGTCATGGTGGTTTGTTGTAGGTTGTGATGAACCCATTTTTGCATTTTTGCTTTTTTTAAAACATTTATAATGTATTCTATTTGTATAGTTAAGCATTCCCTATATGCCTGGAATTATTTTTCAGCACATCAATGATCTTCGGGCTCTCTCCTCAATCCAGCCTATATTTTTTAATGAAACCTTTGACAACTCTGAGGTAATCTTCTCTATGGTTTGAGAATACCTTTAATGAAATAATTTGCCCTAGACATTTGCAGTTCATTTCTCAGACACTCTAGTGGTTTCTCTCCTTCCTGCTAAATCTCTATCTTGATTATTCCAATGTTTGGTTTATAACCGGCAGTATGCACTTCAGAATTGTTTGGGCTTAGTAACCTTGATTAAAAAGGAAAACTGGAAAACCCTTCCCCCACTTTTTTAAAAAAAGCTTATATCTGGAGAAGAAAGTTTTCTTCTTCTTGCCCATCTAGGTTTCAGCTGTGAAGAGCATCTTCACATTTAAAAATCGGTGATGGCAGCGTAATTACCTGCCTGAGTAGGATTCTTTCGGCTGGGGAAATACTCACACTCAGGACTTGCTTATCTATGCAAGTCATTACTGCAAACTGCTGCAGAACCCACATATGAACTTTCCCTTCAGTATATCTTTTATGACCAACAGAGACTTCCAAATTCTTATTGTCTTCCTTTTTAGGACTGCTGGGCTGCTCTGCATGAGAATCAGGTCTGCAGAGTTTAACAGCTCTCTGAAAAAAAAAAAGGCTCACAGCACAAAATTGGCCTTACATAAGGGTAGGAGTTAGGCTATTAGGCAAATGAAGGAGGCTCTCAAAAGAAAGAAACATCAGCAAAAGGCAACATAAACGATTTTAAAAATTACAGCCTAAAACACAACAAAAAATGTAAAGAGGTTCAAAGCCTCAAAGCCATTTTTTTACTTTGCAACTGTGTAATAGTCGAAGATCAGGAATATAATTACCCAGACATAAAATGCACAGAGTGCTAACTATAGAATTTGAAAACCGTTGACAAATAAGAAACAAATCCCTGATAATTTCTTGGTGGATTTATTAGTATGCAAAATGTAGTTGCCTTAGTAAAACTAATCTAGTATCCCCCCCAAATGTAAGGCACATCGAAAACAGGAAAAAGGTAATAAAAGAGGCCATATTATTTGAGTACTTATTCATCTTGTGAAAATATGCAATAAAGAAAAACATGAAAGCACAATAAAGAAAAACAGTCATCATTACAGAGGTTTCAAAGCCACAAGATTAAATACATTCATTAAAAAGAGGGTTGTTAAATCTACCATATAACACAACAGATGGATGAGTATTTTACCATGCCTTGGGAAATGCTCTATTTAAGGACAATTAAAGAAGAAAAGGAGTAGCCCGATTCCCAGTGAGGTTTCTCCATCAGGATTTTAACTTTTCAGGTATTAGGTCACACTGATGTTCTTCCCCTTACAACAAGTTACCTGGCTTTCATGCCTAAGGCAGCAATAGAACTCCCAGTCTCCTAGACAGAAAGCCTTCATCCAACTGGATTTAAAATAATTAGCAAGCATTATGAGAATCAGCCCCATTGGGAGAAGTTTTAACTTTAATTATTAACTATGCAAAAATCTACCTTCAGCCCTAGTAACCCAATTTCCAAGTTATTCAAAGTTCATTAGGAACACAATATCTAAGAGCTTGAAAGTGGGTTGCCAAAAATATAGATCCTATTAACAGAATAACAGAGTTGGAAGGGACCTTGGGAGTCTTCTAGTCCAACCCACTGCTCAAGACCCTCAAATCTTTTCTTAAAAATCTCTTCTTAAAAATCTCCAATGATGGAGCACCCACAACTTCTGGAGGCAAGCTGTTCCACTGATTAATTGTTCTCACTGTCAGGAAATTCCTTCTTATTCTAGGTTGATCTCTCCTTGATTAGTTTCCATCAATTGCTTTAGGTGCGTCCTTCCTTTAGGTGCTTTGGAGAATAGATTGACCTCCATCTTCTTTGTGGCGGCCCCTCAAATATTGGAACATTGTTATCATGTCACCCCAGTCCTTCTTTTCACTAAACTAAACATACCCAGTTCCCGCAACTGTTCTTCATATATTTTAGCCTTCAGACCTCTAATCATCTTTGTTGCTCTTCTCTGCACTCTCTCTTCTCAGACAAAATTAAAATATGGCCCTAGTTGGGCTCTCTATAAAAGTTGAGTCGGTGTTTGGTAAACAACATTATTGTTGGTATAATGCTAGAACAATGCTGCCTCTTTTTGAATGGAAAAAAAAATGGAACAGCTGCTACACTCATGTGGAGCAACAAATTCACCTGTTGAATTTCTTTCTTCCTCAGACATGAAATACCACACCTTGATAGTTAAAACACTTGACCCATTTGACTGTTCCATTTGTAGAGCTGGTACTATCAGTACTCTATTTGTACATATCCATCTTTTAACTAAGACTAAAATGTTTGTTCTCTGTCAGAGATGGTCGATATTGCTTAAGAGCCCTTAAGGCTTTTCTAGGGCATCTGTAGGCTGCTACAGCCAGTCTGATAAGCATCCAGTAAAAATGGCATATGCTTCCCAACCAATTTAGAGTCTCCAAGACATTAAACTCACCAAGGCTCAAGGTTGACTCAGCCTTCCATCCTTTCTAAGGTAGGTAAATTGAGGACCCAGTTTGTGGGGGCAATAAGCTGACTTTGTATAAATATACAAAAAGTATGAAGGCTATTGCTTAGCGCATTGTAAGCCGCCCTGAGTCTCCAGAGAAGGGCGGCATATAAATCAAATTTAAAAAAAAACTAGTGAATGAATATAAAAATAAAATTATATGTATTTATAAAAATAAAATGAGGATACTAATATATGGTTCAATTTAACATTTCTCTGTGCTGGAACTGGATTAGAAAGCCAATATTGTAGATTCTATTTTTCATATGTTTCTGTTCTCATATAATTTATATAGGAATAAGAGCAAACATCTATTGGTTGACAAGGCTTAAGTCAGGGGTCTCCAAACTTGGCAACTTTTAAGACTTGTGGACTTCAATTCCCAGAATTCTGGGAGGTCCATAAGTCTTAAAGTTGCCAAGTTTAGAGATCCCTGCCTTAAGTGTTTCCCATATGTTTTCTCTTGAAATGGAACTAAAAGCAGTCCTGAAATCAACAAAGGCCAAGAGATCTTGGGCCTGATGGGATACTTTTGAAAATTGTTCTTGCTTCCGTAAATTAGGCATGACTCAATAGGCCGATGTCTGCAGGAAGACCTCACATATTGAAATAACTTTTGGCATCATCTTTTAACATTCTAACTTTTAGAATGAAAAGAATCCACCCAGCTGATCATTTCAATCGCGAAGACCTCATTCAATGAAGCTCTGTGCAATTGTCCTTCTGATTTTATGTTAATAAAGAGACTGCTCTGCTACTTTTGGAATAACTGCTGCCTCATTCTTCTCTCCTCTTCCTCCTCCTCTTCCTTTCATGTATCATTAAAGGTATTCAGCTACACTTCTTCCATTTACTGCATTATCACAAATCTTCTTTGATGGATCGCTCTCAAGTCTCACTGTTCTGAGCTTCCTCTTGCCAACTTCATTTTCCTGCAATTAGGTCAGCTGTTTTTGCTGGAGAGGGAATCATATAAGGTGATGTCCCCCCAGCAAGAGGTTTAGCAGAGTGTTGACTGATGGAGACTCGCTAATAACTGCATCTTCACTTTTTTTCAATGCCAGTTTTGTGCCACTCAGTTTGGGAAAAAATTGTTTACTCCTAATTTGTATTATTAAATGTGATGAGGATGATAATCCTATCTGTCATCTCGCATCGTTAGCTTGATCTAACAAGAAGGTGCTCTTACATTTGCTGTGATATACTATGACATTTAATTTCTTTTGATGATATCCAATTTTACATTTACTTGGCTTCCATTTAGATTTCAGGAGCCTAATAGGAAATGGAATTTTAGGCTAAAGATCTGTACTCATTCATTTTGAACTGTATGAGCACTTTAAGGGTACTCTTACACTGCAGTCCAGTTAGTTCAAAAACACCTATTTCTCTTCACCTCTTCTTAAAGAAAAAGAACTTACCCAGTTTTGTTTCTGGACTTTATGTTCTCTCTCCCTCCCTCCCTCCCTCCCTCCCTCCCTATATCTATCTATCTATCTATCTATCTATCTATCTATCTATCTATCTATCTATCTTTGATTTTAGGTTTTGATGATTAGATTGACTTGGTTATTATACAAATGGCT
This sequence comes from Ptyas mucosa, assembly GCA_012654045.1. Classification (NCBI taxonomy): domain Eukaryota; kingdom Metazoa; phylum Chordata; class Lepidosauria; order Squamata; family Colubridae; genus Ptyas; species Ptyas mucosa. Next base: position 20,441,071 of record WNWU01000017.1, on the reverse strand, counting down.
TGTATTAGCAACATGAAGCAAACAGTTGAAGTTGTAACTGTATTTTGTAGGGTACTGCACTGGAAAAAGTCAGAAGTTATTTCTTTCTTTCCTTTTTCTTTCTGCAATCTTGCCCTCTCTCCTTCTCCTTTCCTGTCTAACCTTTGTTCCTATTTGTAGTTTATATTCTAATAAACTCTAATAAAATAGTTTTAAAAAACCCCCATTTCTTAAATGGGAATCTGGTGAAATTATTCCCTCCATCCATCTAGCTCTGCTTTTCCTAATTTGTGGTGCTTTTCCTTTACATTATGGTATTCTAATATCCCTTTTAAACAAACAATGAACAAAAAGTCTTGCAGGTGCCAAGAGCGGCATCTGTAGATGTATTGATGGATCTGGACACCTTTTGGGAATCCAGGATGCAGGCATTCCCGCCTATTTGCCACTGGCATTGTTGTGGTGGTCAAATTCAAGGGTATATGGCATCTCTAGACCACATCAACCAATGGTGCCCCTCTAAGAAATTTGCCTAGAGTTCACACATTTATGTATTATATTACAAACATTTCCCAAATGTTTATAATATAAGATGCATAGCCATTTAAAAAAAATATCAGGTAATGGTAGTGCGTGATGGTTATGTGATCATCAGTTTGAGAATCTATATTTTTTTAATGAATCAAAATATCTGGAGATACACGAAAGCCATCTACTTCCCTAGCCTTCTGCTTGAGCACAGTGGGAGTCGACTGGAGTAGAAACTGATGCATGCACAGAGAGGTGTTTTTGAAATCATGTTACAGCACCCCAAGATCAGAGGTGGGTTTTAGCAGGTTCTGACCAGTTCTGGAGAACCGGTAGCGGAAATTTTGAGTAGTTCAGAGAACCGGTAGTAAAAATTCTGACTGGCCCCACCCCCATCTATTCTCTGCCTCCCAAGTCCCAGCTGATCAGGAGGAAATGTGGATTTTGCAGTAACCTTCCCCTGGATTGGGGACAGAATGGAGATTTTACAGTATCCTTCCCCTGGAGTGGGATGGAAATGGAGATTTTACAGTATCCTTCCCCTGCCATGCCCACCAAGCCACACCCAGAGAACCGGTAGTAAAAAAATTTGAAACCCACCACTGCTCAAGATCATGGCACCCCTAGGCCAATGCCTACTCTGCTTTAGCCTACGGCTAATCTTGCACCCATATTGTGATTTCCAAAGGATGAGCATGTCTTGGAAATAAATATGATTGTGCAAAGGAGGCTGGCTGCATCTGTGAAAAGAATTTTTTCGGGCGGTGTTATCTTTTACCCGCAGGATGTCTGAATGCTGGTCTTGTCCCTTTGCAGTTTATTCACTCACGGGAATCGAACCACCGAGCTGCTGACCTCAGCAGTGCACAGGCCCAGTGTCTTACCACATGAGCCACCCGGCCCCTTTTCTCCACTAATTGTAATTAAAAACAAATTCCAAATCTTGTTCAGGAGACTTGGTCCATCCTAACACTGAGGGATATTGTTACAAATTGGTGGAAAAAGATTCCTATAATCTAGGAGTTGAAGACTAATTTGAGTCAGAACCTGCCATGAAAGAATTTAGGGCTGTTCAACCAAGCAGAATTCTTTGAGACTGACTAGAGCAGGGGTGTCAAACTGGATTTCTTCAAGGGCTGAATCAGCATTGTAGTCTCCGTGGGCCGGAGAAGGGGGAAGCGGGGAGTTGGAGGGGGGGAGATGGGACGGATGCCTTCTGCAGCACCCTGCTGGCCAAAATGGGCTGTGGGGGGGCCATGTGCAGCCCCCTCTGCCCTGTTTTCAGCCTGAATGGCCTCCTGCAGCACTTTACTGGCCAAATGGGGGCCAGGGGGCCTGCACATAGCCCCCCCCCCCGCACCTCATTTTTGCCCTCTATGGAAGGAAGCCCTGAGAGGCCCCTGCACAGCCCATATTTGGCCTGCAGAGCGCTGCAGGAGGCCATAGAGATTGAAAATGGGCTGCAGGGGGGAGGGTGGCGCACGTAGCCTGTTTTGGCTTGCAGAGGCACCGCGGGCCGGTCCTTTGATATTTCCAGGCTGGCCCCGCAGGCCGGATATAAGCACCCTGTGGGCTGGCTTCGGTCTGTGGGCCTTGAGTTTGACACCACTGGGCTAGAGTTTCACTTTCTTTTAAGCGTCATTAATTTAATTTCTTATCACTATGAGAAAACTTAAAGCTACCTTTAGAACTTTCTTTTGATTTTCTTAACACTTCTTAACCTAATAAATCTGGAATTAATAAATCACTTAAATGTTGTTTGTGAGGCTTAGCTTTAAAGGCATATTTTAAATATTTAATATCTGTTTTCTCTCTGAGGTAATTGTTATTCAGCCCACATAGCCAGGCAATTTTATTTATTGGGTACTTTAACTAGAAAGAAGATGTTTATTATATATTTTTTTTCCCTTATCCCCACTTTCAGCCAAATTGAGCAGAACATCTAGTGAAATTATGGGTTAATTCATTCTAGCAGCTTCTTTTATTTGTCAACTATATAAAATTATTAGTTTGGGATCTGGTAGCACTATATAGTAATAGAAATTGGAAGTGCAACATTTTATCATAACAATAGTCATTATTTTGAAGGTGAAGCCTGAACAATATTAAGGAATGAGCAATCTTATGTAAAGATGGAACTGTTTTAACATTTTCCGATTCCAGTCGTAAGCATTCTATTACTCTATTCATGAATAATTTTTAAAAATTATTTCTATTTTTATGAAATGGTACACATGAATTATGATCTTACGTATGGAGGTATGCTAAGTTTCCCATGGGTCAATGCAGATTTGGCCTGAAAATAACACTTCAAAAAAGTGGAGAGAATTTTCATAAATTTGGGCCCACAAACAGACCACTATGTTGTGGCTGTTGGTAGTGATAGTTGATACCTGCATTAAACAGTCAAAGATGCATTTCCCTTTCCTAAAAAAAAAAAGTGATCAAAAGAAATCTTTCAGTTACACTGACAGTGGTTAGGAGGCAAAAACAAAAGGAACACCATTTTAATGGGGGACAATTTCAGAACAGAAAATCTACATCATTAGACAGGAGTCAGAAGATTGAGTGGATGCGAGAGAGAAGGAGAGAGAGACTTCAGAAAGACATTAACATGGCCTTCAGGGGCAAAGAAAGGCCCACCTGTCTTTAGGAAAAATGGCAGTTATAAATCCTGCCTCAGCAGAAGAAATGAAAGAAGAGCATCGAAGCTTGAACAGATTGATGACTTTTGCTTTAACTTTTGATTAAAATGCACTCAAGCTTGTTTAAAAAAAAAAGCCGTTTTAAACTACACAAAAGAGAAACCGCAAAGAAAAATCCAGAGGTATCCCCTTGATTGGTTTTCACTTTTCAGTTGCTTGCATAAAGCGACATGAGTAAAAAAAAAAAGTGTGAATATAATAATAATATTACAAATGAGCAATTAAAAACTCCTTTAAAAAAAAGCTGGAGCAGAGGGTAAATTGCAATAGATCAGCCTTATCAAAACAGACATTCCCCCAGATATGCTTGTTGTTGCTGCCATGTCATCTCAGCCGAACACGTGAATCACAGAACTGCCATCTAACACATGGACACATCAGGTTGGCAAGTCTACTTTAACAAATGGAATTGAATAGAACAGAACAGAAGTAAGCAAACGTATGCACTTGACCTTTTTCCTTTGATAAATGGTAAAAAGACTGGGGAAATCCAGTGATGACTGCTTAGTGTGCTTCAGCCTGTCTGAAAGATCAATAATTCAATTAAAGGAACAACTTGGATACTGAAAAGAGAAAAAAAAAGGTTTCTCTCCCAGAACAAAAATAAATTGGCTTAGGCTTTTGCACAGCCATGAGATTTTAGCGGTGTAATTATTGCTATTATTTGTTTCTACCGAACCATGTCTGGCTGGGATTTTGCTGGAGACTTGGATTGCTTGTGGAAAAGTTGTGCTGGCGGGAAACCATTCTCATCATTGGTCCACTCAATTTAGGCAACACTGAATAATTTTCAAGAAATTAAGCAAAATTAGACTTGGTAAATATGGGATGAGAAACCACCCAGAGATTTCAAGGTTATAGGCTAGACTCTGGAACAAGCAACAACAACAACAACAACAACAACATTCAGAAGAAGTCAGGGGCAAGTTACTTCTGTTCTAATACTAAGATAACATATGGACATGTCAGTGAAGAGATCAGCAGTTGACTCAGAGATTTTCCTTAAGATTCTCCCCCTTGACTGGAGCAATCAGCACAATGAGGACTTCTGATTTTCAGGTTGAGGGTTGCATGTGCTTCACAGGAGGGGGTGGGATGGGGTGAATCACAACTCCAAAAAGTCTGCTGCTGGCATAAAGAAATGAGGAGAGTCAAGACAAAAACTACACTTAATTTTGTGGAAATGGAATTAGATGGAATTAAACCCAAACTTTCATTAAATGCAGTTAACTGAGTTCCCTTTTTTGATCATATAAAAATTCAGTTTGGTGACAATTTGGGAAGGATTCTGGAAGCCATAGTCAAAGCATTGGGGTGCAGTTTGTCTTCCCTTGGATTACGATGACTTCTCAAACTTTTAGAACAGAGCTTCAGGTGTCCTGAAATTGTTGAATCAAAGCAGAGACAGCAACGTTTGTTGGATTCTTGATGTTCTCTGAGTGTCATGTTTTCATTGTTCATTTGTGTTCATTTTGGCGATTGAATTTTTAAGGGAGGTGCGTACATTAAAGGGAGTGAATAATATTCTTTGCACCATGAATCCCTGTCCTTCTGTTGCTCTGAATCAACAAATATATATTCTTTTTGGATAACTTCATTTTTTTACAGATTTGGGCAGTTCCACATGGGCTCTTAGCAGCAATTCAAAATCAGTTCCTGGTTGGCCTGTTCTCATGACATTGATTTTGGCAATCTTGGCCTCATTCCTGAATATTTAGGCCAATTAACCCTGGACACGGTCAAATCAATAGTCAAAGAGAAAATGAGGGACATAGATCATCAAAATGATGTCATCAGTGCCCCTAAATTCTATTGCCAAATGTTAGATAGCCACAATCCCTCCATTGTGGAGTATTTATAGAATTTAACCCTTAGCAGGGCTTCTCCAGAGCCATTTGATACAGTACATTAGTTTGATCTCCCCAAATCATCTCCAAATTTGAAGGTCACACTGATGTTATATGTTTATTACTTTTTAAGGGAGGCTAAGCCCACACTCAAAGATCAGGTGGCCAAATATCTTCACCAAGTTATACAATTGCGCAAAATCTTTAATTAGATATCTTCTTTGATTGTGCTACTGTCCCCCCCACCCCCCACCCCCAATAATAAATTGTTGTAACAAACCATTTCTCTCTTTTTACTGTAAAGGCTGATCAAAGACCAGAATAAAGGTATTTTATTTGACATTGTTTTTCCCAGAGAGCTGAACTGGTCTATTGCTGATGCTGTGATGCCTTGGAAATGGTAGCAAGGCTAAATGTCCTTGTTCGTCCAAGTGCTTCTCTTCTGTGGTGTTTCTGGGAGATCAGTTCCACCATTGAAGAGAACTTGCATTTATCCAACTTCTGTTCTAGCAGCTGAGAACCTTCATTTCTTTTCTCTCACTGTAAGACTCTTCTCAGCTTTCAAGATTTGCAGGGGTGAGGTTAATGGCAGGTGAGCTTCACCATGCTCCTGAGAAACTGGGGCACGGAAATGATGGTGAAAGCATGGCAGGATGGAAATGCCTATCGATTTTGCTCTTTGGTTGATCCATGACTTTATGACTCTGCATTCTAATCTTCTCAAATTCGACATTAATTTTGCAGAGTTTTCAAGTTCTCTTTTCACTGTCAGAGTACAGAAAGAAAGAAATGAATCATTCTGGATTATTTCCTCTTAAAATAAAAAGGTGCACTCCCACTTTCACGCAAAACACACTTTTCTAGATGCTTATTTTGAGTTTATCTCTCAGATGTATTTAGATAGATGTTAATGTTAGATGCGGTGGCTCAGTGGTTATGATGCTGAGCTTGTCGATCGAAAGGTCGGCAGTTCAGCGGTTCGAATCTCTAGTGCTGCGTAATGGGGTGAGCTCCCTTTGCTTGTCCCAGCTTCTGCCAACCTAGCAGTTCGAAAGCACATAAAAATGCAAATAGAAAAATGGGGACCACCTTTGGTGGGAAGGTAACAGTGTTCCATCCGCCTGTAGCATTTAGTTGTGCCGGCTACATGACCACAGAGACTTCTTCTGACAGTGCTGGCTCTTCGGCTTTGAAATGGAGATGAGCACTGTCCCCTAGAGTCAGGAACGACTAACACATATGTGCGAGGGGAACCTTTACCTTTACTTTTAATGTTAGAATAATACTAGCCAGAGGATCAGATAGGGGATTTATCTGCCCTTCCAGCTTTAAAAATCAATGACAAAGATCATCTGGGACAGACCAAATAAAATTTATTTATTTATTTTATTCATTCAATTTCTGGAGTTGCCCATCTCGGTCAAATTACAATTTATCCGGAGGGATCACAACAATCAGAAAGACTCAAGGAAGTTTTATTCAATTACACTGGGTAATGTTTCGGATTTGGATGGAAATCTTTGAAAGATTGTCTACTTTTTTTTAGTCTGCTTTACTTCTAAAGCATTATCAAATTCGTCAGATTCTTAATTCCTGGATTGTCTTATTTAAATACTTATTTAAATAAATACTCTGATACTATTTCAGAGCTATTCAGAAGCATTTGTTCAGATGTGGATCAAGAACCTCTGTATTTGAATTAATGTGAGGGACCCACAAAGAGAATATGAAGTGGGTGAGTCAGCACACGTGGATGTAAGCAGAGAGGAGAGCCTGGAACATTGTAATTTCTCAAACAGAAAGATTGTCAAGAAGGGTACATGTAGGAAATTGGTTGCGGCCATCACTCATCAATGTGACATGAATGTAATAAAGGTGGCAAGAAAGTCATTTGTATTATGGGCAGTCTAATTCTCTTAGTTAAGGACTGAAGTCATGAAATACAGCAAGCTTGACATTCTAATGCAGACCCGCAAGAACAATAACTCACATTTATGGCAAGAGGTGGGATCATTCAGCTAACTCCTCATTACAAAATATTGGCTTGCAATTGCTGAGATTTAAATTTTCCATGATAAGTTTTCAATTATTTCAATTTTCATAAATTTTTGCAGGTATTCAGGTGTGCCACTTGATAGTGAAGTGGGTATTTTGGCCTATGGGCATTCCTTGGGATTTTTTTTTTAAATGAGTCCATATTATAAAGTCATGTCTTTCTTTAAAAATTTTTTTATCAATATATAGTGATTCCATTAAGTACTAGGGGAGAAAGGAATTAAAATTATAGTAATTTTAATATATTTCGCTTTCTTACTTGGTCAGATGATTTTGTTGATGAAAGGTTTCTTAAAACAAACAGCTGTCAGATTAATAACTGTGGTGGGGAAAAATATAATTGAGGCATCAGTTCATCTAATTGTCTTCAACAGAATCCATACAATGTACAATGTACAATGTACAAAATACAATCTCAGGGCAAGGGATGAGAACTTCGATGCTTCCCTACATCTCTTAAACATTGCAGAAGCAATAGCTCAGCAATAGACACATTAATCTTTCATGTGTCTAAGCTGGCATACCAGCTGATCAATATTGAAATAGCAAATTATTTTTGCAATGACCTCCTTTTGGACTCCAGACTGACTCCATCTATAGAAACTTTCCAGAAATGAATAAAAATAGAACCAGTCTGGAAAGCTTTGGAAGTGGGCTGCCTGTTGCCAAAAGTTCTAATTTTTTCAATGCTATGTATGTTTGAATGATGTAATTATTCATTCTGTAAATGAGTGAAAATTGCTGATAGGTGGAACATTTTGTCATTGGAATCTATGCTGTTTAAGCCAATTTCAGAAATTTCAGTCTGGATTCCAAGAACTTGGCGCTGGGACTGAGCTGGGACTCAATCCAAACTTTCACCACTTTAGGAGCTCATTGGTTGCCCTCTTGCTTCTTGCCCTTCTCATCCAGGCAGGAGAGGCAAAGTTCATTGTTGAATTCTAGTATGGACTGTTCTACTTCTTTCTTTAAGGGACTGTTTCCTTCATATTGTTCCCATTTCTTTCCTATCCTAGCTGTTTGTACACATGGATGCCATCATTTCTCCTTCTGAATTTTTCTTTTTGGACACTAATTCCTTCCTTCCTTCCTTCCTTCCTTCCTTCCTTCCTTCCTTCCTTCCTTCCTTCCTTCCTTCCTCCCTTCCCTCCCTCCCTCCCTCCCTCTCTTCTTTTCTTCCTTTCCTGCATGGTGGCACAGTGGTTAGAATGCAGTATTGCAGGTGGACTCTGCCCACTGCCAAAAGTTCAAACCTGACCAATAGGGTTGGTCAACAAGGTTGACTTAACTTTCCATCTTTCTAAAGTTGGTAAAATGAGGACCCAGATTGTTGGGGACAATATGCTGACTCTGTAAACTGCTTAGAGAATGCTATAAAGCACTGTGAAGCGGTATATAAGTCTAAGTGCTATTGCTATTGCTTCTCTCCCCACTCTTGTCTTTTTCTGTCTTGCGTCCATTATTGCCCTGATGCTACAATACTCAAAGCAATGTGAAAAAGGATGTTTTCTGGGTTCCACTTATGTTCCAGTCCTGCCCTGGATAGAAGTCCTGCTGTTGTTATTTACAAACATCTCATTTAAGCCAGTAGAAACTTCCTTTGATTTGAAACAGTAGCTGTAACCACCCTTATTTGAACTGGGAGCACAGCGTGAAAGCCATTTGCTCTTCTGATTGAGAAAAAGGACTTTTTTTTTAAAAATGGCTATTGAGAATTCAGCATTACAACTGAATTCTCATTCTAACCTGAACATTTTTGGAAAGAAAAATAAATACAATCTTTGCCTTCTTACCTAAGCCCCATTAGACCATTGAATATACATAGAAAATGAGTGCTTTTAAGTCAATCTATAGATTCAGTTACCATCTTTCAGCTGGACAGCCGGATTGTATGCAGTACTAAATTTGATCACATTTATCACAGTTCTCTACTAATCAATTTTTAAATAATTCAAAAGACAAAATCAGGTTGTATGTCAGAGACAAACCAACCTTAAACAATATTCCTAAAGAGACAATTTTGAGAGAATAAATTCATTTATTACTCACATCTGATAGAATTTTTCATTCCCAAGAAGGCAGAGTTGTCACATTTATTTTCAGTTAATTCTTACATAACTTACCAAGTGAATATATTTCATCTTAATTCAAAATCATAGATTTGCTCTTTTTGCTCAGGGGAATAATGTCTCATCATATTGAAAGATCAAAACTGAAAACGAATAACACATACCAGGCAATTTAAGGTCAAAATTGCCTCTTCAGTATATAATAAACTGAGCTCTATGTACTGAGGATATTCCATATATTTTTGCCATTTGATTCATTAGAATTGGTTATGCAATTCCTCTTCAACACTGAAACTATCATCTGTCTAATTTACCTTTAAAAAATAGACAACAGACACCTAATTTTCCTTAAGTGATTAACACATCATACAAGGTCAGAAAACCTCAAGCAATAATCAAGCAGGGTTTTGCTGTTTTGCAATTCCTACAATTTATTAATTTATTTTAAAGATCTGTATGGCCACCCATCTGAAATACAACTTTCGGTGGCTCACTCACAACAATAAAGCTGATAATGATAAAGTTGTAAACCATAAAACAGCAAAGACAAAAAAAAAAAAAACCACCAGTACCTTTGGGGTACCCCACAACCTCACCCTTATATCTTCATTCTATTCCAGCACCTAGATGAAATTCCAGATCTTTGATGGCCTTCCAAAATGCTAGAAAGGTGGATGCCTGCCAAATTACTGGAGCGGGAATGATCCCTGGAGTCAGCTTTAGAAAAGGCATGCTTTTGAAGTGCCAGATGGTACAACTTAAGTGAAGACAGCTGAAGTGTGCCTGTCCCGGTGAGGGCAAACCTATCACATATGTGTCACACTAGACCTCTGGGCCTTCTGGGTTCACCATTATTAGTTAATCCTATTTGATCTAGTAGGAAAGTACCGTAGATACTTTCGGGGAGGGACAAAACTTGGTTTGTGAGGTGATAGGTCTGTGTTGGCGAACCTATGACACGTGTGCCGGAAGTGGCACGCAGAGCCATTTTTCTGGGCACGCGAGCTGTTGCCAAGCTCACCTGAAACTGCACATGAACGCGCACCCCAGTTAGTGTTCAGGCCTCTGGTGTGCATGAGTGCAATTCAGGGGACCCAGCTGGTCTTTGGCGCTCTCTTGCGCATGTGCACTTGTTTGTGCATGCATGTGAGATTGTGCGCGCATGCGCAGACAGCATTTGCGCATATGCATTGCATGCAAGCTGTGTGCATGTGCATATGGTGGCATTGTGCATGCAGTGTGTGCTAATGCGCATGTGCAAAAGCTGTGCACATGTGCAGATGGCGCAGTTCCACACACAGCACTTGGGGAGGTTACAGTGGATGGTATGCGAGCGCGCACAGCACTTGTTCGGCACTTGGTAAGTAAAAGGTTCGCCACCACTGTGATAGGTGATGGGTAGATGGATGGACGGACAGACAGACAGATTTTAAATACAAGAGTAAGATGAATACAAGCTAAAAATTATGAAAAGGGAAAGAAAAAGAAAAAAAGGAAGAGAAATGTAAACATGAAAAAAGAAAAAGAATAACAGAAAAATAGGGGGGGGGGGGAAGAAGAAAGATATAAAGAAGTGGCTTCCGATCTTTTTTACAGAAGCTATGGGTATAATTATAAATTGACCTCTTTCTCTAAAGATGCATCATGAGTCTCTTTAATCTATATGCTATATAATCATCAAATTTATAATACATATTTTATATATATATAAAAGTCCAAAAGGGGTTTCCATCCACCAATAAATGTAGCTGTTGAGTATTCTCAAATCAAACAAGTCAGTTTGGCCATTTTAATTGGTTCTGTCATCTTCACCCTCCATTCCTTTATTGTGGAGATCTTTCAATCTTTGTGGGTACAATAATCCTGCTTCAGTTATCATATATAAAAACAATGTTAAATGACTTTTTCCACAACTGCTTATCTATCAATTCCAGGAGGAAAAATTTTGCCTTCAGTTGAATGTTAATCTTTAAAATCCTATATATCATTGTATGTATTTGAACCCAATATTTTCTAGGTTTTTTGCACATACACAAAGTAAGACTTTTTTTTAAAAAAAAAACACCACCCTTTTTGCTGTTCACATTTCCAACATAAATTTGAAGTATCTCTATAGATTTTAGATTTAGACTTTTTCAGGTGACATATACCAACATTAGAATAGAATAACAGAGTTGGAAGAGACCTTGGAGGTCTTCTAGCCCAACCCCCTGCTCAGGCAGGAAACCTTACACCTCTTCTTAAACATTTCCAGTGTTGGAGCATCCACAACTTCTGGAGGCAAATTGTTCCACTGATTAATTGTTCTAACTGTCAGGAAATTTCTCCTTAATTCTAAGTTGCTTCTCTCCTTGATTAGTTTCCACCCATTGCTTCTTGTCCTGCCCTCGGGTGCTTTGGAGAATAGCTTGACTCTCTCTTCTTTGTGGCAGCCCCTGAGATATTGGAACACTGCTATCATGTCACCCCTGGTCCTTCTTTTCATCAGACTAGACATACCCAGTTCCAGCAACCATTCTTTATATGTTTTAGCCTCCAGCCCCCTAATTATCTTTGTTGCTCTTCTCTGCACTCTTTCTAGAGTCTCAACATCTTTTTTATATCGCGGCAACCATTCATCTTATAAGAAGACCACATCATCTTATAATTTTTTCTTTAAGTTTATGACAAAGTGTAAATTTTAGTCCTTTCAACCACATATTTTCCCCATTGTCCCCTTTATATAAGCTGAGATGGGTGGTCACAGACATTGAATGAAGGAATGAATGAATGAATGAATGCATAGAATGTCCAAAATGTTTAACCTATTTTATCATACATTCCTTAACGTGTTAAATCTGACTTAATGGGTTTCTACAATTCCAGTTTTGGAAAGGATGCTGCTGCTTTAAAGAACTGCAGATAGGCGTGTTAGCACTCTACATTCTCTGAAGCTACTTTTGCACACCTCTTATTTATATGTATGATAAATATCATATAATAATATACATTTATCAAATTACGTTATGAGCAATATATCAGCAATATATGAGCTGATAGATGGCTCAATTTTCTGTAATATCTGATGCTCTCTCCTTGCCTTTTAATTATAATATTAATGTTTTAGTTGTCAATTGTTTTTTATATTGTTGTTTTATAGGCCTTTTATTGAATGCCATCCGGAATCAGGTTTTGTGAGATGGAAGGCTATATAAATATATCCCATCCTCTCCTCTCCTCTCCCCTCCTCTCCTCTCCTCTCCTCTCCATAAAACAACCCCCTTTCCCTCTTTTTGTTGTGATTAATTTTGAAGTTACTTGAAGCTGTTAATAACTTTCCAGGAACACTAATGTTCCATGCAGGTCAGAATTCTACATACTAATAAGGATAGTCACATTAGTTAGGCATGAGTTTTATTGAAAAATGTCATTTCATATTTCAGGCCAAAGAGGGCAACCCATGAAATGTGACCATTATAACTAGAATGACTTTGTTCTTGTAGAAATGGCGTGAAACAGTTATAACATTTATAACACTTTTTTTGCATTCTACTGTACTGAAAGAAATCCAAAGTCATAGTTTTCTTTCCTTCCTTCCTTCCTTCCTTCCTTCTTTCTTTCTTTCTTTCTTTCTTTCTTTCTTTCTTTCTTTCTTTCTCTCTGTACCCCTCTTTCTTCTTCTTCAACTTCCCTAACTTTTGTTTCTATTTCTACTTTATCTTACATTTAATTTAAAAAAAATATGTAAAAAAAAAGAGAGAAAGAAATGTAATCATTATGCAACTGACTTCTGCTGTGCTGCAAGCACCACTTCTGTGGAGCATGAGACCCAAAGTGGCAGAAAGTGTGTCAAATGTCAGGAAGCTGTTTGCTTCTCCTGGCTCCTGCTACCGCCGCCCTTGAGTACGCTAGAGCCTTTAGCTCAAAACAAAACAAAAATACAAAAGTGAACGACCCCATTCTCTTCCAGGCATAATCCACCCCAGTATACTAGAGACCTTTCAGTTCCTTTATTTATGGCACTGGCACTTCTGATTAAGAGCTGACAGAAAGAGCGTTGAGCTTCCGGGCAAGGCAGCCGCTCTGTGGGCCAACCCCTACTCAGTGATCAATCACCCCATGTCCCTGTTTCACCAGAGCAGGCAATTTTCTAGAAATTATAAGGCACGGAGACACTAATGCTGGCCTCTTCCATCTAGGGACAACGCAAGAGAAATTCTCAAAGATTTCAAAGACACTCCCCCCCCCCCAACGCACACACAAATAGAGAAAGCATGCAGAGCCTTCAAAGCAGGGGTGAAATGTAAAATCTGTTACTACCGGTTCTGTGGGCATGGCTTGGTGAGGATGGGGGGTAATGTGATTTGGTGGCATGGCCAACTTTAAAAAAAAAAAACTTTTCAAAGCATTTTTTCTAATGGTTTGAAAAGCCTCTCTGTCAATCAGAAACTCAGCTGGGATGTCAGAGAGGCTTTTTTAAAAAAATGCCTCTCTGCCGATCAGGGAACTCAGCTGGGATCCTCAAGAAATGCCTCTCTGCCGATCAGGGAACTCAGCTGGGAACGTCAGAGGCTTTTCAAAGCATTTTTTTTACCACCTCTTCGGCCAAGAGGTTGCAGAAAAAAAGGCTTTGAAAAGCCTCTGATGATCCCAGCTGAGCTGCGTGATCATCAGAGGCGCTTTTTTTTTTTTGCTTTTAAAAGCATTTTTTCATCGGAAGAGGTTGTAGAATAAATGCTTTTAAAAGTTAAAAAAAAAGCCTCTGATGATCGTGTGGCTCAGCTGGGCATGGTGGAGGAGGGGGGGGGCAGGGATTTTTGCTACTGGTTCTCTGAACCACTCGTCGCCATCACTACCGGATCAGGCGATCTGGTCCAAACCAGGAGCATTTCACCTCTGCTTCAAAGTCTGCGTTTTCCTGTGTGATGAAGTCATTCTTTGCATCTTTGTTTGCGTGTATGTTTCTGTCCTTTCCCTGTGTTGCGACTGTGTGACTTCCCATGTATTTATGCACTGAGAAGCCCGGGGTAGGCTGGGTATACCCTATTTTTTGCTTACATTACAGGTAGTCCTTGACTTAACAACAGTTTGTTTAGTGACTGTTTGAAGTTGCAGTACTGTTTGAAGTTGCAGTACCGGAAAAAGTGAGCTATGACCATTTTTCACACTTACTTTTCACAATGACTATTGCAGCATCCCCACGGTCACGTGATCACAATTTGGATGCTTAGCAACTGGCTCATACTTACGACAGTTGCAGTGTCCCAGGGTCATGTGGTCACCTTTTGCAACCTTCTGACAAGCAAAGTCAGTGGGAAAGCCAGATTCACTTAATAACCGTGTCAGTAACTTAACTGCAGCGATTCACTTAACAACTGTGGCAAGAAAGGTCATAAAATAGGGCAAAACTCACTTAACAACTGTCTCCCTTAACGACAAAAATGTTGGGCTCAATTATGGTCATCAGTCAAGGACTATCTGTATGGGGAAGAAGGCCGGCTTAGAATAGAACAGTCACAACATTCTGAGCAGCTGCCTGACTACCTCTCTCATAGGGATGCATTGGGAGAATTGGAAGGAATTCTATTTTCCCTGCAACTTTGAACACACATTTTCTTTTGCTGGATTTCCATTCCCTCTCTGCCCATGCCAAATCTTGCCAAAAGCAAAAAGAGCAGCAAACATTAATATGCAATCAAAGTAGTCACACCAACACAGGATGTCAAATATTGTTGCTCAGAGCATAGCCTAAATCCTTTTGCTTTATATTCTTTGGGAAGATGCTAAACTGTGTACTAACATGTTTATCTCAACAGAGGGGGGGGGGGATACGACATCGTGCATCTCCAATCTACAACATAGTCCTTTCAACAGATACAAGAGGGCTCCATGCCCATTTGCACCACTCAGGTGACCCTGATGACAGAGATACACCTCCAGGTGACCTTAACGACCCACTAAAAGAATGCAAATGACCAGCTATTTTCAAGGAGTATAAATCCTTCCATTCCCCACCATCCAGTCAGAGCTGAAGAAGCTTCTTGGATGAGAAGCGAAATGTCTTCAAAGAAAAACCAGAAAGTCCAGTTGCCTCTTGAAAAAAAAAAAGCACCTTTGGGACATGTGTACTAACATGGGAATCCAAATATATAGGACAGCGATGGCTAACCTTTTCTGGACCAAGTGGCCAAAGGCCCCCTCACATGCCCCCTGGCCCCCTGCACATGCACGCGTGGCCCCACACATGCGCCCAGCCTCCCCACGCATGTGTGTGCGGCCCCCTGCACATGCCCCGCCCCCACGCATGAATGCATGGGCCTCCCGATGTGCTCTGCCCCCCCACATGCATGCATGGCCCCCCTGCACGCGCTGGCGGGAGGCGCGCATATGCACGGCAGAGCTGAATTGGGATGATGGCTCGTATGCCCACAGAGAGGACGCTGTGTGCCATCTGTGGCATGGGTGCCATAGATTCACCATCATGGATATAGGATATTGCTAGGCTGAAGGACCCAATTTCCTGGCATTGGACAGA
The DNA here is from genome assembly GCA_012654045.1 of Ptyas mucosa. Classification (NCBI taxonomy): domain Eukaryota; kingdom Metazoa; phylum Chordata; class Lepidosauria; order Squamata; family Colubridae; genus Ptyas; species Ptyas mucosa. Next base: position 20,425,374 of record WNWU01000017.1, on the reverse strand, counting down.
ATTTTATGTTGATCAAAGAATAAGAAGGTGAGACCCAAGATTTGGCAGGCAGCTTTATTATTTATTTATTCTTTGGGATTAGCAATAGGGTGAATTTATATTGTACTTAATAGAGTTGTGAATAACAACCAAATGACTTCTGAATCCCAATCTGGCAGTTCTGAGCAGATTCACACTGTACAGCTCTGATCTAAAAAGGTAAAGGTAAAGGTTCCCCTCGCTAGTCATTCCCAACTCTAGGGACCGGTGCTTATCTCTGTTTCAAAGCCAGCTCTGTCTGAAGACGTCTCCATGGTCATGTGGCTGGCATGACTAAACGCCAAAGGCGCACGGAACAGCTCTGGTCTGTTCTCCATTAATTGCTTATTTTAGGCCTGATATTTGGAGAGGGGTCACGATGCATCAGCTTGGCATCATGTTTGATTTTTTTGGAAAGCAGAGAACCTTAGTAGATGATACATGAAGTATAGAATAGGATTCTCCCCCCCGCTCCTATTCCAAAAAGCTCAGTAAAGGAGCTGCAATAACCAGAAGCAGTCTGTGGAGACTTGGCTTTAAATGAAACTATATATTGGATATAGAAGAGTGAGAAAAAGGACGTAAAAGAAAAGAAAAAAAAAGGTGGCTGTTTCCATTGCTAATATCACAGAAACAAAACCAGAAGATAAACACTGGGCCAGTTAATGGAGTGACCCATGGAGTGACATGGCATGGCATTGTAAAGCTAGTAATAATTGGCAGTATTTATTTCCTGATCCAAAATGTGTCCTCCAAAATCATCATGCACAGTTTTTGAGACAGGCATGCTTAGCATTGAGGATGACAGGGAAGTCAGTGGAAGTGTTTTGGTGTATCCATAGAAACAGCATTCCTATTTTTCAAATTCTGAAAGCAGATCAGCATTGGAGTGTTCTTCAGAGCTATTTCCTCAGAGAAGCCTTTCTGTGATACACCAAAACATTTATACCAGTCATGTCTTCCCCACTTGTTAGAGAGACAATGATGAGGAATAGGAGCAACAGAGCAGTGATACTTCAATAGTGTAGCAGGGTCACCCTATTGTTGCAACGCAACCTTTGGCTCCAACTGTCTCTTATTTATGGTTGTTTTCTTGTAACTGTCACTGGTAAATGCTGACCCTTATATGTAGTTTCTTTCAGGGAAAGATTGTGTGGATGTTGTGAAGATGTCTCCTTCCTTCTTCCCTACCCCCTGCCTCTCAGTATGCTTATTTAGGGATGCATAAAAAAGTGTCACTCCAAGTCATGCTACTATCATTCATTCATTCATTCATTCATTCATTCATTCATTCATTCACCAGTTGTAAGTCACTTTTTTCAGTACCATTGTAACTTCAAATGGTCACCAAATGAATGGTTGTAAGTCAAGGACTACCTGTACTAGTCTAGTAGGCAAAGAGGAAATAGTCATGAATAATTTATTATTCTGGATAATTTATTTCCAGAAAACTGAACCATCTCCTTAATGGCCAGATCGACATACTCTGCAATATTGTTGCAATATGTTCCATCCTTAGAACTGTAGCTTTTGCACATGCCAAAAAATGCTTGTAATACTCCCAGTGCTAACAGTGCTCATTTGGGTCATACGAACATAAGCATTGAATCCTACTGGATTGGATTCCTTCTCTCTCTAATCCAACTGTTTGTTCTTACAGTATCTGATCAACGGCAGAAGGAAGCCCAGTAGTCTTCTGACAGATGGTCTTCAGAGGCAGTCACACTGCCATTACCACTAATAGCCATAGATCCCCATGACTTCCATGAAGTCACTCAACTTCTTTTGGAAGACCATCAGGCTTCAAGGGAAAATAATATCAATGGCTATAAATTACAGCATAGCCAGCTTTATGAGGAGCCTGCCATATTTATATAAGAACTCTTATTAGCTCAAATGTCAAGTAGAGCTGAGGAAGTTCATATTAATTAACTGCTGTCAGCACAACAGAATCTGATTTCCAGGTTCTACATAATCTTCAGCTCATTGGTTGTTATTCAGGGAACACTAGCTATGAGTTCAGTTTACATGGTTTAATTTTTTTGTGTAAGGTAGGTCTAGGCTGCATTAATGTTTGAGCACGTTGTGGGACCATAAAAATAAAAATTTAAAAATGTTGGACTTCCGGCGGTGACGTCAGCGTGTTAGGAACTAAGGGGACAGTGCTCCGTTCCCTAAGTTCTGATTTTTGGTCTGGAAGCCGCTTTTTGGGCACTATTGACTACAAAGAGGTCAATAGATTAAAAGGGAAATCCCGAGGACCTCGGAGGTGACAGCAATAGCCTCGAAGGTTCAGGGAAAACCCCTTAATTCTGATCGGAAAAAACCCAGCCTTTTTTGGCTGGCCAGAACGCTGACTGCTGTATTGAGAAAGGAAGCGAAGATCGAGTAAATGACATTGGCAAGAACAACAAAAGAATAAAGATTTGAAAGGTACAACAATCAGAGCGACGGAAATATAAGTAAGAGAGAGACTCCAAACAGATCGGCAAAGCTGAGCCACAAAGAAACTGTGAGTGAAAGTAAATCGGAGTGAAGCAGCGAGACCAACCAGAGGGTGACTAAGCGGAGTTGACAGGCAATGGAATTAAAGTGGATTTAAAGAAATAAAGTGGAGAGCTGTCGATTGAATACTGAATATATTGTTATCGATTTGACTGCGACTTGGAATTAGATAAGGATTACTTGATCTGCGAATGGAAATACAGGACTAAGTGTTGGATTTATTACAAATGGAACTGTGCCAAGACGACATAGAAGAGACGGTAATTAACTTTGAGAGTGAATGAGAAGAACTGTGAGACCTTGTCTCGGCGGCAAAGTGACAATACTTAACACTAGTGAAAGGAAGGTGCAACTATATTACAATACACATTGGGAAATAACTAAGAGACAGTGAGTTTTGGAACTACGCTAGAGCTATCCATAGAAAGCAAATGGAAGGACTGTGACTATAATCATAGGACAGACGACTCGAATGATGCAAGACTAAGTGAGGATTGCAACGACTATAATACCGGAAACCAAACACAACGTTGGAGTCTTAATTTAATAGAATTTTTTCTAACTCACTTTATCTATCCTTATCTTTAATATTTAATACCTTAATATAAAGCATATTGTATAGAATATTATAGGATATATAGTATAAGGTCCTGAATTATTTAAGTTTAAGTTTAAAATATATGATTTAAGTTTAAGTATATGTAGGAGGAGGTGAAATATTTATTTAGAAACTAATTTGAGGATCACATAGATATTGAATAGGAATAATAATATAACAATAATTTAGCTGCATTCTCTTTTTTCTTATTTCATTGTTCTTTTGTGTGCCATAATCAAATATTAAATTAAGTGATTGACATATTATTATTGAATTGATGAATTGAAAAAAAAAGTGATTTCTATTATTGCTATATATTGTATTGAATAAGAATAGTTTCCTTAAATTTAATAGAGGTATAACTAAGAACTTATAGAACTTAATAAAGTTAATAGAATATTTAAATAGAATATTTAATATAGAAATTGATATATGATGTGTTGAAATATCATATTTTTTCCCTACTCCCCACCTAAGCTTTTATTAATCCCTCATATAACAATATTAGAGACTGAATTTTAGGAATTTGAGAGGACCCGAAAATTGAATAATAGACACTGGTTCTTGCAATTAATAGAAGAACCCTACTATAAAATACAGGCTGTGAATGAAAATTTGGGAAGTGCTAAATCAGAAAATCAGGATGACAACCACCGGCCCATCTGCAATGACAAAAACGAGTAAAAAAATAACTACTAATCAAACATCATCTACTGCATCACTGGCGCAACAAAAAACGATAGATACAATGTTACTGGCAGAAAAAGAGAAAACTCCCCAATCAATTAACATCCAAAATATACACTCAGTACTGGCAATGATACAAGAGGGAATGAACAAAACACAGGAATCGATTGCCAACAACCACCAAGAAAGTAGGAAAAATCACGAAGATCTGAAATCAGATGTAGGAGAAATTAAGGACAACCTAAAAAAATGGATGACAAAATAGAGAAAATTCAACAAAACATTGCCAGAAATGAACAACGGATCCAAAAAATTGAAGCAAAGATGGACCAAGCAGAGAAAAAGTTGGAGGACCTAGAATGCGACCAAACAATATATAAAGAACTGGAAGATTCAATTTCATTTTTAGAAATGGAAAAGGCGTCATTCTACCTGAGATTCCAAAATATCGCAGAAAGCAGAGATGATTTGAGAGACCTAATGGTGGGAATTTTGGCGGAGGCGACCCAAAAAAACAAGGAAGAAATCAATCAGGAAATTGATGAAGTCTACAGAATATATACAAACTACGCCCGAAGAAACAAGTTACCTAAAGAGGTCCACATCAGATTTGCAAGAAAATCGGTGAAGGAGGAAATATATAAAATAATGAGAGAAGAACCAATCACTTATAAGGGAAAAGAAATAACTGCATTAAAACAAATACCAAGAAGAATAAGAGAAACAAGGAAAAACTACAGCTTCCTGACAACAGAATTAAATAAACACAAAATAATGTTCCGGTGGTTAACACCTGAGGAATACTTGTCTCATGGCAAGGTAAAAAGCACAGACTCGATACCCCGGAGAAGGCGCAACAGTTCTTTGACAGCAATTTTGTACTAGAAGAAGAACAAGAATCCAAAACACCGCAAGATCTGCAACTCAGGAAGACCAACCAAAAGAATTACAGCGAGAAGCAAGAACAAGAGGGGAGAAAGAAAGGATGGAAAGAGAGGGAGCAAGGGAAAAAATACGAATTACTGGAAAAAACACTAAGAAACTCAGGACAGCAAAGAGATAGAAGATTGGAATGGAGAAAGAACTAAGATTGATATCAATTAACATAAATGGTCTAAATACCCCATCTAAGAGATCACGCATATTCAGAAATCTACAAAAATTGAAGACAGATATTATAACTCTACAAGAAGTTCATATCAAAAAACAACAATGTAGACTATTAGAAAACAAACGACTAGGAATACTCTATACTGCACTAGCAGAACAAAAAAAGAAAGGTATAGCAATGTACATCCAAAATCATATACAAGCAAAGCAAATATCCGCTGATGAGGAGGGCAGGACGTTGATGGTCGAAATCCAAACAGGAAAGAAAAAGATATTATTAGTGTCACTTTATGCACCGAATGGAACTCAAATTGATTACTTCAAAAAGATACACAACATAATTAAGGAATTGGATTATCAAAACATAGGTCTCATTGGAGACTATAACGCAATCGCAAATACAGAGAAAGACTATCGGAGTAGCAAACAAAATAAATCTAGGAAAAAAATACTTCCGGAAACATTCTACGATATGGTACAAGAATTTCAATTACAAGATGCCTGGAGGGAAATCAATTACAACAAACAACAATTCACATTCTACTCAAATCCACACCAATCCTGGTCGAGAATTGACATGGCCTGGATGACAGCAGAGCTCAGATCAGATATTAAACAAATAGAAATTGCAACTAATACATGGGCAGACCACAGTCCAATTGAAATAACATGGAAGGGCCACCAAATGCAGAGAAGATGGATGATGGATAGAGATATTATGAACGACAAACAATACGTGGAAATGATCCAAAAAGAACTGAAAATATTTTTTCAAATTAATGTCAAAGAACACACCAGCCTGCAAAATCTATGGGACACAACCAAGGCATACTTTAGAGGACTAACAATTGCCTATACTGCACAAAAGAATAAAGACAAACAACAAACAAAACAAAATTTACTGACAACATTACAACAGTATGAATTAGAACTACAGAACCAGCCGGACAATCAAGAAATTAAAGAGAAAATAAATCTTATAAGACATAAATTGAATTTGACCACAACTGCAGAGATAGCAAGGAAAATAAAAATGACCAAAAAAAATCAATTCAAGCATGCAAATAAAACTGGACGGTGGTTAGTCTATAAATTGAAAACAGAAAAACAGAAGAAGATAATAATGCAATTAAAAGATGAAGATGGATCTGTATACCAGAATAATGAGGACAAAAAACAAATTGCAAAGGAATTTTTCCAAAATTTATACACAAAAGAAGAAATTCGAGAAGAGGATACTATAGAATATTTAAATAAAATAACGATACCGGAACTAAAACAAGATCACATTGAGTTATTGAATAGACCGATCTCTATGTTAGAATTAATAGAAACAAGGAAGAAACAAAAAAACAACAAGACACCGGGAACAGATGGCATACCAGCGGAGTTCTACAAGACATTCCAACAATCACTAGATGATATCCTAATACAAGTATTCAACGACGCACTTTTGGAAGCCGAAACCCCGCAATCATAGAATGAGACAATAATCACACTAATATCAAAACAAGATTCGGACCCTGCTGAAATTAAAAATTACAGACCAATTTCCCTCCTCAATGTAGACTACAAACTATTCACATCTATCATAACGCAGAGACGGAAAAACTTTATTAAGCACTACATACACTCTGATCAAAATGGTTTCATCCCTGGACGACAAATCCAAAACAACACAAGAACAATTATTGACACCCTTGAATTTTACGAACAAAGATTGGACAAACAATTAGCCTTAATTTTTCTGGATGCACAAAAGGCGTTTGATAACCTTAATTAGACATTCTTAATAGCACAATTAGAAAAAATGAAATTCGGAAAAAGATTTATAAAAATAATCAAAAGGATATACAGCGCCCAAACTGCAAAAATACTAATTAATGGAGAGACAACAGGACAATTTGATATAAAGAGAGGGGTGAGACAAGGATGCCCCTATCCCCCATATTGTTTATATTAACACTGGAATTATTACTAGAAGAAATCAGAGCAGATACAGAAATAACCGGACTAAAAATAAAAAACCAGGAATATAAACTGCAAGCCTTTGCGGATGACATAGTGCTCATCCTAGAAAAACCGCTACAATCAGGACTGAAATCATTGACCAAAATACAGCGATATGGAGAAGTAGTGGACCTGAAAATTAACAAACAAAAAACCAAAATTTTAACAAAGAATCTCACCAAACAGCAAGAAAAAGATTTGGAAAATATGCTAGGGATACAAACAGCAAAGAAAGTTAAATACCTAGGGGTATGGCTTACCAACAGAATATCAACGCTGAAGGAAGACAATTATGCTAAATTGGCTAAACAGGTAGAAAAAGATTTGGAAAGTTGGACAAAACTCCAGTTATCTCTCCTAGGCAAAATCGCCACTATCAAAATCAATATTCTCCCAAGAGTGTTATACTTATTTAGGGTGATACCAGTAAATCCGGGCAGAACATACTTCAAAGATTTGGACAGGATGATATCAAAATTTATCTGGCAGAAAAAAAAAGGCAAGAATCAAATTAAAGCACTTACAGGATAAACGAGAGAGAGGAGGAATGGGATTCCCCGATTGGCAGATTTATTATAAAGCATCAGTACTAACATGGATAAAAGATTGGATTGAACTCAAAAACAGACAAACATTAACACTGGAAGGTTTCGACCTGACAAAGGGATGGCATGCATACTTATGGGAAGAGAAATTCACAAAACAAGAACAATTCCGTAGACACATTGTGAGAGACACCCTGCTCAAAACCTGGAATGAAATCAAAAAGAACCACTATGACAAGATCCCATGGTGGATCTCTACAATGGAAGCACAAATCTATCCAAACACAATGGACACAAATAAAATGAAAACATACCAGGATCTTTTGAATGAAGAAGGGAAACTAAAAACAATAGAAGAATTAAGAACCCAAGGTGTAGAAATGGACTGGTGGCCATACTTACAATTAAAATCGAGATACAAAACAGATATAGAAAAATTCAGAATCCAAAAAGAATTAAATCAAATAGACAAAATTTTACTGGGCCCCAATGAGAAATTAATAACAAAAATTTATAATTTTTTATTGGCATATAAACTAGAAGAGGAAACAGTTAAAGAAACCATGATCACATGGGCGACGAATTTTGGATACCCTATAGAATTAAATAAATGGGAAAAACTATGGAAAACTAACAACAAATTAACACTATCGGTTCCGTACAAAGATTCCGTACAAACACCTACAAGGTGTTCTATAGATGGCACCTCCCACCGGTGCGGATATCTAAAATGTTTTCCAATACGTCGTCACTCTGCTGGAAATGTAAAGCGCAAAAAGGGACATACTACCACATGTGGTGGTCATGTCCCAAAGCTAAACAATTCTGGAACAACATTAAAACTCAATTGGAAGAAATCATAACTCAAAAAGTACCATTAAAACCGGAAACATTAGGCATACTTACATGTAATTACGAAAAAGAAATAACATATCTAATCACACACATTTTGACTGCGTCAAGGATCACCTATGCACAATATTGGAAATCAGAAGAAGTCCCAACACAAAATAGAATAATATTCAAAGTCATGGAATGTGCTGAGATGGACAGACTCACCAAGGAAATTCAAGGAAAGGAAGAATCCGATTACTATCTGGTTTGGCAAAGGTGGTATCAATGGTTGGAGATAAAGAAACAAAACAAAAAATAGGATCCTAAAAGACCAAAGTAAAATCCTGTACCAAACGAGGTATAACAACGAATAACTAGAGTTCAGTAAAACAATATTGTTATATAAGGTAAGAGAAGGAATACATATTAAGGAATATAGGTTATTGATGTCATAAGAAATCAGACATTACGTTTAGATGTCATTATTGTGATGCATGTTGTGTACTGTTTTACTTGTATCTGTATGTGTATATGTATGTTTTGTGTGTAATTAAAAAAAAATTAAAAACGTTTGTATTTTGTTACACTGTTTTTGCCTATCCATGAATAATTTTGAACTGAAAACAGCTTTGAGGGTCATTTTTGAAGAGAAAGGCAGCATATAAATCAAGTCAATAAAAAACTAAGTATGACAAATGAAGTAGGTTAAGAGGAACTGATGGACTGTGGAGAGCACTTACACCTCACTGTTGGCTTTGCCAAATCTTGTGGATACACTCAGACTTCAGATTCTCAGAATATAACACAGCCAATTTTGTTTGAGTCTTTGGAGGTTCAGCTATTAAGTCCTAGTTTAAACACAAACTTAATCCAGTCTTTAGTAGCTGCACTTCAGTGGGTAGTTATTTTTTCTGATCAGAAATCTGTGTCGGAACACTTGACATTGTTACAGTTATAAATGGCTTAGCTTAAAACACACATTCGCTGAAAATACAGATAGAGATAAAATATTGTTTGCATAGTTATGTAAACCCAAATACTACATAATGCAGAACACACAACCTTTATATCTACCATAAGTCTTTTTTTTATTGAAAAGTTTTACAAAAAAAATTCCAAACATTTTCTTCCCCCCTCTCCCAATCCCCCCCTCCATCCTCACATTTTTAATAAACAAATTTACATCATTTTTACTTTTCACTTTTATCTGTTTTTTTGGTTTTTTTGGTTTTTTCGGGGCTGCTCTTCTACCCCTTCCTTTTATCCCAACCTTTCTTCCACTACTCCCCCTCCCTTCCTTTCTTCCTCCCTGCTTACCTCCTCCCTTTCCTAGTTCCCCTTCTCCACCCCCACTCATCTCCTCTTTCCACCTTCTAACCTTCTCTTCCACTCCTTTTCCCCTCCCTCTTCCTCCTCTCCTTTTCCTTTCCTACTTGCCATTCCATCCTCTATAATCCTTCCCCTCTCTCCAGTTGTTTCCCTTTTAAATACAATCTTAAGTGGTATTCAAGCAGCCCCGAATTCCCAATTATACATACATTTATAAAACTTCTTTCCCCCAACCCATCCAACCCCCCCTCCCCCCTAGACTTCCCAAAGCAGAAACAGGGTATTGCAATGATAAACATATGCTAAAATATGCTAACACACTGTAAAGTTCAAAATTTCCCATAGTTCCTTTAACTCCCCTTATTTAAATTCATCAACCTCCCTAAAAATATTACAAACATTAAAGAAAGAAAGAAAAAAGAAGAACCCAACTAAATATCCTTCCCAAATTCTCCAGCACATTCTTTTTAAACATCTATAGTAACATCATCATAATTATTCATGCTACTTACTTATTAGAATTATAAAAAAAAAAAAAACCACAAACAAAACCCTAAACTCTTTTTAAAATCTAAAATCATTTCTATTAATATAAGTTCAACACAAACACTATTCATTTACAACATTTCTATAATAAAACTAAAATTATTATCAGTCCTTTTTTTGTGTGTTAAGGTTAAACATTTTAAAAACCTTAAACTTTTTATCTCATAAAATCATCAATAGGGCTTAAACCATTTCTACTAATATAAATTGAAAAGTTTCCAAAAAATATCTTCCAAGTTTTTAATTAACCGTTACAGTACCTTCAAACATTTTTAAAAATTATCATTTTTTATGTAATAGATATAACCTTTAAAAACTACAATTTGGTTAGGCTCTCCATCCTTTTTGTTAAGATTAAACGTTTTAAAAAACCTTAAACTTTATCTCGTATAATCATCAATAGGGCTTAAACCAATCCTATTAATATAAATTGAAAACTTTCCAAAATACCTCCTTCAAGTTATTAATTAACCATTATAGTGCCTTCAGTTCAAATTTAAATTTAAAAAGTTATCCTTTTTATGTAAATCCTTGCTTTAAAATAACAAATAATAAACAATAATAAAGAAGGCTTTCTTTACTTTAACCAATATAGTACCATCATATCATTAAACAAAAAAGTTATCCTTTTTACATATAAGACATCCATACTTGAAATAACCTTTAAAACTGCCAATTTAATAAAAGTTTTACATCTTCTTCTTAAATCTTTTCCAATCCTTTTCTTGCCTTAATTCTTTCAAAAAAGTTCCTTCTGCCCCTCCTAAAAGCTTCTTAAACTTGCGCTGAGATTGATGTGTCATGAAAGTTCCCTTGAGCTTTGCAATCTTCTCCCTTAGCTTGAAGTTAAAATCCTGATTTCGCCATTTCTTATTTGTATAGTCCAGCACACCATTCCTTTGTTTGCCAAATAGTTCTTCCATTTGTAATTGCTGATTCAACTGCAAGTCCTCTATAAACAAATTGTAAGTATCTACCAAAACTTCCATTTGAATCATATCCCCCTGCATTCTGGACCCTGCAGCTTGTGTTTCAATCTCCAAACTCCACTGTATATTGTCTTCTGGTTTCCCCACCAGCACTTCATTATCAGACTTCTTTTCAATTAAAGCCAAAATGTTACCAATAATCAAGTCTGAAAGTTCTTGAAAAATTTTTGCAATTTCATTTCGAATATTTCCTAGTTCAGAAGGCAATAATCCTGCAGGTCCAGCTTCAAGCATTGTTTCAACTTTTACTTCCATTCCAAATCGGCTCAGAACGTTTTCCAGTAGCTCTTTGTCTGCTACAAATGTAACAAGCCTAATAATCACTTTCACTAGGCGCCATTTTTTTTGACGTTTTAAACGGAGTTAAAGATTAAGCGATCTTATTTTCTTGTCTCCTGCTCTGCTCCGCCAGCATCTAGCTTTCAGTTAAAATAAAGTTTAAAGATGATTCTTAAAAAATGCTTTACCCTTCAAATGATTTTGATGGCTGGTTGTGGTCGCGACGTCTGGCTCTGCATCTAGCAGAGTCGTTCCAAGTCCGGAGCTGCTTGGCTGGTTTCTGGGGAGTTCCCCTTCTTCACACCCCAGAATTTTTCCTGGGGGGCTTTGGGGAACTCTACCCCCACCAGCCTGCTCTTCACTCTCCCCTTTGCCCGGGGAGAGCCGTTCCAAGCTTCCTGACAGCGTTTACCTGCTGATCGGGAACTTTTACAGAACAAGGAAACGGGCGTCCATTTCTAGGCGTCTTCGACGAGCCGCGGAGCCACCGGAAGTCCCTATATCTACCGTAACTCTTAATTCAGTATTAACAGCTACCTCAATGGTAACAGCCATTCCAATCTTTATGAAGAAACCCAGTAGCATTCAAAATATCATTTCTAAGTTTGAGTCCCATCAACTTGGTTTTGAACTGTGAAGCAAATCTTCCTTTATATCCTAGACCTACAGAAAGATGCCATTCATTTCCCTTTCAGAAAGGAGAATATGCCTTTCTGCTAAGGTTACAAATGGAGGACAGGCATGGTTCCCTGCAAATTTTAGAGAAATGCATGGAGGTCTCAGACGTCTACAAGGCTGGTCCAGTCATCAGTACTACCCTGAATCATATCCTGTGGATGTTCCTAAATTTTCTTGATATATAATTGCAGACATGGATGTACCTAAACTTGAGGAAGTATTGTACTTGTTTATTTATTTTCTAGGATTTCTATCCTACCTTCTTATCAAACTGTAGAGTACTTATACAATCCTCTCCCCTAAGAAATGCACCTAGCACTAATATTTCTTTTAGGTGCTAGAGAAAACTGACTTTATTAAATCAGGCCTTTTCAATATGACTGACATACGTTCATTTTAAGTAATGATGGTGTATGTATGTGTGTGTGTATACATACATACACACAGACACACAGACACACACACAACACAGACACACACAAACATGCATAATACACATACACATATCTGCGTGTACATAAACACACACACACACACACACAAATAGTTTTTTTTGCATTGCTGCATGGCACCCTGAGTTACTGTCCATCTCATTAATAAACAAACAAATAATTTTGTTTGAATAATCTTTTGCTTGATATGTGTGTGTGTGTGTGTATGTACCGGTATGTATGTATGTATGTATGTATGTATTTGTATGTGTGTATATAAATATATGTATACATATACAAACACACATACATACTCTGCCCTGAAATCAATGCTGATAAAGAAACAAAAGAAAATTTATATTGTTTACATTTGCATTCATTACCTTTACCTCACATTAAATCCTATTAGAATTGTCTTTAGCAACTTGAATATAAAAGTATATATTATCAAACACAATTTAAATCCTTCAAAGAAAACTATTATTTACTTTTATTTGGACTACCAGATTTGATACCCCCTCAATTTGTTTGAGGACAAATTTCTTCCTCAGTACCTCAGTTTGAGACGTCCTTCATCAAAGTAAAATATCATGTACCAATAAGCCATAGAGGCTAAATGATGTTCCTTAGGAATTATGTCCCTAGTCTTTCTCCACCATCTGATGTCCTCCCCGTCATATAAGAAAATTTACCCTGCCATTAATTCCAGAAAGGAATTCAAGGAGAGACATTAATGGGAATGTGAAGAATTAATTCAGTATGCCTGAATGGCATGCAAATCCATTTATATTGAGTTGTGAATATATGAAGCATACACATCCCTTTATGTTAGAAGTATAATTTATATTTTAGGCTTGCAAAAGCTATTTCTGGCAGGCAGTATTTCTGGAATGTAGATAACGTTGCTGCAGTTACCAAAACTAGGCCTAATGCTTTTGACAATGCAGCTTAATGTCTATTTGTGACTTGTTGCCATGGAAAACTCCTAATAGGAAGATAGGACATGCTTAATATGCATGCAGAGGTTTCTCTGAAACAAACTATGTGCAATATTAATCATAATGAGTTTATTGTTCCAGCTGCCTGCATTGTATATTTTATTTCCCTAATATATATATATATATATTTAATATACACTACTCTTTGAAACTTTCTATTTCAAAATACTGAAATATAAACCTACAGAGATATTTGCTAATCCAAGTACCTATAATACAGGAAATGGGCGCTACTCATGACCACAGAAGCAAAATCTGGGAAGGAGTGGTAGTTTCCATGATCTGTTGGATTATTTCTGGGTCAAAATTTCCAAGATGGTGGCTGCCACATCCTGCCATTTTGCAAATTTTGATGGTATCCTCCTTCTTTTTTGTGTATATCCCTGAGGAAAGAGATTATTTTATTCTATTAGAAGTAAAATTTAAACTATGTCAGATTTCTTATTCAAGAAAAGCAGGAGGATGAAAAGTTGAAAGAAGATTTGTAGAAGATTTTCACTATGGTGGCGCAGTGGTCAGAATGCAGCACTGCAGGCTACTTCTGCTGACTGCTGGTTTCCAGCAGTTCAGTAGTTCGATTCTCACCAGCTCAAGCTTGACTCAGCCTTCCATCCTTCTGAGGTCAGTAAAGTGAGGACCCAGATTGTTGGGGGCAAGATGCTGATTCAGGAAACCGTTTAGAGGGGCCTGTAAAGCACTGTGAAGCAGTATATAAGTTGAAGTGCTATTGCTATTGGTATTGCTATATTGTAATAGGAAGGAATGACTGAGGGAAAGAAGGAAGATCTAGACAATGGACAGATAAAAGAATCTTGAGTCTGGAGAAGAACTGTAATTTGACAAAAGGTCTTACAAGACTATTTTTAGTTCTCACAGAGATAAAAGGAGGGAAGTGGGAAGCACATTCAGGCTTGCAAGACTCTGCCACTATAACTTTATAATAAAAGTAGTATTAGGCTGAAGAACTTTTGTTTCCTAATCTGATCTACCTTGAATGGCTAACATTCAAGGTAACAGTTCTTCCTCTATATTTCAACATGGGCAGAAGGACCTGAGATGTGCCTCAGATCCAGTTAAATCTCTAATTCTAAAAGGGCTTCTACTGCTCCTGATTTATTCTGCAGCTCCTTGAGATGAAGCAGGAAGTTTATGAAGTAGTCCAAACTAAAATTGGACCCTTGGGAGACTTCCTAGGGGAAATACTGATTTCCCATCAATGCTTTTCAGTGCTGCAGAATACAGATGCCATAACTGGAAACACACACACAAACACACACAGAGCAGCAAAACTGTATTTAGGTTTTATTCAAACGTTCCTGAAAGCTTGGAAGAAAAGATTTTGACAAATGGAGGGACCATGTCCAAAACAAAATAATGGCTTATAAAGCAAATGATTTTATCCTCATAAAAAATAAGGTACTCCATAATATTTTTATACAGAAAGTAAACAGTAAGTATCACATTAGTCTTTTAAATTATGATTTGGCAACCTGTGACTATTTGATCACTTCAGGGCAATCTCTTGGCAGCCCACTGTAAAAGGAATGAGAAATGGTAGGAGAAAGAGAAGGAGATTCCTGTATCCACAAATATGCTTCTACCTCAACCATGGTTAGCTATGATCCCATTCAGTGCAGACCTATAACTACCATTAAATTAGTTGTTGGAGAATTTCTACCCTTGGAGAAATGAGGCCCACTAAGAAAAAAAACTCTCATCCCTGAATTAAAACATCACTACTAATAAACTTATGGAATGGTTGGGTTGAAATTGGAAGGTACACAGGGGCACCCCTGGCAGGGTTAGCCACAGTTGCACAATTGAAGCCTTATCTCTTTTTTAACACATGCTGCATGTGTAACACACCTTTTAAAAAAAAAAGGATAGCATGTTCATTGTATGATCATATCTGCCATCTTGATTTTTTTTAAATGTTCTATGTGTATCTCCCTGAAGTTGCATTTACCTCATAGATGACATCTCAGTGTGCAACAAACCTCAGATTTCTTCCCATGAAGAAAACCAAATTAAACCTAATAGGCCAGCCCATATAATCAACGTAATTTCCATATAAATGCAATGTGTACACATCTGTTTTCTACAGCATTGGAATTAACTGCTTTCCCAAATCAGTGTGGCTATTATAGGCTCTAGATATTGCCTTGATTCTAGGCCAACAATTGCAGTGTTCCTTTGTGTCTGTGACTCCTCAGACATTAATTTATAGGAAGCAGACCTTTGCTTTTTAAAATACATTTTTGTTTTCTGTCGACAACAACATGATTCATTATCCCTCCCCTCAACTCCCATTGTTCTTTTAAAATGGATTTTTATGGATTTGTTTCAGAATGATGTGAGGTCGTTGAATGATATGATCTAGGCCTCATATATGGAGCACATCCTGGCACATCTGTTTCATAATAAGACTAGCATATAAGGCAAGGTTTCTTATTTCTTATTAGTTATGAATGAAGTGTGACTCACACCTTATGTAATCAAGATGGGGGATGGATCAGGATGTGAAAGTCTACAGTGAGATCCTGCATTTTGGGCCTGGGCTTGAAACAAGGAAAGTTATCCAGAAACTGAAATGATTCTGTACTCCTTGAGAATGAGGTTTACTTTCTGCTGCTTTACAAGTTGGGGAATTTATCTCTACCCCCCCCCCCAGTTTTGCTTTATAAACATTTAACTAATGAACCTAAACAAACAAATATTTCCTAGTATAAAGACCATGAATTCAGTTGCATTTTTTTTTAAAAAAAATCTAATCTAAAGAACAATAGCTCTGTTCTTAATTTCAGTTCTCTGCTTTCCAGGAGACCTGTGATATTCCTTCTAGAGGAGGGTTGTCCAACCATGGGAACTTTAAGACTTTTGGACTTCAACTCCCAGAATTCTCCAGCCAGCCATGCTGGGAATTGAAATTTACAGGTCTCAAAGAGTGGATAAATTATAGAGCTTGAAATAGAATTTATGGAACTAATAGGTTTTTATGGTCTGAAAGATCGAAGGAGACTTACTTCCATTTTTTGGTACTTCAGTACTCCTGCAGACATCTTTCAACTTGTCTTGTGTCATAGGAGGCAAATCCCTTATGTTTGCAGAATGTCGGTTGTCCAGTTCAACTGGTAAATATCAGAGTAGGCTAGTAGATCCAATAAGGTTCTAGAGAATCTTTCCATCCTTGGTAAACATTCCAGCGCTGAAGCTTTTTTTTTTATAGAAGGTCTCCAAAGCCTGCTCAAAAGGGTGAGATTTTAATCTTCGTAAAGATATTGTCAAAAAGATAAAAATAAATTTCTGGAGACCAGTCATGGGGTATGTAGTCATAAACGATAATAGAATGTTTGCTATGCTATTGAACTTATTGCAGAAAAAAATGTCCCTGCTGTTTTTATCCTTGTATGAAATTTTGGAGAAAAGAATTCTGTTTCTATCACAATTTGGAGGATTTGGGGTTCCAGTTTATTTAATACTCAACTTCGTGCCGGCAATGACTGAGGCGAGAGCGGAAGGTAACAGGCAACGGCCGATTTATTCAGAGCAATTAACAAGCGAACAACAACCTTCCCGCATTTGACAGCTCCTTTTATACGAGCCTGTCAACTCAGTAACCAATCAGCAAATAGCTAAACTTGTCCCGCCAGCCGCTAGGGGGAAACAGTTAGCGACTAGGCTAGCTAGTATTCAACACCCCTTCCCACCACGTGGGCGCATGCGTAGTCCTGCAAGTACGCAGGCCAACGCCGGCTCCGCCCTGATCGCCGGAGCTCAGGTGGCTGTGATGTTTCAGCCAGTGGCCCCGGCGATGCTACTTCGCCAGCTGCAGTCGATTCACCTGGGTCCTGCCCCTGGAGATCCTCAGACGGCTCGGAGGCTGCAACAGGTAAGTGTGACGACCCTGCCTCCTCTGGTGAGAACGTGCTAGACTGGTGTGGATTGGGGACAGTTACAGAGGCTTCCTCTCCTGGAAGCTCTGGTCGTGCGCCACCCCCAGAAGATTGCCCTGAGACAGCCCACTTATTCTGTAGTTGGTCCTGATGGTGCTTCCAGAACCTACCCTGGCCCATATCTACCCGATAGGAACAGGGTCCAGCTATTCCTACGATTTTCCCAGGCAGCCACAAAGGCTGACCTCCGTAATTCCGGGTGTAAACTGTGTCTTGCAATTGGAAGGGTAGGTGCCGCTTATTCGAGTCTATGGGCTTAGTGGGGTAATACTGTGGGTGTATGCGGTCCAGTGCTGTGTGCAACTTACGGCCCATTAGTAACTTGGCCGGGCTCTTATTTGTGAGTTGGCATGGTGTGGTATGCTGCACTAAGAGATAGCTGGTCACCCGTTCCTGCCAACTCCCAGGGCCCATCTTCCTTAACGCATCCTTGGCCGATCTGACAGCCCGTTCCGCACATCCGTTGCTAGACGGATGGAACGGGGCAATAAGACAATGCCTAATTCCCTGTGTAGCTAAGAAGGCCTCAAAGGGGGCTGATGAAAATTGGGGCCCGTTATCCGACATGAGAATGTCGGGCAACCCATGGGTCACAAATAACCCCCGGAGGGCCCGAATGACAGCATCTGACGTGGTGGAATGCATCAGAACCACTTCCACCCATTTTGAGAATGCATCAGCAACAATGAGAAAAGTCTGCCCTTGCATTGGACCCGCGAGGTCGATATGCACCCGGGACCAGGGTGCTCTCGGGTCTTCCCACTCCCTTGGCGAATCCTTCGGTGGCATTGCACTATTTTCCTGACACTGTGGGCAGGTGGACACCCATTCGGAGATGTCCCTGTCAAGATTAGGCCATCACATATAACAACGACCCCGGGCCTTCATGCGCACTATCCCTGGGTGTCCCTGATGTAGCTGCGATAGTAACGAGTGCCGTAAAGGGGGCGGAACCACTACCCGATGACCCCATAAGAGGCAGCCACTCTGAATAGACAACTCGAGCCGCCAGTTAGCATAGGGCTGCAACTCTGACGGGAATGGACCCTGCGGCCACCCCCTAGCCATCCAGTCCATCACCCGAGACAACACGGCATCACGGGCAGACAAACGAGCAATGTCAGTAGCTGTCACAGGCAATGGTGAGCTGTCAATCAAACAGACAGCGGACGCAGGAACAGGGTCAGGCAGTAGAGCAGGCAGAGGGCAGCGGCTCAACGCATCAGCGTGGGCAAGATCCCAACCAGGCCGGTGTACAAGGGTATACGAGTAGGCTGCTAGAAAAGTTGAGTAACGTGTCATCCTGGGAGGGTGGCACTGTGTTACAGTGGTTCTCCTCCTTTCTCTCCAACCGGTCGCGGTCGGTGTTGGCAGGGGGGCAGAGATCGACTCCTAGGCCCCTTATATGCGGGGTGCCACAGGGATCGGTTCTCTCGCCCCTCCTGTTCAACATTTATGTGAAGCCGCTGGGTGAGATCATCTGTGGTTTTGGGGTGAGATATCATCAGTACGCTGACGACACCCAGCTGTACATCTCCACCCCAGACCACCCCAACGATGCCCTTGAAGTGATGTCCCGGTGCCTGGAGGCCGTGCGGATCTGGATGGGGAAGAACAGGCTCAGACTCAATCCATCCAAGACTGAGTGGCTGTGGTTACCGACGTCCCGATATAGTCAGCTAGTACCATCACTGACTATTGGGGGCGAATCATTGGCCCCCACAGAGAGGGCGCGCAATTTAGGCGTCCTCCTGGACTCACGGCTGTCCTTAGAAGACCATCTGACGGCTGTGTCCGGGAGGATTTTTCATCAGGTTCGCCTGATCCGCCATTTGTGCCCCTTTCTGGATTGGGACTCCTTACTCACGGTCACTCATGCCCTTGTCACCTCCCGCCTGGACTACTGTAATGCTCTCTACATGGGGCTCCCCTTGAGGAGCACCCGGAGGCTCCAGCTGGCTCAGAGTGCGGCCACGCGGGTGGTGATGGGAGCGACGTGGCGCTCTCATGTGACACCGCTCTTGCGCGAGCTGCACTGGCTCCCAGTGGTCTTCCGGGTGCGCTTCAAGGTGTTGGTTACCACCTTTAAAGCGCTCCATGGCTTAGGACCCGGGTACTTACGGGACCGCCTACTACCTCCAATAGCCTCCCACCGACCGGTACGCTCCCATAGAGAAGGACTCCTCCGGGTGCCGTCGGCCAAACAATGTCGACTGGCGGCCCCCAGGGGGAGAGCCTTCTCTGTGGGAGCACCCACTATCTGGAACGATCTCCCCCCAGAGATTCGGCGGATCCCGGACCTTCGTGCTTTCCGCCGTGAGTTAAAAACTTTTTTATTTCATCAAGCAGGCCTGGCATAGTATCTCCCCTTTTTATAAGAAAATTTTAAATTGTATAATCCAAATTTTTAGATCTGGGATTTATATATTTTTTTAAAAAAATGGGTTTGAATTGTTGGGCAATTGTTTAATTTGGTTTTAATTCGATTTTAAATTTTGTATTTATGTTTTTTATCTCTGCCTGTTCACCGCCCTGAGTCCCCTCGGGGAGAAGGGTGGTATATAAATCAAATAAAAGAAAGAAAGAAAGAAAGAGGCAATATCAACGGGGCTTGGCGGTTGCCGGCCAGAATCCCGAGGAGAGGCTTGTGGTCGGTGACCAGCAGGAATGAGCATCCATAGAGGTAGTGATGGAAACGCTTAACACCAGCGACCAGTGCAAGTGCCTCCCGGTCCAGTTGAGAGTAGTTTCGTTCCGCCGGGCCCAAGGTGCGAGAGAAATAAGCCACAGGAACTTCACGGCCGTTGGGTAATGCATGGCTCAACACAGCGCCCACCCCATATGGGGAGGCATCGCATACCAGAACAAGCAGCAGGTGTTCACAATATTGGGTTAGAACCGAGTTGGAGACCAGGAGGCGTTTAACGGCCTGGAAAGCAGCAGCCTCTCGAGATCCCCACACCCAGGCCGCCCCACGGTCCAATAAGCGATGTAATGGTTCAGCCACAGATGCTTTATGCGGAAGAAATACCGCATAAAAGTTTAGGAGGCCAAGGAAAGCCTGTAGATCAGCTTTACATCGAGGGGGTGGGGCATCCAGAATAGCCGCTGTCTTAGCAGGAGTGGGGTGTATGCCAGAACTATCAATAAGGAACCCCAAAAACTCCACCTGAGATACAGCAATTTGGCACTTTTCGCGGTTCACTTTTAACCCCATTCTGTCAAACTGGCGGAGGACCTGGCGAAGCCGGTCCATCAATTCTAACGTGCTGGTAGCTGACACTAAAACATCATCAAAATACGGGACGACCCCGGGGATTCCATGGACAACTCTCTCCATTAAACTTTGGAATAACCCCAGGGCCACACTTACACCAAATTGGAGGCGACGACACCGGAATGCCCCCCGGTGTGTAACAATTGTCTGAGCCTCCGCGGTTTCATCGTCTACCCTCAATTGCTGGTAGTCTTGAGAGAGGTCTAGCTTTGCGAACACTGACCCATTACCAAGGGAGTGCAGCACGTGTTGTACTACTGGAACAGGGTAAGCATGGCCCAGGAGGGCCTTATTGATTGTAGCCCAATAATCCGCGCAGATGCAGATTGAGCCGTTTGCCTTAATAGGTGTTATTATCGGTGTCTCCCAACGGGCGAAATTGACTGGTTCTAAGATTCCTTGGGAGATGAGCTTATCCAGTTCAGCATCCACCTTTGCTTTGAGGGCAAGAGGCACACGCCGGGGCTTCAGCCTGCGAGGTGGGAAACTGGGGTCCAGACTAAAAGACACCGGTGTACCCTGATAACAACCCAGTTTGCCATCAAAACAGCGGGGAACTCCCTGACTAAACTGTCTAGCTCGTCAGACCGGATGGCGTTAACTCCTTGTATGGTCAAACCCAGAGCTTTAAACCAATTAAGCCCCAGTAAACTTGGCAAAGGGGCTGCAACAATGACAATGGGCAGTTTTCCTGCGAAGTTCTTGAACTTCACCCTGAACTTCTCACACCCTAAAACGGAGATAGGTGCTCCTTGGTAGTCACGCAGGGTCACATCACATGGAGCGAGGCGGTGTTTTGCAAGTCACAGCACAAGCCGTTTCATGGTGCTCCAAGAAGCAATAGTGGTGGCGGAGCCAGAGTCTACCTCCATCTGGCACGGCCAGCCCTCAATAGTCACAGAGATGTAGATCTTCTGGCGGAGGGAACAATCGGCCGCCAGGGTCACCATATTGACAGCCGCCGGGTCCCTGGCCCAACTGGAATGGTTGTTCTGGACACCGGATCTCCTGGGCGGATTACGACTATCTCTAGCAGACTGTGGTGACTGGCAAACTCGGGCGATGTGGCCCTGCCGACCACAACAGCGGCAAACCACCTCCTTAAACCGGCAGGCGGACTGCGGGTGAGCCCCCCCGCATCCCCTGCAATCGGAATTCATCGACTTAGGTTGCCGGGGCGGTCTCTGTTGACCTCGAATTCTGTTCACATCACCAAACTCGTTCGGCTTGTCCTCATCGCTGTAGTCAACCGAGCTGGAATGTACGGCCTCCCCCTTGGGCTTCTCTGAGCTTTGGCCCTGGGGAAGGTCGGCTAAGGATAGCGTAGCGAGTTCTGCAGCACACGCCTCATCTAGCGCTTCTTGGAACGAAAGCTCAGGCTTCGCAATAAGTCGCCTCTTCAGGTTTTGATCTCTCACTCCACTTACAAGTCTATCCAACAAATAGTCATCTAAGTCGACAAATTGACAATGTCTAGCTGCCTTCCTCAGAGCAGCTACATACTGGCTGATAGATTCTGTCTCAGCCTGATCTCTATGGTAAAAATGCTGCCTGCGAGCAATCCGAGATGGTGCTGGCGCGTAATGTTTCTTTAATTTGGCCAGGAAATCGTCCCAAGTCCCTGCATGGATAGACTGAGGGGCCATCAGGGTCATTGCCATGTTAAACATCTCGGGGCCGCAAAAACTCAAGAAATATGCTCTCTTACGTTCATTTGATAAGTCCCGGTAATCATTTGCGATGAGGAAACAGTCAAAACGAGCTACGTAAGCCTCCCATGACTCTGCTGCGGGGTTAAATGGGGCGAAGTGCTGCAGCGAGGCCATCTTCTGCCACAGCGCTGGACTGTCGGGTCAACGAACGCCGGTCCGATCTCGCTCAGCTGAGCAGACAACCGAAGTAACGGCTTGCCAGCACTGGTTGTCGCACGGGGCCTCAGGTTGCCGACTATCCCACCTTCATCGCCACTATTTAATAGTCAACTTCGTGCCGGCAATGACTGAGGCGAGAGCCGAAGGTAACAGGCAACAGCCAATTTATTCAGAGCAATTAACAAGCGAACAACAACCTTCCCGCATTTGACAGCTCCTTTTATACGAGCCTGTCAACTCGGTAACCAATCAGCAAATAGCTAAACTTGTCCCGCCAGCCACTAGGGGGAAACAGTTAGCGGCTAGGCTAGCTAGTATTCAACACAGTTTATTCATGTAAGTATTTAATTTTTAAATAAACTTATACATTGTTTACTTAAAAAAAGAAAGAGATGCTGCATGAATCCGAGAAGCTCAGAAACCTATAAAATTTATAAAAATATGTAGTTTCAGCAGGGGTGAAATGTAAAATTTGTTACTACTGGTTCTGTGGGCGTGGCTTGGTGGGGGGGGTAATGTGACTGGATGGGCGTGGCCAACTTTTTTTTTTAACTTTTCAAAGCATTTTTTCTAATGCTTTTTAAAAGCCTCTGCCGATCAGGCAACTCAGCTGGGATCATCAGAGACGCTTTTTAAAAAATGCCTCTCTGACGATCAGGCAACTCAGCTGGGATCATCAGAGATTTTTCAAAGCATTTTTTTTACCACCTCTTCAGCCAAGAGGTTGCAAAAAAAAAAAAAGCTTTGAAAAGTCTCTGAAGATCCCACCTGAGCCGTGCAATCATCAGAGGCTTTTTTTTTTAACTTTTAAAAGCATTTTTTCGTCGGAAGAGGTTGTAGAAAAAATGCTTTTAAAAGTAAAAAAAAAGCCTCTGATGATCGTGGCTCAGCTGGGCATTGGGGGGGGAGGGGCGCAGGGATTTTTGCTACTGGTTCTCCGAACCACCCGCCACCATCACTACCGGATCGGGCAATCTGGTCCGAACCAGGAGCATTTCATCCCTGAGTTTCAGAATATTCTATGTATGATCAAAGACAGTGTTGCTGGTGACATTCAGCAGGTTTGGACTAAAGTTCCCATCGTCCTCTCACATACTGAAATAAATGGGAGTTGCAGTCCAAAACATCTAGAAGGTTCAAGTTGTCTTTTACTTCAGTAGACTGATTTCCTGAAAAAGTAACTTACTATTCTGTAGGGTTTTTTTGGATGCACAAAATATTACCAAAGGCTTAACAATTACTTTAGTTTAGCACAGGAGTGAGCAATTTTTTTAGCCCTGGGAATATATTTTAGGTAGGGTCACCCTGGGGTTCAAAGAGACTATGGCAGGTGAGATTCGACATAATCCTGATGGGGACAGGGTAAAATATTGAGACCCATTTTTCATTTAGAAGTTTTTGGGAGATGTTTACGAGGTGAATTTAGGGCTGTCACACTTTCAAGGATACTAATTAATTCATTTTTGTGCTTTAAAGGGGAACAATGACTACTTCAAGCCACTGCAGCATTTAAGAGAACTCTTTTACCTTTAGAAATAGAAATATAATTCTTTATTGGCCAAGTGTGATTGGACACACAAGGAATTTGTCTTGGTGCATATGGACAATGAGAAGATTAATAGTAATGCAGACTTAGTGAATAGTTTGACAGTGTTGAGGGAATTATTAGTTTAGCAGAGTGATGGCATTCAGGGAAAAATTGTTCTTGTATCTAGTTGTTCTGATGTGTAGTGCTCTATAGCGTCGTTTTGAGGGTAGGAGTTGAAACAGTTTACATCCAGGAAGCGAGGGGTCTGTAGATATTTTCACAGCCCTCTTTTTGATTAGTGCAGTATACAGGTCCTCAGTGGAAGGCAGGTTGGTAGCAATTGGTTTTTTTTTTTTTGCAGTTCTAATTATCCTCTGAAGTCTGTGTCTGTCTTGTTGGGTTGCAGAACCAAACCAGACAGTTATAGAGGTGCAGATGACAGACTCAATCATTCCTCTGTAGAACTGGATCAGCAGCTCCTTGGGCAGTTTGAGCTTTATGCCCATCAAAACAGAAGAGCCTGTAAACTTTATCATTGGGTTTATATCTTTTCCTATATTTTATTGTGGAGTCCAAATGATTTATTGCAAAACTATTATGGGCAGGACTAGAAAGTTATTGTCTGACTTTGATAATTGCAAGGCTACCTACTTCTTTTGGCAGGAATCCAGTCAATGTTCTCAGATAAAAGGCTGCAAGGATATTTCAAAGATTCAGGGATGGAAGCTGAAGATTTATTTCTCCTCACAGAGAAATGGATATTTAGGGATAATCCCACTCTAAGCACTGTAAATAGATTATTATTATGGTTGGCTGCACAGTCAGCCAAATGTTTAGATTGGATTTGGCATTTTTATCCATCTATTGAGCCCTTTCCAAAGACCTGGGATAGATAAATGTTGTTGTTTGATGGTATTAATGGTATTGTCACAAGATGTAAGCTGTTCCAAGTAAAGCTGCCTTTTGCAATTGATTAATGCTGATTTTGTCAATGCTGTTTGGGTTCAAGTGATGATCCAGATGTTTTGGGATTGCACCCAAGGCATCTATTGATATTGGTTCTATTTTTGCTTTTCTTTTTTTTTTTGCTAGACATTCTACTTCTATTTATATATCTTTGTACTTTGTGATATTTTCCAGTTCTTTTTCTTCTATTCTTGCTGTCTCCAGGTATGTCGACTATCCAAAGTTTTTGTCTTCCTTGTCAAACATTGTTAAGTCAGGGTGTTATGTGGCACATACCTGCCCATATGAATTCCAATGTATCAGAGCAATTTAGCTTCTTCATTTTCTATTACTTTGTCTGTTTTATAGACAAATAGAATATACACCATCCATTCTTGCTTGCAGGCAAATGGCATTTCTTGTAGATGTTTCAATGCACCATTGTTGTTCCTTTGTTATGCTGTTGTTTTTAGTCACTGTGCAATCTACTTGCAGCAGCTTCTTTGCAGAGGTGGCATTTACTGTCTCTTGCTTCTTTTCTAAATTCTGGCTTTACATTCATTTGTTCTTAAGGCTTGGTGTTATGCAGCCAGAATTAGGCTTCAATTTTGCTACTCATAGCCATTGCCAGTTCTTTTAATCTACTTTGTCTGTTGTTGTTGTTGTTGTTGTTGTTGTTTTTCTTCTTGTTGTTGTTATAACTTTTATTCATTAAACATGAAACTCAGTCAACTGAACATTTAAAAATGTATCACAAATATCATTGACTGGCTCTGATAGTTGATATGGGTTGCTGCCATTATTATAAATTATTATTGTTGTTGTTGTTGTTGATGATGATGTTGTTGTTCATCACACAATCAGCCAGATGTTCAGACAGGTTTTGGCATTTTTATCCACCTATTGAGTCCTTTCCAAGGACCTGGGGTAGGCAGATGTGGATGTTTGTTGGTGTTATAGATATCATCACAGGATAATTATTATTAGTGGTGGTAGTAGTAGTACTTGGACAGAAAAACACTTGAGATTATCTTATTCTTAATGACTCATTAAAAAGTATTTGACGTATTATCAAATAGTACTGATAGTACTGAAGTCTAATACTTCAGAATAATTTTTTTCAATAAAAATAAGTTATTTTCCTGTTTGTACCTGTATCATTGTAGTTTTTAAAATTCCCAAATTAATTATTGAATCAGAAAATGTTTTGAAAGCCACAATTAATTAATTTTAAAAGAGCTGAAAATGGATATTGCCAACTTCGATGGAATTATCTTACTATGAAAGTTATGTATGCTTCTTATGATTTTAAGATGAGACTGATTTACCAATGTGTACTTTTTTGCAGAGCTCAGCAGATGTTTAGGAAAAACTGTATGTCTGTTGTTTTATGCTAATGTTCAATATTTGATGGGACTTGGACAAATATCATTTGGGCTTATTCTTTGGTTGCCACCTTTTGGTTCAATATTCATATTGTTGTTAACATTGTTTGGGGAAGAGAAATAACGTTTATATCTGTTATTGTGATATCAAACCATATAACTAAATAATAGAATATATTGATTTATGAAAAACTCTGGAGTTTTTGGATTGGGATTATAACAAAATAAATACTTTTGTGTGATTCAAAATATATTACCATTCTAGGCATAAAATTATGGATGGAAAAAAATATGCTCAATGTCCATCTTTGAAGCAGACCTTTACTGACAAAACAGAAAGACAGATCTATTTGTTGATTTGTTTAATTACGATTGAAAGCGATTCATAAAAGGAAAGTGCAGCAAATACAATAAAACTGAATACTTTATTTGGACAAGTGTGATTAGACACACAAGGAATTCGTCTCATTTTTATTTATTGTATAAATAAAATAAAATAAAATAAAAATGAAATCAAATGAAACCCTTGCAACAATTAATAATTTGAAAGAGGCATTAGGCCATTTTAAAAGCCATGGCTATCAGTAGGAATTCAGCAACCTTCTTAAAGGTTCCTGAATATTGATCACAGAAAAGAAAAGCAGCAATTTTATAATTTTATTTATTTATTTGTTTCTTTTATAATATGGCTTTAATACAGAAGGACATTAGTAAATGGAAATGAATATTAATCATGTTTTATTTAATTTAAATCAAATGTAGGGTTTATCCTGGTTCCCACTTCTTTGCCTTGTTCCTAACCACAGTTGGAGCTGTGACTTTTTTCATGCATTCAAAGTCAAAAGCCCAAGAAGGTATATCACCCTTAATCAGCTATCGAAAGATTTTCACAGCCGATGTACATAAGGATTGTTGCCATGGTTATACAGCTGTCCAGAGGAAGGATGGGGAAATAAGGACACAATTAATTGTGACATCAGGCAAATCAAGTAGTTTACATGCTTGCCTCAGAAATCATCATATGGTGATATAATGGAATTATTATTGTGTGATCATGTTGTCATTTTGGTGTCATCATTTCTTGTCATGGATAACAATATATAGGTACGTTCCTGAGACAATATGAAAAATTATCCTATCAATTTGGGCCACTCCATCAGAAATATTAATAAATAGTCCTTTCCCATTTGTTTCATTATAGCAATTCAGTTTATTTGGTAGCTCATAGCACTTATGCAAAACAAATAATTAATTCTGAATATTCTTAGTGCAACACACTTAATAGAAGAAGAAGAAGAAACCTTTTTATACTTTCTCTCTCTCCTTCTCCCTCTCCCCTCTCCCTCTCTTTCCCTCTGTCCCTCTCCCACTTCAATTTCACCCAAAGCATTTCTGAGCTGTGCTTGCTTTGATTGCAGATATTTAGTTTGTAGCTCAGAAGCTGCAGCAAATAACAAGATGGGCATTTTAACTACCAAATAAACATTATATGCATTCAGTTCCTCTCAGCAACCAAAGGACACAGCCATCTGCACTACAATGAAATTGTCACCTTCTGTATCATTATCAAATCAGAGCTTCTAGGCTGCATATAACATCTTTCTGTCTGGCTAAAAATGAGAGCCATCACTCCCCCCTATGTCAAACACCAATTAATACATCCGTATGCTAGCCATGGATGTTGCAATTCATCAAAACAAGGACAAATGGAAGATAACAAACATCACATGTATCAAGTCTGCCTCTCTGCCAAATTATAAGCATATTTCATTTTCTCCTCTAATGGGAGTTTTTTTTTTAAAAGAAGCACATTTATATTTCATATGACATCTGCATTCTTTGATCATGCTAAAGTGACAGCTGCTGAGGAAGGCCTAACCGATTCAGTAATTACTCCCACCTAAATATCCCCATTTATTAAGAAAAAAGAATCAGCCCAAATGGCTGTCCTTTTTAACATTGTATAGGTAGTCCTCGAGTTCCGACCACAGTGGAGCCCAACATTTATGTTGCTAAGTGAAACATTTGTTAAGTGAGTTTGTCCCATTTTAAGACTTTTCTTGCCACAGTTGTTAAGTGAATCACTGCAGTTGTTAAGTTAGTGACACGGTTGTTAAGTGAATCTGGCTTCCCCATTGACTTTGCTTGTCAGAAGATCGCAAAAGGTGATCACATGAACCCAGTTGACCCTGCAATTGTCATAAATATGAACCACTTGCCAAGCATTGAATTTTGATCATGTGATCATGTGGATGCTGCAACAGTCATAAGTGTGAAAAACGGTCATACGTCACTTTTTTCAGTGCTGTTTTAACTTTGAACGGTCCCGAAATGAACTGTTGTAAGTCAAGGACTACCTGTAAAAGGGAAACTTCCTTCTGATGGACTGTAGCTCTGAACCAAAAGGGTTAAAATTAAATGTACATTCCATTTCAGAAGTCTGTATAATAAATCAATGTAATCATATTTATTCAGATGCCTGATTGGCGGAGATTATTGTATCTACCTAGCTCTCAAAAGGTAAAATAGGTACCATTCGGTAGTAAATCCAGTGTTGTTAGAGCTAGCAGCAGAGTCAGACGAGGAGAAGGAAGAGCCTGGGCAGCTTCAGAGCCTTTGGAAGGCTCTGATGAGGAAGCAGAATCAAAGGCAGAAGCTGAGTGAGAAGGAGGAACGGATGGGGCCCATCCCAGATGCGCGTATGTGTAGAGAGGAGAAGAGAGGAACAGAATAAGCCGGCTCTCAGGGAAAAGAAGTCGTAGATGCTAGCCAGTCCCTCCCTGGCTGGGAAATAAATAGTAGGGGTTTGGGAATGGCCGGTTGCCACAGGCAACCGTTCGTTTCCCAGTCTACATCAATCAAGTCGGACTCCTTTACCAGAACAAGGTTTGTCAGGACTAATTGCTCTGTATTTGAGGTGCCAATTGAGTCTCACTGCTGGGACCCAATAGATAGCGCATTTGCCTTAGCCGGTGTGAAGAGGGACTGTTTCTGCTTGGCTTAATCATTGAAGGACTTTTTTTTATCTTGAGTTCTCATGTGAACAGAGACTTTTTTGTGCAGGGACTGTTTCAGAAGGGGAAAAAGATTTTCAGTTGTGACTAATTATTTTTGGTTTTATCTCCCCCAGGTGAATAAAGACTGCTCGTGCCCTGTTTTAAGGGAAAAAAAAGAGTTTGTTTTACTCATGAGTAAGTGGTTTCTTATTGCTTGCGAAGGCTGGGTCAGAACACCCGGAGGACTGTATGTAAATCTGGTGGCTGTCACAGGGGTGGGTTCTACTTACCTTCACTACCGGTTCGCAGTGGGAGCGCGCACGCTTCTGCACATGCGCAGATCACCCATGATGATGTCTTGGCAGGTGGGCGGAGCCTCCCACCGGTTTTACTACCCGTTCTATAGAACAGGACAGAACTGGGAGCAATCCACCACTGGCCTGTCACCTTGAACCAGTCCTCGCTTGTTACCTGTCTCCTGCTACTTCTACTTCCCTCAACCTTACCAAGCATAGTTATTGTTTCCAGCCCATCATTCACTCTCCTCACATGCTCAAAGCATGTGAACAGAAGTCTGCTTCCTACTTGAAGGGTGTCATCACTTTTTATTGTGTCCAGGACTAAGCAGCTGTTTCTCCTTGCATGGCACTCTTAGCAAGTCTAGAATGCTAAACTGTTTATCTTTCCCCCCCCCAACCTCCAACATTCCCTGTTGTATATGATCCCTGGAAAAGCCATTTGCTTTAACAGTTCTGATCTTTGTTGTCTAAGGAATAGGTTTTATTGGTTTATCATTGTTCCTTCTTTGGATTAATCTCTTCTTTACTTGGCTAGCACACTGCTCATTTTTAGCTATTCCCAAGCCAAGAAAATAAAATGATTCTCTTTTCTTCCTTGTCAAATGCAAACTCATAAAAGATGTTGGTGGACATAACTGCAAGTTAATGCTAACATTTGTAAACTGCAATTTACATTCAAATTGAAGGACCAGAATTGGGTTGGTTGATATCTATGTTAATTCCCATTTTTAGGTTCATTAAATTGTGAATATATCCTTTTTATCTTCCTAATCACACTGCTCATTGCCCTATCCCTAGAGTGGGGAGGCAACAATTTCAGGATAGAAACAGGCAACTCTACTAAACCCCCACTTTCTTATAAAGATACCTCAGGACATGTTTTTCTGTTTTACTTTTAAAGGAAAGCACTTTTCCCTTGAGGGCCCCTGTCCACTTGGGCTACATCACTTCAATTTGTTTCTGGGAAGTCTCAGCAGTTCATTGACTACAGAAGAAGAGCCACCCTTTCATTTAAGCCAGTGCTTCTTATAAACACAGATAGGTTCAGTGGTAATATTCAAATAATTTAACAGCCGGTTCTCTGCCCTAATGATTTCTTCCAATAACCAATTCGCCAAACTGCTCAGAAAGTTAACAACTGGTTCTCCTGAAATGGTGCGAACTGGCTGAATCCCACCACTGAATAGGTTCTATATCTCATTTTAATAGTCTTGCTAAAATAGCATACTGGTTGAAACCTTTATTTATCACAGAGAAGGTTCTTGGCTTGAAACCCAGCAGATGCTTTTTTAAAAAAATTACATTTCTTTTCTTTTTAAATTACAGAATTGCACCTGATAAAGTATACAGTTGTAAGGTGCTACCAGACCCTTTTCAAAAAGAGAATTGAGCATTGTGTATCAAAAATTTATGCAGCTTAACAAGAGCAGATTGCCCCTTTTCCACTCCTTTTCCCGCAGTTTTAATTTGTTGCCTTGATAAAACTTGAGAGAGAGAGTGTGCATTGCCTAGAGTCACAACATCTTTAGCCTGATGAATATGAACAAAGGGAAGCTCGGTGCTTTATAGTATGGGAGTGAGAGTTTGAAAATTGGCCTGTTACCTTTATCTATGTCTCTGTGGGTTGGATTCAAATTTTGTGAAGTCAAACAATGAGCAATCCTGTGAAAGGGAAGAAAAAGAAAATCTGTACCAAATGTGCTACACTTCTAAAGGAGGCCAGGATAAATAAACACATTTCTTCCAGTTAAGAAAGCTTTTGAAATAGTCTTTCATAAAGGGACTGGTCACTGTCGGTAATTTTCCTAAGACCATACTACATTTTCCTTGTGCTGCAGCAGGAGAGAAGATACGCAGCCAGCAGAACAATGGAAGGCTGATAGAGGGAGGCCAATTCATGTCAATGGATGGCAAATGGAATTGCTTATTACTGTTACGTTTCTTCTACTGAATGCCAGCAGACCATGAAATAGCATTTGAGTAGAAAAAATCACCCTCAAGGGAAGAACCCTGAAGCAGACTGCAGCATTACAATGCTTAATATAGATAGTCCTCGACTTACGATCTCAATTGAACCCCAAATTTCTCTTGTCAAGCAAGATATTTATTAAGTGAATTTTGCCCCATTTTATGACCTTTCGCGGCATAGTTGTTAAGTGAATCACTGCAGTTATTAAGTAAGTAACCTGTTTGTTAAGTGAATCTGGTTTTTCCATTGACTTTGTTTATCAGAAGTTGGTAAACGGTGACCACATGATGCTGGGATACTGCAGCCGTCGTAAATATGAGTCAGTTGTCACGCATCTGAATTTTGATCACATGACCATGGAGATGCTGCAATGGTTGTAAGTGTGAAAAAGGGCCAGAAGTCACTTTTTTCAGCGCTGTTGTAGCTTTGAACAGTCACTAAATGAACTGTTGTAAATCAAGGACTACTTGTAATCATTCCCTTTGCCATGATTTTTTTTCTTAATTTTTACTCAAGTAAGATCTGGTTAGCTAGAACTAAGAGAAGAGAGCGAATAGTATATATGATTATGTTTGTTCTGATCTTTGACAGGGGTGGGTTTCCCCTAGTTCGCACCGGTTCTATAGAAAACCGGCGGGAGGCTCCGCCCACTGACCCTGACGACATCAAAATGCTTCTGTGCATGCACAGAAGCTTCTGCACTTGCGCAGAAGAGCATGAACTTGTGGCCCTGCTGCAAACCTGTAGTAAAGGTAAGTAGGACCCACCCCTGGTCTTTGACCAACAAAAGAACATTCACAAAAGAATAATATTACTAGGTTCATTGCTTCATTTGCTGTTTATGAATTTAAAGTTCATACATTCTATGCCTTGTTAGAGGACAATTTTCCCAATCAAGTTGCTAGTTCTTACACTGCCACATTGCGAAATATATTTGTCAACGTGCTGTCAGATCAGGGGGAAACTCTGCCTTATCTTTTTGGAGGGAAGGGATACACTGAATTCCAGAATGAATTTGACCAGTGGTTTTCAGTTGCTGCCAAGTTGCAAATCAAGTTGCGTGCCTTTGATGTGAAAAGACTATCTAAAGAGAAACACGATGTATATCATATTAGCATCATCAACATAATCAGCGAGCCCAAGGATAGTATTTCTACAGCATCTAATTCTAAAGGTATCAGTTTTTATTTTCACACTTAATGTGTGAAAATCAAAGGAGACCACAGCTATTTATTTCCATATCAGCAGAACAAATGGGGGCAAATTTAAAATAATAACTAGGTTTGATTTTGTCCTCTGTTTACCAAGGACCAGCTACTAACCCATCTTAGCATATAGTTCATTTTCTGCAGCTCATTCGCATTTTCATCCCTTTGGGCCATTAGTAGGCAACTTAAATTCAATTAGCATTAAGGTCTCCACCACTACTTACAATCTTCTGAAGCACTGAGAAAATTAGGAGTTTGCATGTTTACTGCTATACTAAACAAATGCCTATTCCTTAGAAGGCCAACTGGTGAATGTAAAGGACAACTAAAATATCTGATAACATGAATGCAAGGCAGGTGTGTGTTGTGTGTGTGTATGTGATCTCAACCTGCTAACTATTCCAACCAGTGGTGGGTTCCTCCCGGTTCCGCCGAGCCAGTAGCCGTGACGATATGACCATCAAGCCACGCCCACAAAATAAGCCACACCCACAGAACTGGTAGTAAAAAATTTTAGAACCCACCCCTGATTCCAACTAATGTTGAATGTTCCCCTTCCTAAATCACATATATAACCCTTCCACCAAACACTATAGTGTCACAAAAACTGTGTGCATTACAAGTTTTGTGATCATAATGAGAATTTTTAAAGGTCAGGTCACTTCACAATTAACAAAGCAGATAACAATGCATAATATAATACCTTTTGTCATAGTATCAGCACAATTCTGCTCAGGATATAGCTTCCATTTTTTAAAATCAAAAGTCAAGGGTCCTAATGTAACGGAAACTTGTTTAAGAATGCAGAGTAACCCACCCTGTACACAGTTAGATTAAAAGATCTTTAGTTTGATATAATTTACAGTATATTCCTCTACTATCAATAGACAATACAGAAGCAAAATGGGGGTGGGAGAGGGAAAATTAGGATTTATTGAGAAAATATTATCAGGCTGATGCTAGTTTTTTAATGTAGATAATTAAAAATATATATTTTGTTGCTTTAGTTCTAAATAGATCTGTTTTATTTTTTATTTATTTAATGGGTATAGCCACCTATCTCAAACCAGTGGGTGGCAAACAATTATAAAGACATCTATTGCCGGCTGTGCATTCAGATAATACTTTAAAAGTCAATGGAAATTAAAGAAAATCCCTTTGGACTTCAGATTCAAGTCCTAATTAACTGCTTATCAGTGGAAGAAAGGGCTGCTTAATTCATCATCAAGAAGTGTCAGGCTAGAGATGCTTGCCACTCATTTTTTTTGTGTGAAAAGATACTGAAAAGATACTTTGTTAAGCACATTACAGTAGAGGTAATTACAGAGTGACACAGCTGGAGCAACCACAATATCGCTTCTGAAGTTCAAAGAGTTTGCAATGTACTTCCAACCACCCATAAAATCCGCACTAATATATATTCTAAAAATTGTCACTATGTTATTAATTAAACATCATTCAGCACATTATGGCATGATGCAGAATGCCATAATGTGCCAATACACCTCTACATTCATTAAGAACACACATATCAATTACTTTGGAAGTAAGTCTTGATGTTTGCCTCAACTAAGCAGGCTTAGTTCCAAATTCTAGGTGACTAGTATTGGATATTATTGGATATTCACTCATTCAGTCTCACATTCACAGCAATTCTAGTATGAATATACTAAGATGGAATCATCTGATTCTTGAAACTGTTCCAGGAAGAGACGGACTGCATGATGAGGGCTGCATTCCCAAGAGGACAATTTGTGAGCGAAGCTGCAGAAACCGTGAGTTGGGGTAGGGTCCAAAGTAGCTGGGGTAACCTCCCACCCTCTCTCCCTACAGCATTCTTTTTTCCCCCCACCCTGATATGTTCATTCTCTGTAATATCTTCTCTTTTCCCCTCCCTCACAGCAGACAATCAGAAACAGAATGGCTCACTCTTGCCAGAGGCCTGAAACACTTGACTGGAGAAGGAGTATGCAAATGAAATTGATACCTTCATTAAATGAAGACAAGGATCACATAAGGCCTTGGGCCTATAGATGAAGTTGTCCACAGTGAGCATAATATCTCATTTGATACAAAGAGAAGCTGTTAGGAATGAAGGTGAATATACGTGTCCCAGGATATTGCAGGATCCCATCTGGGTCGGTCACTAAGACCAGATGTTTAATCTTCCGAGCTGTTGGACTCATGCTTGAGCCCATCCTCAGGGAACCTCTCTCTAGCAACGTGTTAACACTACTCATTTGCTTTTGATACCCTGTGGATCCTCATATCACATTTTTTTACGAATACATGAATTCATCCCTACCAGATTCCATCACCACAGTAAGAGACTATCATGTGTACAGGTCTGACTGTGAAATCCGCAGAGGGGGTGGTGTTGCTATCTTCTATAAAAAAATCCCTAAATCTAAAAAATATTCTAGTTACACAGGAGCTTGCTCTTCCTGAGACCATCATATGCGACCTTTCCCGAAACACCATATTTCACTTCTTACAGAGCCCCTGATTACAACCTTACATGCTTTGTTTGTTCGTACATGCGAACAAACTAACTTCACTACTAACATGGACAGCCTCTTGCCCATACCCTCTTATATTTTTTGGTGACCTCAATCTACTTCTTATTAACTACACTGCAAAAACATATGGACTTCAAAACTTGACCAGGGTAAAGCAATAGACGCAATTTATATAGACTTCTGTAAAACCTTTGATTCAGTGTACACGACAAACTACTTCTCAAACTAAAATCTTATGGCATTTCCGGATTCCTGAATAAGTGGATAACTGTGTTCCTATCAAACAGGCCACAAGTATTCAAAATACAGAATGCCTTATCAAACTCTGCACCTGTTGACAGCGGTGTCCCCCAAGGTAGCATTTTAAGACTGACACTCTTTATACTTTGCATAAATGACATTTGCAATCATATTATAAGCAACTGCGTTCTCTTTGCTGATGATGTAAAACTATTCAACACCACCGACAATGCTGCTACCCTACAAAAAGATCTTGACTATGTATAAGAATGGTCAAACAATTGGCAACTCCAAATCTCAACCAACAAATGCTCTGTCTTACACATTGGCAAAAAAAATCAGAACACAAAATACAAGATGGGCAGATACGACCTAATAGATGACCCACACTCTATCAAAGACCTTGGAGTACTCATCTCAAATGATCTAAGTGCCAGAGCTCACTGTAACAGCATTGCCAAAAAAGCATTAAGAATTGTTAATCTAACCTTGCATAGCTTCTTCTACGGTAATATTGGACTGCTAACTAAGGCATACAAAACTTTTGCTAGACCAATTCTTGAATACAGCTCATCTGTCTGGAACCAGCACTGCATATCGGACATTAATACAATCGAACGAGTCCAGAGATATTTCACAAGAAGAGTCCTTCGCTCTTCTGCTCACAACAAAATACCTTATGTCACCATACTTGAAATTTTGGGTTTAGACAACTTAGAACTTCACCGTCTTCGGTCAGACCTAAGCATAGTATATAAAATCATCTATTACAATGTCCTATCAGTCAATGAATACTTCAGCTTCAATCTAAACAATACAAGAGCACACAATAGATACAAACTTATGGTAAACCGCTCCATTTTGATTGCAGAAAATACAACTTTTTTAACACAGTTGTCAATGCCTGGAATGCACTACCTGACTCTGTGGTTTCTTCCCCAAACCCTCAAAACTTTAACATTAGACTGTCTACTGTCGACCTCACCCCATTCCTAAGAGGTATTTAAGAGCACCAGTGTGCCTACCATCCCTGTCCTAATGTTCCCTTTTATTTGTATCCATTTCATGTATTCATAGCCATGTTTATACTTGTATCTGTCATCTAATACATGCTGACGAAAATAAATAAATAAATAAATAAAATAAAACATTTCTACACATCTTCCATTCTGAAGTCAACCTCATTCAGTTTATTAATACTTTCTGCCTGATAAATACGTTGGGGGATGGCAATCTCTATTTATGATATTTCATTTTTTTAATCTAATGATCTTGTTTCTTTAATTATTTATATTATTGATATTCTGCATTTAAATCTTATGTGAGACTAAAATCAATCAAAGGGTTTATTAAAAAGTTGGGAAAATGGAATGACTTTAACCAGAGGTTTTTGTTTTATTTATATTTATTTTTAAAAATTCAAAGAGTCTACATTAAATCAAAAGAAACGAAAAGAAAGAAAAGAAAGCTTATAAACCCAAAGTTTTGCAAAGGAGCAGTAAGTGAGCATAACTTGAGTAGAGCAGTGGTGGATTTCAAAATTTTTTACTACAGGTTCTGTGGGTGTGGCTTGGTGGGCGTGGCAGGGAAAGGATACTGCAGAATCCCCATTTCCTCCCGATCAACTGGGACTTGGGAGGCAGAGAATAGATGGGGGCGGGGCAATGCAGAATTTTTAATACCGGTTCTCCGAACTACTCAAAATTTCCGCTACCGGTTCTCCAGAACTGGTCAGAACCTGCTGAAACCCACCTCTGGAGTAGAGCATCAAACAGTTGTGACCCCTTCTTCATCAAGGTTTTAATAATAGGAGAGAGTCATCTGAAAACAGATCTCATTTTCTTCTGCACTTTGGAAATGCTTTGGGGGAAAAAAATATGTTGGTGGCCTAAATCTAATGTCCATTTTTCTGAACGTTTGCTTCCTCTGTAAAAGAAGCTTCTGGTTTCTTCTACCCTCCCCACCTCTCCATCGCTGGATAAAAATAATCCATATACTTCATTCTTCCAAAGAGGCAGAAGATGCTTCCCTTGGGGTTTCCTTCTGCTATACATCCCTGTGTCCATTGTTCTGCAGCCTGTGCTTCAAGGACCTGGATCTGAAAAAGACCCGTGAGAGAAATGCAGTTGACTGACAGGTGGGAAATTGGATACTGCAGACTGTAGAAGAGAAGGTCAAGGGACTCTCTTCTCTACACCTTTTGTTTATTTTGCCATAGGCTAGAATAAACAAAATAAATTTTGCCATTTGGGAAAATTCAGGTGACTCATGACAATTGCATCTACATGTTTTTCTTCATTAGATATATGAAAATAATTTATTTCCTTTTAAGTTAAGCCTGGGGGGGAAAAAGAATCAAATTGTGGCCTTACATCATTTTTAATAAAGATATTTTAAGTTTCATCTATAATATCTTTGTTATCTTCCCCTCCCCACTTCATTTCATCCTGAAGCATGGTTGCTACTCTTTCCCTTTTGTTGTTCCCACATGTCCCAAAGGTGTTTTTTTTCTAGAGGCAACTGGACTTTCTGGTTTGTTTGTTTTTTGAAGACGTTTCACTTCTCATCCAAGAAGCTTTTTCAGCTCTGACTGACATGTCACACTCCCACATGTCACTTCTAATGTTTTTCCTTCTACACGTGGTTACATCAATTTACAACCATTCATTTAGTGACTGTTCAAAGTTACAGCCGCACTACAAAAAAATGATTTATGACTGTTTTTCACACTAACAACTGTTGCAGCGGTCACATAATCAAAATTTGGCCACTTAGCAACTAGCAGGTTTTTATGACAGTTGCAGTGTCCCGGGGTCATGTGATCCGCTTTTTGCGACCTTCGGACAATGAGGAAGCCAGATTCACTTAACAATTGTGTTATTAACTTAACCAGGGCCTGTGGCGCAGTAGACTAAGGCACTGTGATTAACATTCAGCTGCTTGCAATTACTGCAAGTTCAAATCTCACCGGCTCGAGGTTGACTCAGCCTTCCATCCTTTCTAAGGTAGGTAAAATGAGGACCCAGATTGTGGGGGCAATAAGATGACTTTGTATAAAATATACAAAGTATGAAGGCTATTGCTTAACGCTTTGTGAACCGCCCTGAGTCTCCGGAGAAGGGCGGCATATAAATCAAATTAAAAAACAAAACAAAAACCATTGCAGTGATTCACTTAACAACTCTAGGGAGAAAGGTTGTAAAATGGGGCAAAACTCACTGTCTTGCTTAGCAAAGGAAATATTGAGGCTCAACTGTGGTCATAAATCAAGGACTACTTGCATTTCAGTTTATACTGGAGGACATGAGCTGTTTTTTTAAAAAGGAAATTTCATAGTAACAAATAAACATTTATTTGAACTCACTACAATACACATTTAGGCATATTTGCATTTTAGATGGAGATGCAGTAGCTGCCCTAACCAAAGAACTGTGAAATCCCAGTTGGCCATGCTAGTCTGACGTTTAATAATCTCATCTGAGCAGGAATTTTAGCCAATTATATCTGTCCTTGGATGAGGAAGCAGAACAGATTGGATCCATCTGGGATTTGTACTGAGGTATCATTTGAGAGAATTGTAGCTGTGGAACTTCATTAGAGAAGCAAAGCAACATAAATGATGTATAAATTGTAGACTAGCATTGAGATCTCTCTCAACAGTATCAAAGCATTTGGGAAAGGGCAAAACAACAACATCACACAAGGTTTCACTCCAGTGTTGTTGATATGCCGAAGCCATGGACAAGGCGATCAGCTAAATTTTTCAGCTCTAGTGTAACTTCAGCAAGACAGTAAAACAAAGAACGCAAGAGTATCAGTGAGAGAGCAAGTTCCAATGGACACAGAAAGTGGTGTGCTCTTATTCGTGATCCATTGCGTAATCTTATAATCTATGATTCCCAACAGCCAAGTTAAAAGATAGTTAAGAACTGTGTGCATCCAATAGAACAGCTGAAATGAAATCAGCTTTATTTTAAACCATATAAATAACACTGGAAATAATTTGTGAGATTCTAGATGATAGTAGATCTAGCGTGGTGGATCATTGACATCTTCCTATCATATCATGATATGATAATATCATATTAATAAATGGTACTTCACTTTACTCCATTAGATACAGTCCAACAAGGAGAAGATCACAAGACCTTTGGTCCTGTATCTTGCTACAGCAATCCTGACATTTTGGCTCTTGATCTATGCAATGTGGCTTTGAATAAATATTAGATATTGTCATGTACCCTGCACAAGCTTTTGTACCTAAGACTGCTCATTTTACATCCCTTTTCCTCTAAGAGTATACCTAGATTCGAGTGGGTGTAGGTGGGTTGTACAATTTAATCTTTTTGGAACTATTCACTTCTAAGGGGTCTATCTTCCATGCCCGTTACAGTTGGAATGTTGGATTTGTGTCTATAATAGCAAGGGAGTTCACCTAAAATTAAAGATAGAAGCTTTGTGTGAACAGAGCATTCCTAGTTTAAAATGTTTCTCTCCAACTGCAACTCAACACAATACAACCTACAAAGTTGAGCAGTCTGCCTCCTTTTGAATCAGACTTTTATGAGTGAGCAAGTATTGAGGCATGCAAGGGGGGGGGGAAATGGCTCTCTACTTCTACAGCTAGATTACATATTAAAAATATAATGCACTTTTTTTTTTTTACCAAAAATCCTATTAATTACCATTCAGGAATAAATGATGTTGAATTGAATGACTCATATTAAAAAAAGTGGTTGGTAGAATTGCAGCCTCCACCTCAATACAAAAATAGGTTCTTGAACCTTGATCTTTCTCCTCCCAAGCTGAAACACCTTTGCTGACAAGTCTACGGAACTTGAAATAGCATCTCTGCAGGGGATCCATTGATGTCTCCTCTTGACGATTGTTTTTGGAACCTTATTATCACTGTGAGAGACAAAATAGCATTCTAACATTAGAGATAAATATAAAAGGGCAAACTTACCTGAGCTGCAGGAACGTGGACATCCATTGAAAGGCTGAAAAGACTAGTTTTTTTTCTACATGACCACATGGATGTCTGGACTTTTGCAGCCCAACTATACTAGCACTAAATATAATGAAATAAATGTGAAAAACTGATGACCGCAGCAAGGGGACAGCAAAAACAAAGACAAGTATGATCCTTAAAGTGTCCCTGCAAAATTGATTGTGTGGCCCGATGCATTTCCAACCAAACCAAGGGCCCTTTTTCAAGGGTCTGTAGTTGAAAAGCCCTTGGTGTTCTCTGAGCTTGATTGTTTTCTTGCAGACATTTCATTACCCAAACTAGGTAACTTCATCAGTGCACTGATGATGTTACATCTGCAAGAAAACAGCCAAGGTCAGAGAGCACCAAAGACTCCTCATTTCAGTCCTGAGCTACAAATATTCTCTTTTATTGGTATACGTACAGAAAGCATTTAAAAGAAATGACCAGAGAGAGTGCACTTCACAGAACTTCAGAAGTTCTATTGAACATACAGTATGAAATTCTCTCCCTCTTCCTCTCTCTCCGTCCCCCTCTCTCCGTCCCACTCCCCCCTCCCCCTTTCTCTCCCTCTCTCTCCCTCTCTCTCTTTCTCTCCCTCCCTTTCCCCTCTCTCCCTCTCTCTCCCTCTCTCACTATTAAAAGCTGAAACTAAAGAAATTTTATTTAAAATATGTATTTCAGTATTTATTACAGTGATGGATATACTGCCTGCTCATATTCTTCTACACTACTGTATCAAAACAATGATATGACAGTGCACTTTAACTCTATGAAGGGAGAACATCTTCCCACATATTTTTTACTATCCATGTTCCTCAGGTAATCCATCTGAGATTAATTCCCCATATCTCACAAAAGGAAGCCTTCACTTCCACTGTTTGTTTGCAGTTTGCTTATTTATTTATTTATTTATTGGTTCGATTTATATGCCGCCCTTCTCCGGAGACTCAGGGCGGCTTACAATGCGTTAAGCAATAGCCTTCATACTTTTGTATTTACCTGCTTAGTAGGGCTTTCAGCCCCTCCCCCCCAAGCGGTGTTCTTTTTTATACAAAGTCAGCTTATTGCCCCCACAAACTGGGTCCTCATTTTACCTACCTTGAAAGGATGGAAGGCTGAGTCAACCTTGAGCCTGGTGAGATTCGAACTTGCAGTAATTGCAGGCAGCTGGTGCTACTTAACAGCACTTTAGTCTGCTGCGCCACTAAGGC
Source organism: Ptyas mucosa (assembly GCA_012654045.1). Classification (NCBI taxonomy): domain Eukaryota; kingdom Metazoa; phylum Chordata; class Lepidosauria; order Squamata; family Colubridae; genus Ptyas; species Ptyas mucosa. Next base: position 20,383,423 of record WNWU01000017.1, on the reverse strand, counting down.
TCTTAGTTATCTTAGTTAGATAGCTTAGTTAGTTATCCTGGTCTTCTAACAAAACATAAACTAAGCCCAGTTGTTTTCTCCCTGATATGCCAATGGATTCTTTTTAGCAGGCAGTTATGTACCAGAGGAAGATAAATAATTGTGTGTGTCTGCATTTGGCACCAGACTGAATTATCTTCCCATTTGTCCTTTGCCCCTTCATGAAGGGCTGGAGGATTACATTAATAAAAATGCTATCATGCTAAGGAACAAGGGAGGGGTGGTATTTATTTCATCCAACATGCATCTCACGGGTTGCCAAATCTCTCCAATAGGATAGGAATGTTTCAAATTGGTTAATACTTTGGGCAATGTTCCTATTGTAATCTACCAGAAGCTAAACTACATATAGTGAACCATAGCTGTCCATGAGAAAGACAAGCATGTCATCACTTCATGATACAAATAACATGCCTTGCAAACTTGCATCAGATATTGTGACAAAAAAATATTGTTGTATCTTTTGTGTGTTGATAAGACACATATCTTGATTTTGCTGTTAGTATGGTTTACTGCAGCAGCTTGATTGTACCTACATCTGAAAAACTAAAAATTGCATGGAAAACTAGTTTGTTATTGAAGGAGTCTGTGATAAAGAAATTCCTGGTTTCATTTGTTTCTGCTCACCCTTCCCAAACTCGATTTTGGAAATCTCACTGAAGTGAATCTTGTGAATATAAAACAATGTTAAGACTCATGTATTTCCATGTTTTTACGTACAGCTTTTCTCAAAATTATGGGCGGTCATATCAATGTGAACTCGATTAATTTCATTTTCCTAAATTATAGCAGCCATATCTGTCTATGATGATTTGTTAATCATTAATTTGATGGTAGGAAGTTGATTAACATGCCATCACTGGTGCCATCACATATGTTGGTAACTGGCCAGATGATCTGTCAAAATCTGAAGGGAATGGCAACAATAAAAACATTTCCTTCCCTATTATTATAGACATTTCTCTATTTCACTGTGGCAGTTATGTGGATATTATTATAGTGTTTCATAATTTGATGGCAGTAGAGTTAGTTGCATCTGGAATTTTCTTTTGTTTTTATTTGTATCCTATTACATGATATGTATCCATACTCAAGCAGGACATATTTTTCAACTGGCAAAAGAAAAGAGCAGATTCCCACCCTAGATGGCTGTCCCCTCACAACAAAAGAAGGGCCGAAGTTCACTTATTCCAGGTAAGTGAGGTTAAAATGACATTGCATTAAAATTACAACTGCATCCAAAGGTACTTGCGTCTTACTTGTTCACCTCATGTATTTATTTATTTAATAAATTTATACGCGGTTCAATTTCACATTCATGACTCAACTATATTTATTACTAATTCCTGTGGTAACTAGATCTGTATGAATTTGCGGTACTAGACTTTGACAAGGTGGCCTGTATTTTGAAGGCAGGGCCATTTTCCTCATGGAAAAAAAACAAGTGACACAGATCTTCTCAAGGAGGTTTAGGTCCCTCATATCTGAACGTTGCTTTAATAGTAATTCTACCTTCTGATCTTCAACGTTCTCTGCTCTCTACAGCAATACAGCAATTATTTTATTATGGTTTATATGTGAAAGAAAGGGTACGTGACTTCAGAAAGCCACACAAAGTTTAGTCAAAGCAGAGTTCCCCTTTTTAAGCTTGTGCGGTCTGGGCAATAAGCTCCTTAGGAAATGACCCTACGTGCACAATTAACAATTAAAAATGATAGATCTATCTAATCACACACATAATGTACCAAAAGCTTAAAGTTTGAATGGAACAGAAAGTCGAGTGAGAATAATTACAGGTCATTAATGATTTAATTAAATATCTAATCCTTAAGGAGGATAATATTATGGAAAATATTTTAAGTCTTGGAAAGTAAATCTCTGGGTTTTAATGACGCATTAGCAAAAGTCAAAGGTTTTTTATTTGCAAGCTATTATGTATTGGGTGCTATAAATACGTGTATATATGATATAAATATAATAATAGCAACTCAAATGGAATTGTGTCACTGAAGAAGTAAGCTAAATAGAATAAAAGAGTTAAAAAAATATCTCTGAAGCGCCTCCTCGGTAAAGCTGGTAACTTCGATTATGACTTTATAGAAAATGGCATCATAATATTGCTGCTTTCCTTACAGCCTGGGCTTAATCTCCCATTCTCTGTGTCATTATGTCTTACTCGAATTTATGATAGCCCATGAACCTGCTTTTTTTGTTCCTAAGGTTACCACATTTTTTTGTTCCTGAATTCTAGGTTGAAATTGACATCACTTATACGTGAGAAATGCTTTTGCTCTACAGACAGCGTTTTGAGGTTCAGCTTGAGCTACAAATGTGCTTCTAACCTCTGAAGAAGAATGCCTAAGTGAAACTTTCTTAAAGTTGAAAGAAATTGTATAGTTCAGCAGAATATGGATTTGGTTTGAGTTTACCACCAGCAGCAGCTATAGACTTAAATTCAAAGGGCTTGGAAGCAGCTCTTCATCCTCATGATCATTGTATTCAACCCTGAATTGCTCTATGACAGAATGGGCTGACGATTAAAAGTCAGCATTATTATCTCTTTTCCTTGTATTCTGAAAAGACCTTCTCCTCAATGACCCCTTCCTCAACTTCACTATCCACAGTGCCAGAGCAAGCTTATTTCTAACAAGCTTGCTAGCACAGTCTCTCTCTCTCTCTCTCTCTCTCTCCCTCCCTCCCTCCCTCCCTCCCTCCCTGCTCCCCCCCCCTCTCCCTTTATTACCTTGAGAACTGTTAGTGGACAAAATACGAATATAATTAAATAAATGAAGGGCTAAAAATAAAATTATGCTACAGGTACAAACATTAAAGATACAGTTCTCTAGCTATTATTTCACAAAGACATTCTGGTATTTGAGATATATTTCCATGAATATGAATACTCTTTTTCTTTCTTTACTAATATTTAATGATTTACTAATATTCAAACACATTTCATAATCTCTCTTCCTCCCTCCCTCCTCCCCCTCTCTCTCACACACACACATGGCAAAGGGTTAGGTTTAATTAACTTGTGTAGCAAAATGGATGTCATTAAGGGATTCATACCGCATCTCTATGTTTAGGAAGACGCTCACTTTTCGAGGCCACCATAACTACCTTTCCTAGTAAAGTACATAGGAAAATCCCATTGAGGAGCAAATCCACTTAGGGTTAGGGTTAGGTCACTATGAATTCAGATATCAAAATTGATGTTACCAAAGATTTGTAGGCTATAGGACAGTGGTGACCTTTTGAGGGCACCCTATGTTTCTTTGTAAAACACATGGAAAAATCCCACTTAGGGTTAGGGTTAGTTCTACATTTAGTCAGAGGGAAAAATGGATGTCGCTGATGGATTTGTAGCGCATTGATAAGTTTAGGAGGGTGTGGACTTTGTGAGCCTGCTCTGTCTATGTTTCCTCATAAAATCAATTGGAAAGTCACATTGGGGGACAAACACACTTAGGGTTAATTCTCCATGAATTTGGAGAGTACAATGGACCTCACCAATGGATTTGTATCTCATCCCTAATCTTAAGGTGCTGACTTTATGAGCTTTTTTCTGATAAAATATATAAAATAATTGCATTGGGGAAAACTCACTTAATATTTGGATTTGGTCTCCATGAATTTGAAGAGCAAAATGGATGTCACCAATGCATTTTTTATGCTTAGCAGGGTGCTGATTTTGTGAGCTCACCCTATCTGCAAACCTACTTAGGGTTAGATCGGATTGAGAGTCTCCTTCATCCTCAGTCTTTTAATTGACTCCGCTGCCAAATGGGCACTTCCACTCATCGAAGCCAATGACCTCGTTCTGGATAATTTCCCAAGTGTCCTCAGTAGATACGGAGAGCACTTTGGAGACTGTATTCAGATGATACTGAACTGGCAAGAACTCCATGAGAATATATGTTGAAGATTTCAAGCTGCTTGGAGCAGGTCTGCATTGAAATAAACCCACCTTAATATCACAATTCAAGAGCGGGCTCAACAAGGCCATAACCACACAACTGATACAACAAGGTATTCCCTGTGGTCTATAAAAGCTAGGCATTATAACAACTGAGTCTTGACTCACAGAACTTAGAGTCTTTTTTGGCAACCACAGCCAAATCCTTCCAAAGCTCTCTTGTGCTGTCGCTACCTGGGTCTCCCTGTCCCTTGGATTTGTATGATGAAGAGCCAATGCAAATTGGACTGGCCAGACGAGCTCTAGGAGCAAAAGAATGGCAACAACACAGAAAGCTCACCCTTTATTTCAATTGTGGAGAGACTGGCCCCATGATCAAAAATTACTCTACTAAACCTCCCAGGAGAGATACCCAGCAATCTCTCCACTACTCACCCAAAATTCAAGGCCAGGGAAATGAGAAATTTACTATAGATCAGCTATTGATTACGATATGTCAGCTATGGATGTATTGTGACGGGATGGATCTGACCCAATAACTCAAGATACAAAGTAATCTTTGCAAGAATCCTTTTATTAAAGGCCTATGTTAGGTTTAGGCCCATTCAGCATAACAGCTACTGACCTCTTGACCTTCCCTTGCAGGTACACATCTGGAACTGCTGGTCTCCATGTGGAGAGAGCCTTTTATACACAGGGGGAGGAGCCAGAAGGTAAGGAGTGGTTAAGGGGATGATGGCATATGTGGTAGGTGGGTTAACCCTTACACGACCCTGGGTCGGTGATCATAATGAGGTTAGCCATTTACCCTGACATGTATGCAATGAATTATGTCATCAATTTTTTTTTGTAAATATCCATCTTGTATGTTGTTTCTTCTCTTTTACCTTTTTAATTTTTTTAATTTTGTGGGGGGTTTTTTTGCATTCAGGTAATAATAATTTAAAAAATTAGTTCAGCCTACTGTTGGTCATCCATACTTCCCTAATTGGTGTGGGTTGGACAGTGTTTTTATTGTGAGGTCTCACCACAATGAATAGGTATCACATTGGTCCCACAAACTAGCTAATAAATACAAGTCTAGATTGTTGCATAAACCCACCCTCTGTAATTAAGTTTCAGTGTGTTTTATGGATTAAGTAATGCCTTCATCATGACTCAGTTTATCAGAGGAATGCTTTCTGTTTAAAAATGCTCAATACACAGATGCTCCCTAAACATAATAGATTTTCTGTCATTTATTCTGATCATCCAAAAGACTCTGCTGTGGACAGAAAACAGGAAGAAAAGTGCACTGTATCACAGTAATAATGGTCATGCAACATATTGCAGTATGTATATCAATAGCTCAGGCAGAAAATAAAGGGCTGTTGCTGAATTAAGTTTGAATACTGTGTTTTCTTGAAGTCCCCCCCCCCCCAAGAGTAAAAGGCTCTGCCAAGCACAGAAATCTCTCCAATTGTCTCCTCTGCACCATTTTCCCTTCTAAATTGTGCATATTTCTCCAGAGATCTCCCTGCTTTCTTCAGTGGCACTAATTTTCTACGGCATTTTTCTTGTTAGCTAATCCTCTGATTCCACCAAAGAGGATTTTTTACTGATATTTTACTAATATTGAAAAATATTGAAATATTGAAAAACTAATAAAACTCTGAGTAACCTTCATTCAGCCCATGGGTTTGCTTTGCTTTTCCTTTGTGAGGTGATGCTTCATAATGGTGCTGAGAGGTAGATGAACTCATAAAGGGGAGGTATATAAAATCTTTGGGTGGGCTGAATGAAAGTTGCTCACTGATGAGTTTTACTCTGTGTGCGCGTTGACAAGTGGTAGCTTAGATCAGATTTTGGCTTTCTTTAACTTTTCAGTACTTATTTGTTTGCTTATTTATCTTATTTAATCTCCTTATTTATTTAGATTCATTTACACACAACATTTATTTGTTTATTTATTATACCTATTTAATATATTTACTTATATTTACTTGCATTTATTTATTATATTAATTTATTATATTTTAGGATTAGTTTAGTTTAGGGCATTAGGGATGGAGACATTCCTCTATTATGGGGGGAAACTCCTCTTTGAGGTAAGAGATCCTTTTTTAAAATTTATTATTTACTTGTCAACTTGCATGTGTAACTCTAGGATTAGTTGAGGAGTCAAAACTCTATTTGCTGATTTAGCAATTTCTTTAGGGAAATTGTTGAAAAAGTGATGAGGCTCAAGACTTGGGCAATAACAGCAGTAGTTGCCCCTGGTGGATGGTTGGGGAAGTGCACTTCTCTTGGTTCCTTTACATTTCTAAGGGCTTCAGTATTATTCACCAAAACGTCCTGGACTGCTTACAAAGATATGAAGTTGATAGCAACTTTTAGTGTTTCTGCTACTTCCTCAGTGGGTGGTACCAGTTATTGGAAATAAGGGAGAAGAGGAGAAGTCATTCAGTGGCTGCTCACTTGAATACATGAAGTGGCTGAGGGGAGATCATCCCTCAGTTTTGGATGTAGGATCACTGATATACGGAGGAAAACCAAGTGCATATCTCAGGGATGTGCCAGGGAAAGGGCGAAAGTCCTGACTGAGTGCTTGGGGCTGTTAGGCTCTAAATGAAGAAGCTGAGATTGAATCTTATGTTGTTTGTCAATTTAACTTCACTATACGCAACAGTGGAACCTGAACAGTAGATGTAGCAATGTCTTCTCTGATAACTGTATTGGAGGAAAGATGGATAGAAGCTGGCTCAGGCTGTATGATTTAATAATACATAGTATTTTTATACTGTTGATTCCATAGGAAGCCTTGACAATTTACAAATAGCTGCATAACATCCATACAACTAGTAGTCACAAGGCCCAGAATCACCTTACACTAAACTAGAGATGGGAGGATCCTAGCTTCAGACCGTGTTGTCATCAACACTATCTTGGAGGCCTGTCAATTGTGTATACAGCAAAGTTTATCTTGGAGGAAGAGCATCATTAAAACATCACTTTAACAGCAGAACAATTAAAGGCAGCTTCAGCTGTCCCTGCAGCTGGCTAGAGATGAAATTCAAATAATGTGATGCAGCTTGTTGTTTAACAATGGTTAGTGAGGGTCTACCTGCTATGGTTAGAGGGACATGAGGATGAACTAGCTGATTTGATTCACTCTAGCTCTCTAAATAAGATTAGCATACTGGATCCAATGGAACTTTTGTTCCTGTTAATTTTTTTCCATAACTGGGAAATTCTACACCATATGTGCATTTAAAAAAATCCAAGTGGCCTTCTGTGTCCGGAATCTTTTCTTTCAAAATTGAGTTGACTTGCTTTGACTCCAATAGCAAAAGACCATCTGAAGAAACGCCTTGAAAGTATAATTTCCCAGAATTATTATATTTCTCAGATTTAAAAAAAATCTGAAAGAAGACATTTGCCAACCATTAATTTGTGCTGCCACAAAAATTAATGAAAGCATGATATAGTCAGTAGGGGGTCTCACTCTCACTCTCTCCCCCTCCCCATCTCCACTAACTAGGACAGTGCATCTCAACCTTGACCTCTTGAAAATGTCTGGATTTCAACTCTCAGAATTCTCTCGCCAGCATGGATTTTGGGAGTTGAAATCTGCACACCTTCAGGTGGCCAACATTGAGAAATACTGAGTATTTCACACACACACACACACACACACACACACACACACACACAGAGCTAGAGGATTCCTTACAGATTTTTAGAAGTAGAAGGAAAGTCAGCAAAATAATTATTCTCAGCAGCTTCATCTGTATTCAGCCTGTTTAAGGATTGCTGCTAAAAATCTAAATCTACCATACTTTGTCCGCACTGCAAGTATTAACATTTTCCTTAGAGGAGGCATATATAAATTCCACTGAAAACATGAAGATGCGACAATGTAAGATTGATAATAGATTGATGTAGTTACCTTGCTTTTCAAAAGGTGGCTTTATGGTCCAAGCATTTTGGCAGAACTACTGCAAAGTGTTTTAGAAAAAACGGCCAGAGCACAGCCAAAGGACATTGCAACTAGATAAGACTCCAGCCAGTATGATTGTATCCAGACTATGGTTTATAATACTTAGTAAATTCGCCTCCTCCAGTTGACTTGTCCTCGGGTGTTGAAAATGTCTTCTTTTGGCAGGTGTGTGTGAAGAAATATAAACAGTACCAAAGAGACCAAAGTAAGTATCCAACTATTTTGTTTCTGTGAAAACCTGTAGCAGGAGTGGGGGTACAAAGGCAATCCTCCCTCTGCCTCACACCTGACCCTTCCTATTTAATAGCCAGCCTTAACTTTCAGTGTTGTTGGTGGGTTAATATGTAATGTCTTTTGTGAATATTATTTAATAGCACAAGTCTTTTTCCATAAAAATACAGAAATAAAACGCAGAGAAGAACTTGCGTTGCTGCAAAGAAGAGAGCTGGCTGAAAAAGATGCCACTATAAGAGCTGTAAGTCATTCATTTCCCTCACCATGCTGTTTTTGTCCATGTATTTATATTATATGACTGATGTTTGCTTCTTGTAATTTCTGTATCTTAGTTGGAAGAGGAGAACAGCCGTTTAGCCAGCAAAGTGGCTGTTCTTATAAGGGAGAATGAGGAGCTGAAGAAGAAAATAAAAGACGATCCAGAAAGTGAGTATCATTTTAACGTAACATTTTAATTGTTTCATTCTAAAAAGAAAAGTGATTTATTTCATCTTAAGTTTGACTGTACAAGTTCTAGTTCTTTTGTTATTTTTTTGCCAGGAGATGCTGACAGAGAGGAAACATATGAGGAACTAAGAAGAAAATGTAGAAACAACCAGAAAGCTCTCAGAAGAGCGAAGACTGTAAGTATCATACATGATAGTAAGAAATTAGAACAACCTCTGTAAGCGAGATTTTATAATGCATTAAAAGTTAATTTTGATTGTACTTCACCAATTTCTTTTTACAAGAGGTCTCAAAAGAAATTGAAAAAAACAAAGAACTGATGAGGGCTCGGGACCAGGCAATTGATGATGTCTGCTCAGAAATTGTATCCCTATCATTCCAGGGAAGACCAAGACGGTAAGATTTGTCCTTCCGTTTCTTGGAGAGAAACAGACATGTTTCAGTTGATGATTCTCTACTTTGTTCTAAAACATTTGTTTAACATTTTTCAGTCTCTGCCAGAGAAGAGTCCAAAGAAACACCTGATTGCGTATAAAAGGTAAACGATACAGTTTTTAAGACATTACATATTTTTATTCTGTAGAAAAGTTATCATGGAACATTTGGCAATAAAAATAAAATCAATTTTGCAAAACAGTGTTTATTTTTTTACAGTGTCTAGGTGTCAAGTTGTCGGCTGCCAGCCCTCCAGCAACCAAATCAGAGGAGGTGTCATCGTGGGATTCAGGGTCAGAAACAAGGCAACCTGAGAGCACTGAGGGAGAAGAGGGAACGGAGCTGGCAGATAATGCCACCTATACATTCAATATAACATTCTATACATTCAATATAAAAGAATTATATATTGTGGCCAAAAATTTTAAAATCTACCAATTAAAACCCGTTTTACAATTAAAAACCTAATATCTCAGAAGAGGGGGGAGGGGTTACGCCAGCCCTGCTTTTTAGGGCACGGTGAAAAACCCGGAGATCTGATATCCTCCGAATCTCCGGGGGCAAATCGTTCCAGAGGGCAGGTGCTGCCACAGAGAAGCTGACATTGTCTGGCTGATGGCACCCCAAGGAGTCCCTCTCTGTGGGAGCGTACTGGCTGGTGGGAGGCTATTGGTGGCAGAAGGTGGTCCCGCAAATACCCAGGTCCGATGCCATGGAGCGCTTTAAAGGTGGTAACCAAGACCTTGAAGTGCACCCGGAAGTCCACCGGGAGCCAATGCAGCTCACGCAGGAGAGGTGTCACATGGGAGCACCCCGTCGCTCCCAAAATCCCCCGCGCGGCCGCATTCTGCACCAGTTGGAGCCTCCGGGTGCACCTCAAGGGGAGCCCCATGTAGAGAGTGTTGCAGTAGTCCAGGCGGGAAGTGATGACACGAGCCTTAGGCTGAGGACTTTGCCACAGACTGGTCTAAAATGGGTTTTATGCTTAATCTTCTGTTGGGAGCTGCAACCTGGTGGGCCACCCTCCTTCTTGTGGGCCACCCTCCTTCTTGTCCAGCCCAGCCCACTGCTAGATGGTTTTCCGGGGTTTTGTGATCAGGTCTGGCTCATGTACGAGGACCCTTTGAAAGCACAAATGGGCAGTCTATGCTTCAAGGCCCTGAAACAGGGTGTCAGACTTTGAGAGTATGTTAGGGAGTTCCGTCTTCTCAGCCAGGACTCTGCTTGGAATGAGGATGTGTTCCCGGATGGCTTGTCAGGCGAATTGCTTGATGAATTGGCCCACATCGACATTCCTCCCAACCTCACTGACCTAATCTATTTGTGCCTCAAAATAGATGCATGGCTGCAGCAGAATAAAAGTTGCCGCACTTCCCCGGAAGCCTGGTCGACCCCTGTCCAGTGTGAGACCCCTCCACTATGGGAAGAGCCCATGGAGTTAGGAGCCACCAGACCTCCACCTTTCTGTGAAAGAGAGGAACAGACCACATCGGGGGTGGTTGTGTTTGTACTGTGGAAGCTGGGACACATAGCGGCTTCCTGCCCCAAGAAGAAACGAGGGGCGTCGTCATCTGGGCCCACAGCTTCTATTCCAAATAAGCTGTTGAGAAATGCATAGAGCCTAACCTAGGGTGTGTCCTAGGCTGGGCCTTGTCACAACCTGATCAGCATCCTCTGGTTAGCCCCCAGGAATGGCCCTGCTATTTGATCCTGGCTGTGAGTCTGCTCTTATTGGCCTGTCCACGTGGGATTCCGGTCCATGCCTTGATCGACTCAGGCGCTACCACAAACTTCATGGATACCATATTTGCAGCCAAATGGTGTCTCCACTTCTCCTAGTGGAGACCATTGATGGCTGGTTGCTCTTGTCTGGGCCTATCACAGCCACTGCGCAACCACTGCAGATGCATATCAGCACTCATGAGGAGGCCATTCAATTCTATCTTGCATGCATTTCCCCATGGTCCTAGGCATGGATTGGCTTCGAACTCATGATCCCCTCATTTATTGGTCCCAGAACCTGATTGTCTTCCCGAGCCAACAATGTACCAACCTCACCCGGCAAGTGTGCACTGCCCATGATCCAAGTCTTGTCGCCTCACCTTGCCACCTAAACTGACAGACTATGCTGATGTATTCAGTGAGGAGGCGGTTGACTGACTGCACCCACACCGATCTTACGATTGCTCCATAGACTTTCTTCCGGATGCCCAATTCCCAGTTGGCCACCTCTATTCCATGTCAGAACCTGAACTGGCCGTGTTGCGGGACATTTTGGCCAAAAACTTGGCTAGTGGTTTTATCTGGCCATCTGCTTCACCACTGGCTGCCCCGGTGCTGTTTGTGAAGAAAAAGTCGGGGGAACTAAGGTTTTGTTGCGATTACTGCAAATTGAATGTGATATCCATTACCTCTCATTCCCAAACTTTTGGAATGGCTCTGGGAGGCCAGAATATTCACTAAACTGGACTTACAAGGGGTGTTCAGTTTGGTCTGGATCAGGGCCAGAAATGAGTGGAAGACTGCGTTTCACACCTGGTATGGGCATTTTGAGTATACGGTCATGCCTTTTGGCCTGGCAATTGCCCCAGCTGTCTTCCAACACTTCATGAATGACATCTTCCGTGACCTGTTGGACAACCTGTTGTCGTCATTTACCTGGACAACATTTTGATTTACTCCCCCTCCCGGTAGAGCCATCAACAGCTTCTCCATTTAGTTCTGCAACAGCTCTGGGAGCACCAGTTATATGCCAAGCTGGAGACATGCTACTTCTACCAGTTGACCGTAGAGTTCCTGGGTCACCGCATATCCCCTGAGGGCATAGCCATGGAACCTAGCAAGGTCAAGGCGTTGCATAACTGGCAGCCCCCATGTCGGGCCAAGGATGTTCAAAGACTCCTGGGCTTTGTGAATAACTACCAGACTTTTATCCCTGGCTTTGCCCTCTTCACCATCCCTCTCACTCGGCTCCTTCAGAAAAGGATCAGCTATGGAAGTCTGCTATGAATTATGGCATTGATTTATTGAAATATGTATGTCTGTAAATGTGCACTTTGTATGTTTTTGTTTCTTCTCTTTTACTTGTTTCTTCCTTTTATAATTTTGTTTTATATTTTTGCATTTGGTTCATTTTTAAAAAGCTTTTCAAGCTAGGGTTGGTCATCCAGACTTCCCTAATTTGATATTGGTTGGGTAGCATTTTCATTGTGAGGTCTCTCCACAATGAATAGGTACTAGATACTGTCCCACAAATTAGCTAATAAACACAAGTCTAGATTGTTGCATAATCTGTTGAATATTAATGTGTAATTAAAATTCAGTGTGTTGTATGAATTAAATAATGGCATCTTCATAACTCAATTTATCCTATGAATACTTTCTGTTTAAATGTTCAGTAAAACACATGCTCCCTAAATGGAATAGATTTTCAGTCATTTGTTATGATCATAAAAAAGACTCTGTTATGGACAGAAAAAGTAACAAAAGTACACTGTATCATAATAATAATGCTTATGCAAGATATTGCAGTATGTATACCAACAGCCCAGGCAGAAAATAAAGGATGGTTGCTGAATTAAGTTCAGATACTCTGTTTATCTTGAAGTTTTTTTTTCTCAAGAGAAATAAGCAACTACAGTATGGTGGAACAAGAGCAAGAATCTCTCCAATTCTGTTCGCTCACCTCCACATTACTTTTTCAGTCTAAATTGTGTATATTTCTCAGAACTCTCCCTGCTTTCTTCAGTAGCACTAGTTTATCTTGTTAGCTGATTCCACCAAACACATTAAAGGATTTTGCACTCATATTTCTCCCAATATTGAAAAATAGATAAAGCTCTGAATAGCATTCATTCAGCCAATCAGTTTGCTTTTCTTTTCTTTTTGAGGTCATGCTTCATAATAGGGCTGACAGGTAGATGAGCTCCCAAAACAGAAGTAAAGAAAACTTTTTGGTGGGCTGAATGAAAGCTCTTCACTCAAGGGTTTTTTCTCTGTTTGTGCGCTGATTATACCACTCCTACATCATTGAGTACTGATAGCATAGATCAAGTTTTGTTTTTAACTGCATTTACATAGCTTAGGTTTAGTTTACATTACATTTGTTTGCTTATTTACAGTATTTATCTTATTTAATATCACACTTATTTGCTTAGTTTAGTTTACACACACTATTTATCATATTTAATATATTTGTTTAGTTTAGGAATAATTTAGTTTAGTTTGGGACATTGAATTAAGGATGGAGATGTTCCTATACTATGCGGGGAAACTCCTGTTTGAGGTGAGAGATCCTTTTTTATTTATTTGTCAACTTGCATGTGCAACTCTAGCATTAGTTTAGGATTCAAAGAATATGACAGTAACATGACATAATAATAATAATAAGAAATATAATAATGAAATATAACAGGAATTGAAGGAATCTAGGAACAAGCAAAAATTGCTTTAGAATAATTTTTAGAATAACTTTTGAACCTGAATATTTTAAAACTATCTGTAGATCTTCTTTCATGCCCTTTCTTGGTCAGAATAGGCTGCAGAGTGGAGAGGAATTAAAGAGTCTCCCCCATCCCCCCCCCCGCTTTTTTTTCTCCTCAGCCTCCAGCTTTTACCTAGAGGCTGGTAAATGCAGGTAAAGTTAAGAACAGAAAGAAATTTATTGCTTTTTGTGGGTTATCTTGGTACACGAGATGCCCGATTCAGCATTCAAGTTCTTGTACAGCACTGTAGAAATGTCAATCACAATGTTTATATGTGCTTCATCGATTTTGAAAAAGCATTTGATAAAATAAGACAGAGCAAACTGTTACAAATCCTGAAACAAATGGGACTAGATGACAAAGACATCCGAATCATAATACGAAGAGGGGTCAGACAGGGCTGTATTCTGTCTCCGCCGTTATTTAATATCTACTCTGAGTCAATTTTCAACGAAGCACTGGAAAACATTGATACTGGTCTCAAAGTAAATGGTGTTCAGATCAACAATTTAAGATATGCTGATGATACAGTTCTGCTTGCCGGTAAGCATGAAGACCTTCAGCTCCTCAACAGAGTCTCAGAAATATCTGAAAAAGATGGCTTGAAGCTTAACACCTCAAAAACCAAGATCATGGTCGTCAGCAAACAACCCATTAATTTACCACTGATAAATTTGGAAGGAATACCATTAGAAAAAGTTGAAAGGATCATGTATCTTGGTTTTAATTTACATGAAAGCTGGAACATGATCAGTGAAGTAAAGACAAAGATAGAGAAAGCTTGAACAGCATTCTTCAAAATGAAAACTGCCTTCTGCAGTCACGACCTAAGCCTAAGACTGAAAATTAGGCTTGTCAGATGTTACATCTTTTCTATTCTGCTCTACGGAATAGAGAGTTGGTCTCTGACAGAAAACCACTTGAAGAAACTAGAAGTATTTGAAATGTGGATTTACAGACAACTGTTACGTATAAGCTGGGTTAACAAAATCACAAATGAGGAGGTGATAAGCCGCCTGGGAAAGCAAAGGGAAATATTAAAGCCATTAAAAAGTGAAAGTTAGAATATTTTGGAAATGTGATGTGACACCCAGAAAAATACGGCATCCTTCACTTAATCTTCCAGGGAAAGATTGAAGACAAACGAGGTCCAGGCAGAAGAAGAATATCATGGCTTCAAAACCTAAGGGATTGGTTTGGACAAAACTCAGCAGCACTTTTTCATATGGCTGTTGACAAAAATAGGATTGCCAACATGATCGCCAATGTCCAGTGAATGATATGGCACAAAAAGAAGAAGAAGAAGAAGAAGAAGAAGAAGAAGAAGAAGAAGAAGAAGAAGAAGAAGAAGAAG
>WNWU01000017.1:20339955-20368525 GCA_012654045.1 Ptyas mucosa | reverse complement strand
AGAAGGAGAAGGAGAAGGAGAAGGAGAAGGAGAAGGAGAAGGAGAAGAAGAAGAAGAAGAAGAAGAAGAAGAAGAAGAAGAAGAGGAAGAAGGAGAAGAAGAAGTGTTATTTTTATAGATCATCAAAACAGGATAATTAAGTCATCTTTTTTTCTTACCTTAAACATAAAATTACAATATGCATATATACACAATAATAGTAAAAAAGTCTCTTTCAATTTAAATTTATAGAAACATTCATATACTCAATAACAACTTTACTTTTCAAGAAAACAGTTCTTTTAAGGTTTTTTTCTTGATCTTTTATTTTATTACAATTGGAAGTACCTTTGTTTTGCCAAATTAAATTAAACTACTAGTCTCATCCCATATCTTAGTCTACTTTTTTTTTACATAAATAGGATTTTGCTTTTTCATTCTTGTCTAAACTAGGCATCCAGAAACCTTCCTAATGGAGAGGTTGGGGAAACATGTGAAACCAAAGTTCCCTTTTTTCTTATCCCTATCTGACATGTGTGTCCCTATCGATTTGGGGTGTACGCATACACCCGGGAGACCTTCTAAGGTACATAGCTCCCTTATCTTTACCCATCATTCAGTTTTCAAGCCTTTTGCTTGGGAGGACTGCTATATTTGGTGTTGTGCCCCCAGCCCCGGAGGCTGATTTATCTTCGCATGCTGAGTTGGAGGATGATATGGAGGAGGAGGAAGCTGTCACAAGCTATGTGCTGGAGGGGCCTCTTCACTGGTGAGTCAGCAAGAACTGATATTGCTGACATGCCTCTGGACCCCAGCCAAATTGAGGAGGAAACAGAGGCCGGTAATGCTGAGGGGGAGCCCCTATTGGATGCAAGAGAGAGACATAGGAGACGTCGTAGAGAACAGCTATTGCCACGTTCCAAGAGGGGTGGTCAGGAGATGTAGGGCCACACAGTACAAAGTATAAAAGGGGTGTGACTGGGCTGGAAAGGCGTGGTGAACAATTTGTTGGCATTTTGGATGCAGTGGATTTACAATTGTTGGTTTGGAGTTTTTTGATAAAAGTCTGCATTCCTGCATTAACCTGCTGGCCGTCTGCCAAGATCTGTGGAACATTGCCCGGTAACTATTGGACTGATATACTCTTTGGAAGAGAACTATTTATTAAACGGTCAGCTTCATTCTCTCTAGCCTGCGTTTGTTACTGCCGGGCTATGTGAGCCTCTGCAAGGCCACTCGTGGGAGGGGACAGAACATTTGGAGCAGTATGGGCACCTCTTCCCACCTAATGGATTTTTTTGAATGGAATGCCTCACTTGGGAGGACCTTTTACACACACACACACACACACACACACACACACACACACACACACCTCCCTGGGCACAACATCCCCCAGAAATGTGGAGGAACTCACAGGGTTCTTCTTTTGAAGCAGCTGTCTGGTTCATACTCAAAGCCCCTTTACTACCAATGCCAGATGGGCAGAGCCTGAGAGCAGAACCCAGAGACATGGGTCTGATGCTAGCTGGATGAACTTATTCAGGCTAGGTCTGCTGGCCAGATTAGTCTTGAGTCCCTTTGTGGTTGCCATATTGTCAGAATAATAATTTTGGGTTTTTGACTTGAGCTGGGGTTACCCAAGAATAAAAAAAAAAAGAGATCCAGACAGCTGTGAGGAAAGAAGAAATATTTATTCCTAAAAGCAAACAGTTTGCCTTTAGGGGCAGCTGCCGAGAAATGGAGTAAAGCAGCAGATTTTTATAGGGGAGCTTGTTAGAATGCAACCAAAGGACATTGTAACTGGATATGAATCTAGCCAGTGTGGATTGTATCCACACTATGATTTATAATAGTTAGTAAATTCACCGCCTCCAGTTGGTTTGTCCTCAGGTGTTCAAAATGCCTTCGTTTAGCAGGTCTATGTCGAGAAATACAGACAAAGACAAAGAGACCAAAGTGAGCCGCCAACTATTTTGTCTGTGTGAGAACCTGCAGCAGGAGTGGGGATAGAAAGACAATCCTTCCTCTGCACCACAATTGAATCTTTCTGTTTTTTAAAAGACCTTCATGAGAAAATAGCCATCCCTCTTCAGAATTACGTAGGTAAGTCTTTGGGAGAGGCTCTGAACTCCATTTAAGTTAATGGGGAAAGGATGCAAAAAGATGTGTTTCCCTGAACTGACCTTGAAGTTTAAATGGACTGTGCTGTGCCATTTGTAATCACCAGTCTTAAATTTATGTGTTGTTGGTTGGTTCATATATAAGGTCTTTTGTGAATATTGTTTAATAGCACAACAAGTGTTTTTCCATAAAAATACAGAAAGAACGTGGATGGAAGAAATAGCATCAAGGAAAGAAAAGGAGCTGGCAGAAACAAAGGCCACCATAAGAGCTGTAAGTAATTCATTTTCCTTACTATCTTGTTTTAAGCTCCTCTTTTGTCTACTTATTTCTATTCCATGATTGATGCATGCTTCCTGCAATTTCTGAATCTTAGTTGGAAAAGGAAAATGACCTCTTATCCAGCAAAACGGCATGCTTTATGAAAGAAAGCAAGGAGCTGCAAAAGAAAGTGAAAGCCAATCCAGAAAGTATTATTTTAGTTTAACTACATTTTAATTGTTTTCATTTTAAAAACAAAAGTGATTTATTTCCTCTTAAGTTTGGCTGTACAAGTTCTAGTTCTTTTGTTATTTTTTGCCAGGAGATGCTGACAGAGATGAAAGGGAGTATGAAGTACTGAAAAAAAAAAATATGAGGTCTATCTGCAGAAATACAGACAACATCAAAGAAACCAACTATTTTGTTTGTGTGAGAATATGTAGCAGATGTGAGGATACAAAGGCAATCCTCCCTCTGCATCACCGCTGACCCTACCTATTTAATGGCCAGTCTTAACTTTCAGTGTTGTTGGTGGGTTAATATGTAATGTCTTTTGTGAATAGTGTTTAATAGCACAAGTGTTTTCCCATAAAAATACAGAAATGAAGCATATAGAAGAACTTACACTGCTGCAAGAAAGGGAGCTGGCCAAAAAAGATCTCGCCATAAGAACTGTAAGTCATTCACTTCCCTTACAATCCTGTTTAAACCTCCTCTCCCCCCCCCTTTTTATATTCTATCACTGATGCATGCTTCTTGTAATTTCTACATCTTAGTTGGAAAAAGAGAACAACTGCTTAGCCAGAGAAATGGCTTAACTTATGAGGGAGAATAAGGAGCAGCAGAACAAACTGAGGGAAAATCCAGAAAGTGAGTATTATTTTAATTTAAAAACATTTTAATTATTTTTGTTCTAAAAACTAAAGTGATTTATTTCATCTTAAGTTTGTACAAGTTCTAGTTTTTTTGTTATTTCTTTGCCAGGAGATGCTGACTGAGATGAGGAAAGGGAGTATGAGTATAAGAAGAAAATGTGAAAATTATCAGAAAGCGATCAGCAGAGTGAA
The DNA here is from genome assembly GCA_012654045.1 of Ptyas mucosa. Taxonomy (NCBI): domain Eukaryota; kingdom Metazoa; phylum Chordata; class Lepidosauria; order Squamata; family Colubridae; genus Ptyas; species Ptyas mucosa. The sequence goes on along the minus strand of WNWU01000017.1, from coordinate 20,365,094 downwards.
CACTGTAAGTATCTTACATGATAGTAAGAAAGTAGAACAACCTGTGTAAGGGAGATTTTATAATGCATTAAAAGTTACAATTTTGATTGTACTTCATCAATTTCTTTTCACAGGAGGTCTCAATAGAGACTGAGAAGAGGGCCTGATAATAGCTTGGGAACACAGAATCCACGACTTCTGCTCCCATCTCGAATCTCTACCCTTCCGTGGGAGAAAGGTGGCTGACCAGGATGGTAAGATTTGTCCTTCCATTTCTGGGAGAGAAATAGACATGTTTCAGTTGATGACTCTCTACTTCAGGAAGTCACAATTGGGAATGTCATCTCTTCATCCTCTGTCACTAACTTTTTAACCTTTTAGCAGCAAACTGTGTTTTGAATACATCACAAATATTTAACACGTTTCAGTTTCTGCAAGAAAAGTCAGAAGAAAAACCTGATTGTATACAAAAGGTAAATGATACTGTTTTTAAGACATTACATATTTTTATTCTGTAGAAAAGTTATCATACAACATTTGGTAGTGAAAATATAATCAATTTTGCAACACAGTGTTTATTCTTTTACAGTATCTCGGTGCCAAATGCAACCATGTCCTTTTGTATTGCAATCAAGAAAATGATGATTCCCAACCAGGGATCATAGTAGAGATAGAGTAAGTGTTTTGATATGTTTTTGCTTCATTCTGAATATGGTCACTATTTCTGTGATTCTGAATGCTAAAGTAATGTTTATACTTTTTAAGCTTAAATTGATAAAACAAACAATAATGCAGAAAATAATATTGTATTATTACCCTTTTAAAAGTAACTCATCAGGACTGGCAGTAATCTTGGCATCATGATTTTTATATGCCAAGTGTTTAATATTTGCTGCTGTTAAAACAAGTGGATGAGTCCCAATATTTCTTTACCACTTTAAAGTAGTGATTTATTTCCGCATGAGTAGGCCTCAGCAATCTTGAGATCAGATTTGCAGTACACACTGAGAATTTCCTTGCAGTTTGAGTGACTGGGGGGAAATCCATTTGACTGACAGCAATATTGTAAGTGAATGGACCCCTACTTTCAGAAAGCTTTAAGACTCAAATCAAAGAGCAGTACTGAAATTCACATTTAAAGTCCAAGATGAGATCTAGCAAATTAAATGGGAAAACTTTGAGAAACGTTAATAAACTAATATTTCATATTGGAGTGTTTCATGGTTTACTTACATTTTTGCTACTATCTGTACTTCTTCTACAACAGTGAAATCGTCCATGTTTGAGAGGAGAGCAAAAGGCAAGAGCAGTTGGAGTCTAAGGATATTCCCAGGATTTCCCAGGTATACCTATTCAAAAACATTTAACCAAATATAATATAGACAAAGATGAGATGTCATGTTTATTGAACAAATGTGAATTAATCATACTGAGTGGCAGTTGTTTCATAGGACTTTTACATAGGTGTCATGCAAAAGAAAAATGAAAATAAAAAAAATCTGTCTTAATTTTTCTATGAGTTTTTCTGAGATTTTCAAATTCAAATTAGGCTATAACATTCAGTCATAAATTAAGAGATTTTAGACAGAATGCCTTCTTTCATGGCATTATAAATAGAATTTAGATGGCTTGTCTTGATATGCTTGGCTGGATTGTGCAACAGGCAAATGTGATGAAAAACCTAGCCAATATTCTGCCTGCTAATTTTTGCCAAGAAGTTATTCATCAGATAAATTATTGTCTCATTCAACTTGGCTAGTTTTTTTTGGACAAAAATGATGTTTGATATATAATTTAATGTGTTAATTGTTTTTTCATTGAAATATTTATATGAAGATTTGGTTTCTCTTCAAATGCCATCTTCAAAGAGAAAATGACTTCTTAGCTAGTGAAATAGTGTGCCTTGTGAAAGAAAATAAGGAGCTGCAAAACAAACTGAAAGAAAATCCAGAAATTATCATTTTAACATTTAAATTGTTTTCATTTTAAAAATAAAAATGATTTATTTCGTCTTAAATTTGGCTGAACAAGTTCTAGTTCTTTTGTTATTTTTTTTCCAGGGCCTACCTATTTTGACAGAGATGATAAAAGGGAGTACAAGGAGCTAAAAAGGAAATATGAAAAATACCAGAAAGCAACCAATAGCATGAACAGTGACAATGTCTTACATGATAGTAAGAAATTAGAACAACGTCTGTCAGGGAGGTTTTATAATGCATTAAAAGTTAATTTTGATTGTATCTCATCAATTTCTTTTCATAGGAGGTCTCAACAGAGACTGAGAAGAAAAGGGGCCTGATAACAGGTTGGGAGCATGGAATCGATGACTTCTGCTCCCATCTTGAATCTCTACCCTTCCATGGAAGAAAAGTGGCTGACCATGATGGTAAGATTTGTCCTTCCATTTCTGGGAGAGAAATAGACACATTAAAATTGATGATTCTCCACTTGCCTTTAGGGGCAAGTCACAATTGGGAATGTCATCTCTTCATTCTCTGTCATTAAATCTTAACCTATTAACAGCAAGCTATCTTTGAATATGTCAAAAATAGTTCTTATACAAATCCAATTCTTTTGTATTATTCGATTGCAAAATAAGCAATTATTAGAGCCTTTTTTCTTAATGTGATATAGCATGATAACAATATCCAGATAATACTGTTCTAAAATATTTATTTAACACTTTTGAGGATCTGCAAGACCTGATGTTGTAAAAGACGTAAATAATACAGTTTTTAAGACATCACATATTTTTATTCTGTAGAAAAGTTATCATACATTTGGAAGTAAAAATAAAATGAATTTTGCCACACTTTGGTTATTATTTTACAGTATCTAAGTGTCAAATGCAACAAGGTCACTTTGTACAACAATCCAAATAACAAAGAATCCCAGCCACAGATAGTGGTCGAAATGGAATAAGTACCTGGATGTTTTTGTTTTGTTTCATTCTGAATATGGTCAATATTTCTGTAATTCTGAACTCTGTAAACAAACTCGATCTTTTAATAAATTTGTCTATCTTTTGGTCAGTCAGTTAATCTAAATTAGGTTGTTTTTGATGAATTTCTAGGCATTCTATTTTCGACCATCATACTGAGGAAAGCAAAGCCATTTCAGCAATTTTGAAATTTGTGTTATTAAACATAACAGTGCATTTCCCGATTTTCAATGGTCAGTCATTCCATTAATCAAATTTAGAGAATTAGCCCAGAATGGATGTATTATTAGAAAAGATCCTAAATTTTCAGAAAATTTGTTATAGTCATTGTTACAAGATATTCATATTAAAAATTTAAATATAAACTAAGTGTGGTCTTTATATAACAGCTCTGCTTTCCACAAATGTTAAGGTATTATTTATACTATTTAATTTAAGCTGATAAAACAAACAATAATACAGAAAATAATACTGTATCATTGCTCTTTTTAAAGAAACTGTTCCAAGATGTATGGCATAATAGAAGACAATGTTGGTTAGTGATTAGAAACTGGGAGAGGTTAATATCAAGATAGGAATATTTCAAGGAGATTAGTTATCACAACTAGTGTTTGTCATTGCACTGATTCCTCTATCAAAAATACTGAATAACTCAGGCCATGTCTCTCAAACATCAAAACATCTGCCAGACTATTCTACCTCCTTTATATGGACAATCTGAAGCTGTATTGAAAAACACCATCTGAAATAGAATTGCAGCTCAACACTGTCCATAGATACAGCCAATATATTGCAATAGAGTTTGGACTGGACAAATGTGCCACCCTCACCACCAAACAGGGAAAAGTAGTGAAAACTGAAAGAATCAAGATACCCTATGGAAGTAAGATCAAGAGTCTGGATGAAGATGATCACTACAAATATTTAAGTATCCTTCAAGGTGACAACATCAAGCATTCCAAATTCAAGAAAAAGACATCAAGAGAGTGAAGAAGATCCTAAAGTCCAAACTCAGAGGAGGAAATACCATGAAAGCAATCAGTGCCTGGGCAATTCCTATCATTAGATACAAAGCTGGAACAGTAGACTGGACTCAAGCAGGCCCTGAATGGGAAGATCAGAAAAATAATGACACTGAATCATGCCCTTCATCCATGCAGCAATGTTGACAGATTCTATTTACCAAGGAAAATAGATAAATATGGAATATTGCAAGTACACCAGAAGGTTGAAGAAGAAGAAAAAAGCATTTAAGAATATATGAAGGACAATGATACACTAAGCTAATATAATATGAAGGCTTACTGAAGCATACAAAGTCAGTAAGCTAACCATAATAAAATTTTATCTTGACTTTTAAAATATATTTTGGTCAATTCAAGGCAGCAAACATTCCTGCCTTCTATTTTCTCCACAACAACACCTCTGTCAGGTGGGTTGGGCTGAGAAAGTGACCCTGTTCTGATCCTGCCCAAAGTCACCCTGCCATAAAGTGCATGTTGACAAAAAGGGGACTAAGCTTTTGCAACCACCATCTTGACTCTTTTTGTCAGACTGCAAAATTCCATTGGAGTGGACTGTTACTTTGGATCAAAGCCTTCTTCTTTGATACCTCTCCCAGAAAAAGTTCTCCCATCCCTTCTTCTGAAAATACAATGTTCACATCTGTAAAGAATAAAACTGGCACCTGTTGTCCTGTCAGACAGGACAAGTGCTGTCCTGTTAGGTCAGTTTTGAACAAAGTGCTTCCCAATTTCAAAGCTGTGAAAAAAACAAATATTTATTGATTTGCAAAAACAGTAGGAAATGTATTAGAATTGAAATCCTAGAAAATCTATCTATCTGGTCTCTTTAATGTCAGTGAACTGCAGTAGGCAGAAATTTTGTTTGCATATGTGTAGAGGTATCCCTCATTTAGTGACTGATTTATTTACCAGTTCATTCTTGGTTATGACACTGATGAAAAAGTAGCTTTGTGACCAATCCTCACATTTCCATCTTCACAGATCTGCAAAGCAAAGCAAAACTAAAGTAAGATCATAGGTCTGGTGGCAGTTTCACTTATGACTGCTTTATTTAACAACTGAGTTGCTGGTCCTAATCATGGTTGTTAAACAAGGTCATCCTTGTCTGTAATAGAGAAATTAATCCAGAAACGTTCTGTCAGCTAGCCTTCTGCCTAGTATCTGCCGTAATGTTTCTGCCAGGATGAGGATTTAGTGTCTGGAAAACTGAAATTTACAGCTGTTCTTTGTGAGGCCTGACAAGTCCATCTTTTTTTTCCCTCATGAAAATTATTTAACATTCAATATTTGAAACCTCAAAAACGTATTAATATTGGAGTACGGATGAGGCAGAATTTTAAAAGATTATAAGTAGCAGTAGTAACAAAAAGTGGAAAAAATTAGAAACTTATGTTTTTTTCAAGACCAGTGGTGAAATCCAAACCAGTTTGCTACCAGGTTGCTGGCTGCGCATGCGCGCTGCTTGCCAAACACGTGCTGCATGCGCATGCACAGTACACACCAGGAGGCGGCTTGGGAAGGTAAGTAGTGAGTGGGGGGGGGGGATTTCCTGCTTTCTAGCAAAGCTAAACCCTGCTGCACAGCTGATCATCTGAAATACCAGTTCAGAGGAAACGGTAGCTTTTTTAAACTACTGATTCACCTGAACCGGTAATTATTATTTTTTTTACTACTGGTTCGCCCAAACCGGTAGTTTTTATCACTACCGGTTTGCCTGAACCAGAGCGAACCGGTAGCATTTCACCCCTGCTCAAGACTCTGGCTTAGCTTGATGTGGTATGACTTTGTTTGTCCCCACACCCCCCTCTGCTTTCTACTAACTCTTGCATGTCAAAAACAATTTTGGTACTATTTCTCCCTATCTCTGTCCTCCTTTCCTAGCAGCCTACTACTGCTTTACTACTTTCCCTCAGCTTTGGCTTTCTTATATTTGATTTTCCTCTCTAAACAGGGTAGATGACACAATTTTGAATTAAGAGATCTATCTTATTTATCTGATCCATCCCTATCTGATCCATCCATCCATCCATCCATCCAGCCAGCCAGCCAGCCAGCCAGCCAGCCAGCTAGTATACTGCTTACACCCTGCTAAAGATAGCCCTACCCATTCCTCTAATTTTCACAATAATCGCATAAAGCAGGTATGGCCAGAAGAGTCATTGGATTCACATAATATGCTAAGATATAGTAAGCAAGAAGCTGAGCTTGCTTTCCCTCACTGGCTGCTGCTTCATGACATAAATGGCAGTTGGAACTTTCCAACTGCTGTCAGGACCTTCCAGTGAGAGTGTGGTTTGACAGTTCCTATGATAACAGCTTGACACATCTCAATTAGCTCCTCCCCTCACCACAATGTCTCAGTCGTTGCTGTTTTTCATGTTACCACTGTGCCAGAAATAAACATGATGGCCTTCACCACTGAGATGGATCTGGTGATGGGATGGTGCCTCTTCGGCCTTGCTTTACTGTTAGGAGGAATAAACATGAGGGCTCCGGCTTTTCATTTGTTTCATTCATTTATTCCTTTCCTTGCCACTGACGAAGCTAATACAGGGAATCCTCGATTTACGACTACAATTGAGCCCCCCATTTTTTGTTGTAAGTAAGACATTTGTTAAGTCAGTTTTGTCCCATTTTATAACCTTTCTTGGCACAGTTGTTAAAGTGAATCACTGCAGTGGTTAAATTAGTAACATGGGTTGTTAAGTGAATCTGGTTTCCCCGTTGACTTTGCTTGACCGAAGGTCACAAAAGGGAACCACATGACCCTTTTGCAATCATCATAAATTGCAACCGCTAATAAATACACAGTTTAGTGTAACTGCAACCATCGTAAATATAGGCCAATTGCCAAGCATCCGAATCACATGTCTCATTCAATCAGTTATGATTATTTTGTGGGGTTTTTTTTGATTTTTTAAAATTTTTATTCTCATAAACATACATACATATATATGAACTCTTAACCAGTATTAATCATACTTATTATCTTTAGTTTCCCTATTGATTCATTTTTCTGCCTTCAGTAGTTAAAATATTATATATTCTGGACTGCTCTTCTACCCTTCCATCTCTTCTTTAAACCACAACCCTTACTTCTCCTTCTTTTCCCTTTCCTTTCCCTCTCTACTCCTATCCTTTTCAACTTTCCTCTTCCTCCTCTCCTTCCTCCTCTCCTTCCCCTTCCCTTCTCCCACTTCTCTCTTCTTCCTCCCTTCCTAACCTTCATTCCTACTGTCATTTCCCCTCTCTTTCTTCCTCTCCTTTCCTCTATCTCTCTTCTTCCCTTTCTTCTTCCCTTTCTCCTCTACCCCTCTGCTCCTCTCTTCATTCCCTCTCCATTATTGTGTTTATTTTCCATTCATGTATTTTCAATATGGTATTCGAGCAGTCCCAATTATCTATTTACTTATAGTCTCCTTACAGTTTCTTTTCCATTTTGCTGGTTGTACAAATATTACCCTTACTATACATTTTTATAATAACACTTTTTTTCCCCTTTCCTCCTCCTTCCCCCTTTTTCCTTTACTCAGGGGTCATCTGGGTTTCTATCCCTTCTTTGTCTTTTCTCTCTTTGTCTTTTCTCTCATTTTCTTTTATCTTTTCTAATTTATTAATAGTTACGGTTATTTTGGTTATGTCCATCAGATATGACTAGGCCTGAAACATGTGAACGAAAACTCCATCATTATATTTCAATACATTTTTTTTTTGCAAACAAAACCCAGATGTATTAATGCTGGCTTAGTTTATGCAGAGTTGGGTTGATACAAAAATGTGCGATTTCATATCTTAAAATACTGGTGGAATGAAACCGATTTGCAATTTCATACAGGGCCCAGGCCTAGTATGCTTCAGACCTAATCTCTAAAAAAAAGGTGAAAAGTTTAAATCATGGCAATGGACCCAAGTTTGTTAATCTGAGGCGTTTCGTTACTCATTCGAGTAACTTCAACAGTCAAAATACAAAACTGAGTTAGGCAAAAATTGAGTTAGAGAGTCGTTGGAATGTACCAACTCTTGCCACACCGACTGCAGGGGTTTCTCTCCAAAATGTGTTGAAATATGTCAATAAAAACTCAATCATCCAGGTCAAAACTATCTAAAAAATGTTAAATCATGGCAAACTGGACCAAAGTTTGTTAATCTGAGATGTTTAGCTAATCATCCAAGTAAATTCATCAGTCAAAATAAAAAAAAAGTTAGCCAGAGAGTCATTGGAATGTACCAACTCTTGCCACAAGTTTTCAAGAGCTTTCGTTACTCTGCATAAGCTAAATCAACATTAATACATCTGTTTTTTTACAATAAACAAAACAAAACAAAACCTAATCATCTGAACCTCAGGTCCATACAGGCAGGGTATTTTTTGTGGAAAACACAGCTAGGAAATGCTGCTTCTTGTTTCTCCTGATTAATGCCTGTAATTCCATTACCTCTATCCTGGACAAAGTTCCTGGTCAGACAGTAGTAGACCATACATGCCTGGGCAAATCTGGACATGATAATTTGTTAAATCTAATTACAGGTAGTTCTCGACTTACAACAATACATTTAGTGACTGTTCAAAGTTACAATGGCACTGAAAAAAGTGACTTATGACCATTTTTCACACTTACAACCTTGCATCATCCCCATGGTCACATGATCAAAATTCAGACCCTTGGCAACTGATTCGTATTTATGACAGTTGCAGTGTTCTGGTCACGTTACACCCTTTTGCCACTTTCTGACAAGTAAAGTCAGTGGGGTAGCCACTTAACAACCATGTTACTAACTTTTTTTTTAATTGAAAAAGTTTTTCAAATACAAGTTTTTCCCCCTTTCCCCCCCCATCCCCCAACATATCATAATACATAAATCAAGTTAACCTAAAAGATACAATGCCCTCCCTTTCCCACCCTATCCCTCCCCAGCCACCACCACCACCACCCCCGGACTTCCCAGAGCAAATACAGGATATAGAATACAACAAGCTTAATAAAAACACATAAGATAACTATCTATAAATTTAACTCCCTCTCACACTTCACACAATCATAAAACAATTAAGTAAAAGGAAAGCAAATCTTTCTTCTTCTTCCTTCCATTTTTACACAATTAAAATCCATTTACAATTGAAGCACTTAGTAGAACGCTCCAATGTTACATAATCAAACCTATTATTACTCATTTTAACCAATTTATACTTAACAATTTATTAAATCTAAGCAATTTAGCAAAATATTTTATAGCTTCTTTCCTGAAAACCTCATTATAAATCCATAAATTTAAAACAAAACATTATATAAACCCTTCTTCTATCCTCCAATTTTAGACCATTAAAGTCCAATTATAGTTAAAACACTTTGAACCATGTTACTAACTTAACAATTGCAGTGATTCACTTAATAGCTGTGGCAAGAAAGGTCGTAAAATGGAGCATAGTTCACTTAACAAGTGTCTCGCTTAGCAACCTAAATTCTGGACTCAATTGTGGTTGTAAGTTGAATATTTCCTGTAGTAGTGTTCATATAACACATTAAAGTTAGGCCAAAGCCCAAAGTTACATGATTTCTTAATATGTTCCATGAAACTGTTTATTTATTAGAATAGAATAACAGTTGGAGGGGACCTTGGATGTCTTTTAGTCAAACCTCCTGTTTAGGCAGGAAACCCAACTTCATTTTAGACAAATGGTTATCCAATCTCTTCTTAAAAGCTTCCAGTGTTGGAGCATTTACAACTTCTGGAGGCAAGTTGTTCCACTGAGCCTGAGTGGTGTAGGAGGCTAATGCCTCCTACTAAGGCAGCATTTAACATCCAGCTGCCTGCAATTACTGTGAGTTCAATTCTCACCAGGCTCAAGGTCGACTCAGCCTTCCATCCTTTCTAAGGTGGGTAAAATGAGGACCCGGTTGTGGGGGCAATAAGCTGACTTTGTATAAAAATATACAAAAGTATGAAGGCTATTGCTTAACGCATTGTAAGCCGCCCTGAGTCTCCAGAGAAGGGCAGCATATAAATAAAATTTAAAAAAAATTGTTCTAACTGTCAGGAAATTTCTCCTTAGTTCTAAGTTGCTTCTCTCCTTGATTAGTTTCCACCCATTGCTTCAAGTTTTACCCTCGGGTGCTTTGGAGAATAGCTTGACTCCCTCTTCTTTGTGGCAGCTCCTTAGATATTGGAACACTGCTATCATGTCACCCCCTAGTCTTTCTTTTCATCAGACTAGACATACCCAGTTCCTGCAACTGTTCTTTATAGTTTTTAGCCTCCAGTTCCCTAATCATCTTTGTTGCTCTTCTCTGCACTCTTTCTAGAGTCTCCACATCTTTTTTACACTGTGGCGACCAAAAGTGGATGCAGTATACCAAGTGTGGCCTTTCCAAGGCATAATAAAGTGGTATTAACACTTCGTGTGATCTTGATTCTATCCCTCTATTTATGCAGCCTACAACTGTGTTGATTTTTTTTGGCAGTTGCAGCCTACTGCTGGCTCATATTTAAATGATTGTCCACTAGGACTCCAAGATCTCTCTCACAGTTACTACTATTGAGCAAGGTACCACATATTCTGTACCTGTGCATTTTTTTTGTCTTGCCTAAATGTAGAACCTTACTTTTTTCACCATTGAATTTCATTTTGTTAGATAGCACCCAATGTTCAAGTTTGTCAAGATCCTTCTGTATCTTAAGCCTATCTTCTGGAGTGTTGGCTAGTCCTGCTAGCTTGGTGTCGTCTGCATCTATCTCCTCTTCCATTAAACTAATTTTAATATTAAACTAATATTCTGCAGCAAACAGTTTAGTGAAAGAGTTTCCTCTGATGTGGTAATTAACAATAAAATGGAATTTTATATTAACTGTATTTGATGCCATTCGTATCCATAGTTAACTGAAAAAGGCAACATTTACTTCAAATAGAATTTGTCTCTTGCTAGCTTCATTTGCTAAGCACTTTTTGTAACAAAATTATAGAACTGACAATTGCTGCCTTCCTCTTTTCTTTCTTTTTAATCTTCGTAGTCTAATCTACAGCCCGGGGGTTTTGAGTGTCTTTCCTTCAAATACTATTTGTATGCACGGTCACTCAAGCACTCGTCATTTCTCGTCTGGACTATTGTAATGCTCTCTACATGGGGCTCCCCTTGGGGTGCATCCAGAGGCTCCAACTGGTGCAGAATGTGGCCGCGCGGGGGATTATAGGAGCGACGGGGCACTCCCATGTGACACCTCTCCTGCGTGAGCTGCATTGGCTTTCAGTGGACTTCCGGGTGCGCTTCAAGTTGTTGGTAACCACCTTTAAAGCGCTCCATGGCTTAAAGCTGGGGTACTTACGGGACCGCCTTCTGCCACCAATTGCCTCCCACCGGCCAGTTCGCTCCCACAGAGAGGGCCTCCTCAGGGTGCCATCAGCCAGACAATGTTGGCTGGCGACCCCCAGGGGGAGAGCCTTCTCTGTGGTGGTGCCCACCCTCTGGAACGATCTACCCCCAGAGATATGAGTGATCCCAGACCTCCGGACTTTTCATCGGGCCCTTAAAACTTACTTTTTTCAGTTAGCCGGGCTGGCCTGACTCCATGTTGGTTTTAAAGTTTGATACTGATTTTAAATTGAAATGTTTTAAATTATGGGCCAAATTTTAAAAATTATTTTAAAATTATTTTAACTTTTGTATATAATGCTTTTAGTTGCCTTTCACCGCCCTGAGTCTGGAAGGAGAAGTTCCTTTGAACTACAAGAGTACATGTTGTATCATTGTGTCATTGTTATCCTCTCAGACATATATCAACATTTTATATAAGAAAATATGGTGCTACATGTAAAACAGTCAATATATTATGCTCCAGTAATATAATTGACTAAACAAAAGGTGCAGTGAGAGATGTTGATGCTGTCTGCTTCATAGATGTGACAATTGATAGATTGAAACTGCATTTCAATAATTTTTATGTAATTTTTCTAACAAGTATAAATTAGAGAATAAATTTCTCCAAATAAGCATAATTTGAAAGATAGCCAAGTTGTTTCAGTCTGTATATAAATAATAAAATTAATGCTGAAATTATTATTTTGTTATAATAACTTGCCTTATTTTTTTAGGTGATTTTGGTGTTTTGCTGGATTTATGTCCGCAAGTAATAGAGTAGGCGGGAAAGTAAAGTAATTTTTACCATAACATCTATTTTTGCTTTGGCAATTGCACTTATTACATCAACTCCCCTTCCTGTGGGCATTTTTCTAGTTTCTTATGTGAAGAACAAAAATGGAATATTTAAGGTATTTATTCATCCCACACCTTCTATAAGTTTTATAACAATTCCTGTTCCTCTGGCTTTCTTTCTTTCTTTCTGGTTTGTAAGACTGCAGTAAGACTGATTTAATAATGAATCATATTGTGATGTTTATATTGCAACAATTAAATTTCTGCTTGTTTCTTTTTTAAAAAAAATACTGAAATATGTCTTCTATATTAAATGTGGCTTTTGTTAAATTTTTGATCTGAATGTTTGTCAGAGTTAAAAGCCAAAATAGAAGCTAAAATCAAAGATCAAAATGGATGCCACCAATGCATTTGTAGCATATCGTTATGCCTATAGGAATGCTCACTTTTTGATCCTGTTCTATCTAACTTTCTTGGTAAAACACATGGCAAAATTCCATTGGAGGGCAAACCCACTTAGGGTTAGTGTCCATGAATTCAGAGATCAAAACGGATGTCACCAATGGATTCATAATGCATCGGTATGATTAAGAGGGCGCTCATTTTTTGAGCCCACCCTATATACGTTACTTGGTAAAATACATGGGGAAATCCCATTGAGAGGCAAACCCACAGGTTAGAGTTAGGTCTTCATGAATTCAGTGAGCAAAATGGATGTCGTCAATGGATTCGGAGCACATTGGTATACTTAACAGGGTGCTGACTTTGCGAGCCTGCCCTATCTCTTTTTCCTTATAAAATGCATAGAAATCCCTTTGGCGGCAAACTGACTTAGGGTTAGATCTCCATGAATTCAGTGAGCAAAACGGATGTTGCCAATGGATTTCTAGTGCTTTGTTATGCTTAGAGGGGACTCTCAATTTTTGAATCCTGCCCAATCTACATTCCTAGTAAAATACATTGAAACATACCACACACGTAGGACTAGGATTAGATCCCCATGAATTCGGACAGCCAAATGAGGGAGCTCACTTTTCAAGCATACCCTATCTACAATTCTTAGTAAAACACTTGGAAAAATCTCTTTTCTTGGTAAAATTCATATAAAAATCCCATATGAGAAACCCACTTAGGGTTAGGGTAAAGCCTCCATGAATTTGGAGAGCAAAATGGACATGGGTAATGGATTCGTAGTGCATTGCTATTCTTAGGAGTATACTGACTATATGAGTCCACCCTATCTGCTTAAGCCGACAAAATACATGGGAAAATCTGTTTTTGGGACAAACCCACTTAGGGTTAGGGTCAATTCTCCATGAATTCAGAGAGCAAAACAGAATTCCCTAAGGGTTAGATATTGCATCATTATTCTTAGGAGGGGTGGGTTTCAAAAATTTTTACTACTGGTTTGGTGGGCGTGGCTTGGTGGGCATGGCATGGGAAGGATACTGTAAAATCTCAATTCCCTTCCCACTCCAGGGGAAGGATACTGCAAAATCCCCATTTCCTCCCAATCAGCTGGGACTCAGGAGGCAGAGAATAGATGGGGGTGGGGCCAGTCAGAATTTTTACTACCAGTTCTTCAAACTACTCAAAATTTCCATTACTGGTTCTCCAGAACTGGTCAGAACCTGCTGAAACTCACCTCTGGTGCTGACTTTTCAATCCTGCACTGTGTAACCTGGTAAAATACATAGTAAATCCCATTGGGGTCAAACCTACCTAGGGTTAGGATTAGGTGTCCATAAATTCTGACAGAAAAAATGGACATCTTCAAAGGATTCATAGCACATTGTAATGTTTAGCAGAGACCGGACTTTGTGAGCCGCTCTATTTAAATTTTCTGGTAAAATGCATGGGAAAATTCCATTGGGGGTAAACCGCAATTCAAGAAGACCTAACCCTAACACTAAGTTAGCTTTTACTCTTATGGGATTTTTCCATGAAATTACTTGAATTTCCTCACTGCTACTTCAGCATGCCCATGAAATAAAACCTACGTGCTTCTGAAAGCAGAAGTGGATTTCATCCTTAGTGGAAAATCTGAGTTAAGAATATTTGCTTTAATTTAACTAATATTGTAGTGAACTGAGATTTTTTTTTTTGAAGTCATGAGTTGAATTGTACATTCATTCATGAGAACTGGAAATATGTCATTTAAGTCAGGTAAGAATGGCTTTATCCTTTAATTACTTTACTATTACCAATGCAACCTTGATTGATGAAAACTCACAAGGGCCTGAAAAGAAGCACATTTCTCCTTCAAACATTTGCATGTACTGAAGTCAAATTAGAGAACGAATGAGTCAGAGTAGAAAGATCTACATATTGAATAGGTCTGCAAATAATGGGATATTCTTCCAATAAGCACGTTGTTTTTAAAGAAGGGAAAGTAGAAATGAAGTACTGGATTAGTTCTTTCATTAATTTAGCATAATAATTAAACTCCCTTTCAGAGCAGAACCCAACTAACTTGGTAAACATAAGAAAGAAACAGTCACGGTCAATGCAAAACAAAAAATTTCCCAACTGAAATCCTTTCCGCAAATGAAAATTAGAACAAATACATCCATACAATTCAAGGGAACACCAGTTATGAAGATTTTCTGCAAAATTTCACCAAATGTCTACAGTGCAGATCAATATTATTTCACTTATTGGAAAGACATTTAATGAGATACAGGCATTTAGCCTGCAAGTTCAGTGGTAAGTCATGATAGTTATAAAGCAGTTAACCACGTTTGAACTCAATTTTGTGACCTTTTGCAGTGGTAATAAAGTGAACACTGTTGTTAAGTGAATGCCATGGTCGTTAGACTAACCCATTGTTTGCTATGGAGTATTTTTTGCTGGAAACCGCAAGTAAATGCCAGATGTCTAAAACTGCCGTCATGTGACCATGAGATGCTGCAAATGGCTATAAATGCAGCCCCCATAACATGGTCATGTGACCTCAAGGGGAAGCAGAACATCAGAACTTTGAATCTGGGTTGTAGGTAGCTTTTTTGAGGTCCATCATAACTTTGAGCAGTCACTAAATGACCAGTCATAAGTTAGACTACCTGTATACACACAAATACACTATTTGTATGTGTATATCTCTATAAGCTGAGGTGTCTTTATTAGACTTTGGACTACACTCCTTTTCCCATCATCCTTATAAAGAAATTTTATGCTGGGCCAATTATATGTTATTAGAGTACCTGCACATTTTAGGAGGTATTGAAGTCAGGTTCATTAGCAATTCCATCACCCCTTCATTCAGAGGTGACATTTATCTGTTTTATATCTGTCTCCATTGTCATTCAGTCTCGATGGTATTTGCTTTTCAAATGCAAAGCCAGATCTTAATTTTGAAATCATGGCATTATTCAACCATGCTCTGGCTTTTGATATTTATAGAGCCCATTGTCTGCTTTTAAAGAAAAAGTCAAAGATGCAACATTATATATACTGAAAGTCTGGGAATTTTTATGGCCATAGGTTTTTTTAGACTGAAAAGAAAGTAAAAAAATTCCTGTGGAAAGGTCAAGGAAAAAAGAATGAAATGTGAGGCAAAATCTCATAAAAGAATGTAAACATTAATAGCTTCAGACATATGAATGAATTTCTTTTTTAAAAATTAGATTATAAAAATAAAATTTAAAAATATGATATAGGGATTTAACTCTAATTATAATTTTTTCATTTTAAAAAAATTATCAAGTCTTTTCTCATTCCCTTCAAGAGAATGGTAGTGGGATGGAGGAATTTCATGAGTTACCTATTTTCATAGAATTAATGGGAAGAATGATGTACCTGATTTAATTTACACAACTCTTATGAAATGACCTCTGTGCCCTTGAGATCCCTTCTGCTTCCTATGAGAGGAAAAGATAGGTGAGTTTTTTTTTAATTTTAAAAACAAAACTTTATTCATTTATAAAACCATTTAAAACATACAAATTTCTCTTAATCAAGAGACAAACTTACATATACAATACACAATTTCTAACTAATTTCCATTATATATATACATATATACATAAATGCCAACATACTGTGGCATATTTCGTTTTCTATTTCTCTGACAGTGCTGTTTTTAATTATATTGATTTCTTCTAAATTCCATCTCTACCCATTTCCCTTTCTCTGATTTATCCATTGATACCATTTATTCCATATTGTATATTATTTTGAGTCCTCCTTATTATGTAACTCTAATGTTAGTTTGTCCATTTCTGCGCATGTGTAAATTTTTTGTATTAACTCCTGATCAGTTGGCATTCGATCTATTTTCCAAAATTGTGCTAATACTAATCTTGCCGCCGTAATTATATGGAATATTAAGTATTTTATATCATTTCTAATATTCTTTTTAATCATGCCTAATAAAAAAATTTCTGGTTCTAATTCAATTTCATAACCTGTTATTTCGATTATCCATGTTTTTATCTTATTCCAATATTTCTTAATTTCTGGGCAGAGCCACCAAGCGTGATAATAAGTTCCTTGTGCTTTTTTACATTTCCAACATGTCGGGTTTATATTTGGGTACATTTTCGCTAATCTTGCGGGGGCTAGATGCCATCGGTACCACATCTTATAATGATTTTCTTTGTAGGCCACTGATTTTGTCATGCTGTAGTTGTTTTCCCATGCTCTTTCCCATTCTTCCAGCTGTATACTGTGGCCAATATTCCTCGCCCACGCTATCATCTGCCCTTTAACCAATTCTTCTGCCAAATCATATTCGAGTAGATATTTATATATTTTCGAAATTAATTTCCCTTCTTTAGATTCTAATAATTTGTCTAATCGATTTTGTTTTAAGTCTATTCCTCCCTCCTCCTGATCCTTCCTATATCTTGTTTTTATTTGTGAGTAGAGCCACCAGTCTATTGCTATTCCTTGTTCTTTTAGTTCTTCCCTAGTTTTTAATTTCCCCTGCGTATCCAGTACTTCTCTATATCTTAATATTTTTTGTTTTGATAGTATATTGGGGTGAGTAATTGCTTCTATTGTTGATAACCAACCAGGAATTTTTATATAATGTTTATGTCGAATTTGTTGCCATGTATTAATTAAGGATTTTCTAATAGTATGGTTGTTGAAATGTTTATATATTTTATTTCCAGAATTCCAAATAAAAGCATGCCATCCCTTCATTAGATCATGTCCTTCCAGATTCAACAATCTTTGGTTCTCCAGGGTTATCCATTCCTTAATCCATAACAAGCTTGCTGCTTTATAATATTTTTGCCATGCCGGGAAACCAAATCCGCCTCTAATTCTGTCATCTTGTAATATGTTCAATTTTATTCTTGATTTTTTCCCTTCCCACACAAAATTTGTTGTTATTTTATCCAAATTATCAAAGAATTTTTTATCTAATTTTATTGGTATCGTTTGGAATAAATAAAGGAGTCTTGGAAGTATATTTGATTTTATCACTGCTATCCTCCCCAGTAAAGATAGTCTTAATTTCCCCCATTTATCCAAATCCTCTTTTATTTTCTGGACTAAAGGTTCATAATTATCCTGTTTTATTGTTACTGTTCTAGCTGTCAGATTTATCCCTAAGTATTTGACTTTTTTGACTACCTGTAATCCTGAATCTTTTACTAATTTCTCTACTTGTTTTGTTGTCATATTTTTTATTATCATATTCGTTTTTTCTTTGTTGATTTTTAGGCCTGCTACTTTTCCAAAAGTTTCAATTTCTTTTATTAATTTGGGGGTTGTTTCTATCGGATCTTCGATGAAGAAAACAAGATCGTCCGCAAAGGCTTGGACCTTGTAATCTTCTCTCTTAATCTTTAATCCTTGTATTTCTTTATTTGCCCTAATTCTAATTAACAAATTTTCCAATGTTAAGATAAAAAGTAGGGGCGATAGTGGGCATCCCTGCCTTACTCCTTTATTTATTCCAAAAAATTTCGTTGGGTCCCCGTTTACCAAAATACATGCTTTTTGGTCCTGGTATATTGATGTTATCATTTTTGTAAATTTCTCACCAAAATTCATATTTTTAATTTGTTGTTTCATAAATTGCCAATTTACTTGGTCAAACGCTTTTTGTGCATCCAGAAAGATCAGGGCCACCTGTCTCTCTGGATGCATCTCGTAGTATTCTAAAACATCCATTACCATCCTTAAATTATTTTTTATTTGTCTTGTGGGTAAAAAACCATTTTGGTCCTGATGTATTTTGTTATGTAGTATTTTTTTCAACCTATTAGCATTTATACTCATAAAAATTTTGTAATCGGTGTTCAACAAAGAAATTGGTCTATAGTTTTTTATTAAGGTGGCATCTGCCCCCTCTTTCGGTATTAGAGAGATATACGCTTCTTTCCATGTGTTTGGTAATTTTGCCTCCATCAGGGCTTCATTATATACTTCTAATAATATTCCATTTAATAATTCTCCAAATGTTTTATAGAACTCCGTTGGAAGACCATCGGTCCCCGAAGTTTTATTATTTTTCTGTCTTTTCAGCACTTCTTTTAATTCACCTGCCGTAATCTCCCTGTCTAATAACTCTTTTTCTTCCTCCATTAATGTTTGTACTCCCTTTCCTTTTAAGTAATGTTCAATTTCCTCCGTTGTTACTATATCCTTCTCATAAAGTTTTTGGTAATATTGGAGTATTATTTCCTTTTTCTTCTCTATACTTTGTTGGATCCTCCCCTCCTCATCTTGTAATTTCTGAATTATTCTTTTTTCTCTTTCCTTTCTCAGCCTGTATGCTAACCACCTCCCCGGTTTATTTGCGTGTTCGAAATAATTCTGCCTTATATATTTTAGAGTCATTACATATTGCCCTTGTTCTAATATATTTAACTTATGTTTTGCCGCTATCCATTTTACTCTTGTTTGTTCATCTCCTGGTTTTCTTTGCAATTTACTCTCCCAATTTTGAATTTCTTCTTGTAATTTGTTATATTCTTTTTCTCTCTCTTTTCTACGTTTTGCATTGTATGCTATTGTAAGGCCTCTTACGTATGCCTTGGTAGTGTCCCATAAATTTTGTAGGGAGGTGTGTTGTTTCACATTCTCCTTATAAAATAGTTCTAGTTCCTTTTCCATATATTTCTTATATTCTTTTTCTTTTATTAACTGAGTATTCATTGTCCATCTATTTTTCTTTCTCTGATGCCCCTTCCACGTCATCATTAATGGGTTGTGATCCGCCCACTCATTTGGTAGAATTTCCACCGCTTCTATTTCCCTCATTAATATGCTAGATACCCATACCATGTCTAACCTAGACCAGGACTTGTGCGGGTTCGAGTAGTATGTAAATTGCTTGGTTTCAGGATTATGGAACCTCCAACTATCTATCATGTTTAACTCTTCCACCATATCTGTAAAAGTCCTGGGTAATACATTTTTCTTATTTTTATTTTGCTGGGTACATTTATAATCTTTTCTCACATCTAAAATGGCATTAAAATCTCCAATCAGACATACATTTTCCATTTTTTGATCCATAATTTTCTCATGCACTTTTCTATAGAATTCTAGTTGTTTACTGTTTGGTGCATATATTACTGCCAATAACATATTTTTGAAATCAAGTCTTAACTCTATCATCACTATTCTACCTTCAGTATCTATATATCTTATATCGCTATCTATTCCTTCCTTTATATATATCACTACTCCTCTTTTTTTTTCTTCTGCCAAAGATGAATATACTTTACCTAATTTCTTATTTTGTATATATTTTATGTCTTGTTTTCTTACGTGTACCTCCTGGAGGCACACTATATCCAATTTTTGTTTCAGATTTTTTTTGAAAATTTGGTGTCGTTTGGATGGTGAGTTGAGTCCGTTTACATTCACTGACAAAATTTTTAATGTTCTTTCCATTTCTTACTGACTTTCCTGTTGTTGTTTCTTCTTTGTTTCTTCTTGTTCTTTTTTTTGGCCTCTTGTTTGCACTCCTCCTTCCTCCTGAGTGTCTCCTTCTTTTTCTTTTCCTCCTTGTGGTGGAGTTCTTTCACGTTCCCGTCTCTGCTTTCCTTTTATATTTCTTCCTCCTCCTTCTTTACTGTCACTTGTTTCCTCATTTCCTATCATTTGATCATATAATTCCCTCGCTTTGTCCTGCGAATCCACCTTTATTTTCCTCCCCTGCCACGTTACTAACATCCCTTCCGGCGTCATCCACCTGAATGGTATATATCTTCTATTTAGCAGCGTGGCCAGAAACCAGTACTCTTTCCGCAAGTCTCTTATTCTTTTAGGGATTTGTTTCAAAGTTATTATTTCTTTATTCCTATAGTACATAGGTTCATCCTTCGTTATTTTATATACAATATCCCTCACCTTTCTTCTTACAAATCTTATATGTACCTCCCGAGGGAGTTTGTGTTGCCGGGCATAGTTTGTGTGTACCCGGTACACTTCATCTAATTCATTTATTATTTCTTCCCTTTCTCTTTGGAGAGACTCCGCTATCATCTCTGCCATTATCATCGTCAGGTCTTCCTCCCTCTCTTCCACTACATTTTGGAAACGTAGGAAAAATGCTGCCTTTTCCATTTCCAATTGCGCTACTGTATTCTCGAGTTCCTTATTTAGTCCCATCATTTTTGTATCCAATGCTTCCAACTCTCCTTCTGTCAATTCGGTCTTCTGTTCTATTTCTTTTATTCTTTGATCATTTTTTTGAATAATTTCTTGTATCAGATCCATTTTTTCATCAATCTTTTGAATGTCGTTCTTAACTTCTCTCTTTACCTCATCCATATCTTTTCTGGATTGTTCATGATTTCTGGTCATGCATTCTTGTAGTTTGACCATTGTTTCTTGGATTGTCATTAATGTAGCTTGCATCGTTGGCATACCAGGCGTGCTTGGTTGCTTTTCTGATGCAAACATTCCCTCCAATGTTTTCTGTGACACCGGGGAGGCCGATGTTCCTGCTAAAATTGGTATTGTTTTCTTTCCCGTTTTCAACGTTGTTGTAGTAGTGCTTGTCATTTCTTTCAAAATTCTATATTGTTCCTCCAATATTTTATCAACTTTTTCCCAAATCACCATCCAAAATTTTAAATTATCTTTTTCTCTTTTCTTTAAGTAAATTTCCTTTGACCAGTTAGTTATCTCTATAAAATCTTCATAAAAAATGTAGCAGTACTATAAATTTAAGTATAATATAAATATTACAATATAATACTAATATGCGTTGATATAAATAAATATTATAGGTATAAATAGATATAAATATGTATAGATATGTATAAATATGTAGTTTAAATAATCACAAACTTAATACTTAATGGTTAATAATTATAATACTTAATTTATCTAAAATCACAAATAAAAAAAAATTTTTTGTTCAAATTTAATTAAATTTAATTACTTCCCAATAATTTCTTCTAAGTCACTATAATTATATAGTTCTCAAATATTCTAGCTTACTATATATTATTTTATATGCTACTTTATTATTGCTAAACAAGTATCGCTGTAATTCTTAATCAATTCTAATAAATATCAATCACAGTTATCTATATTTAAGTAAAAGAGGGCTTTATAAGAACAATATGTATCCAATGTTTTATGAGTTCTGTAAGTCTTGTTTGTTATATTTTCAACAAAGGGGAAAACCAACTTGCTTCTTTTTCATGTTGGGGTCTTTCCCTGTTTCAGTATGGCGATCTCCAATCTGCCCAGTCACTGTCTGCCGTTTTTTTTTTATTCTGCCAAACTACCTCTCTCCTTCCGTTAGGGCAACCAAAGGAAAAAAAAGGGGAGGATACAAAGTTTGTCTGTTTTTCTTTAAGTCTCTATGATTTAAATCCACTTCTCCTCGCCTTTGTTTTTCGCTATTTTAGTGTCTTTTATTCTTTCTCCACTGGTTATGTTCCGTCCTCTTCCTTTCTGCTCACCTCTTCAGTTGCCGCCACCTTTACGCTCTGAGTTCTTCTCTTTTCGTGCTACCCCTCCGGAAAAATATTTCCTCCTCAGTTTTGTGCCAAATCGCCTGGATTTTTGACTCTCGCTGTCTGCTCACCCTCAGAAATCTCGCACTGTACTCACTCCTCCGCTCCCAGTGATCTCAATTGGCTCGTCAAGCCTCCGGGCCAGCTGTGCTCGTCGCACCGGCTGGCTTCTTCCAAGCCTGGAATGAGGGATCTTCTCGGTACGGCGGGAGATCGCACCTCTCCTCGCCTCCCCCGAAGTTTCCCCTCCTTATTCCCGATCTCTCCAGGATCGGTCTTTACCAAAAAAGGCTCCAAAAACTCAGAAAACCGGCATCAGAAAGAGAGCGCTTCTCTCCTGTGCCGCCACGACTCTACGTCACCCAAGATAGGTGAGTTTTGAGCCAGTGTGGTATAATGGTTCAGGCATTTTTGTATCCACCCAGAGTCACTTGGCTGAGATGGGCATCTACAGAAATTGAATAAATAAAATAAAATAGATTTGGTCAGACTGAGGTTCAGCTCTACTCCAGACCATTTGATTTCAGACCAGTCATTCTTTTAACTCATTGGTTTGTTTTTGTGGGGAAAATTGGAAGAGAAATTGTTAGGTAGACCTTTTGAACTCCCTAGCCAACAATACAGAGGAGAAAGTTTGAAGACAAGTCAGTGAGGTCAAATCTCCCCGAAATCAACTATTCTCTGTCTGTTTCTTTGGTGTATTCTTTCAGTAAGAACAGTGTTTCTAACTTGGCTAAGGTAAAAGCCCTACAGAATTTTGATACTGTAAGAAATAATAAATAGGAGGATTTGGGTTTTCAGGGTGTGTGGTGTTCTTCTAAGCGGAAGAGCAGGAAGTAAATGAGAGACTTTCTTGAGCCATGAAGCTGGTTTCTTCATGGGCCAGTTATTTTCAAAACGAAGTTATCTCCATCTGATACAATTAGCTTCCAATAATTTTCTACAGAAACATTCCCTAACCAAGTACTTTCCAGAGGCCTTGGATTGTAGCTCCCATAAACCTAATGAAATATATTCATTGCTCAGTGTTCTGGGTTGTTATATTTGGCGTCTATCAGGCCCATTTTTTTCATGAAAATGCTCTTGATTGTGATAGATTAGGGGGGGATAAAATTATGATTAAATATGAATGCAATATGATTCCTCCAGGGACTAAAATAATTTCTTTCTTAATCTAATATGTAAAGCAATTGGCTTTTATTTCCTTCTTTCTTTACAGAAATAAATGGAAATACATTCTGAATCAAATAGACCAACATTAATTAATTACAATAGTGAAACATTCCTATTGTAGTATAAATTATTACTATTGGGGCAAATTGTCATGACCATGTCTGTTCAGTATTTTGATAGCAAAAGCTGCTTGGCAATGCTATCAGACATGTCTTGACAGTTCCTTAGCAGACATTAGAAGAATGACAATCATTTTGAAAACACTATGATAAATGGTTATTTTAACAAAATAAATTATTTATCAACTCATTTGTCCAGGCTCTTCGTGAATGTTAAGTTCAGATTGGACATTAAGTATTAACATTTGAAGACAAAAATATGAAAAGAATATAATTATCTCTCCCTCAACTAGATCTGCAAAGTGGACATTTTTTAAATCTCAAATAAATATAAAATAAGAATATTAAATAAGAATTTGGTGAAGTGAACCTTCAGTGGATTTTCAAGGACAACTACAAAAATGAATACCGGTAGTCTACAACTTTCAGCAGTTCATTTAGTGACCATTACAATGCACTGAAAAAAAGTGATTTATGTTTTTCACGCACATGATCGTTGCAGCATCCCCATGCTCATGTGATCAAAATTCAGATGCTTGGCAATTGACTGATATTTATGATGGTTGCAATGTCCTAGGGCCATGTGATCACCTTTTGCAACCTTCTAACAAGCAAAGTCAATGGAGAAGCCACATTCGCTTAAAGCTGTGTTATTAAATTAATAATTGCAGTGATTCGCTTAACAATTGTGGCATGAAAGGTCATAAAATGGGGCAAAACTCACTTAACAAATGTCTCACCTAGCAACAGAAATTTTGGGCTCAATTGTGGTCATAAGTCGAGGACTACCTTAAAGGTCTTTATCTGTGCAGGTAGCCCCCAGTTTAAGAACAAGTTCCATTCCCAAGATCTGTCCTTAAGTCGAATTTGTATGTAAGACAGACAGAACAGTATTTACTGTATAATACCATATAAGTAGTTATTGCGCAATGTGCTTGAACCAGTGTGTATTTAAAATGACTCATTGTATATTTAACTCAAATTTTGCTACAATAGGCTCTGCTCTTAATTATGCATCGTCCTTAAACTGGGGCATTCTTAACTCAGGGACTTTCTGTATTAAAGTCAAAATAAATCCAGAGGACTTGGCCTAGCCCTCATTTGAATTTAGCTTTCAGACACCATCTAGTTAAATCTGATAAGTTCTTTGTCCTCATGAGGAAATTCAAAATGAGGCCAAAATTTCCTGTCCGTGTGCTGCATCATCTCTGTGATGTAACTATATATTCAAAACTTTTATGATATAACAGCATCACCAGATTGCTATCAGTGGCTTTCTGTTTACATAATTTACCTTTTCCTTCTGCTTCTCTATCATAGTGGATGATTTTGAAAACTAAGTAAAGTCGGTTGTGAAGACTTTACATCTATTGAAAATCTATTGACTAGATTTAAAAATCTATTGACTAGACAGGCAAGGTGAAAAAAACATTCCTAAGAAAAGCAATAACAAACCATTTCAGATGATTATAAAGAAAACTACATGGATTTGTCCATGTTGCCACCAGAAGTCATATGTAACCAAAAGAGATTTTTCTTCTTCTGCTTTTCCTCCATGCAGGCTCATATTTCTGGTCTGGGCCAGAGAACCTAGATCATTTCTTTTAAGGAAAATACAGATACTTGAGAGAGAGGAAATATAGTTTCTTCTCTATTTTCTTAGTGGAACTTTTCAGAGAATTCATCATCACCTCTGGGATCATATCAGACAAAGCCAACCCTATTGTGTTTTGGTATTTAAAGATACCAATGCGTGTTTGGATGGGTATTGAGGAAGAGGTGTGTGTGTGTGTGTGAGAGAGAGAGAGAGAGAGGGA
>WNWU01000017.1:20250056-20331685 GCA_012654045.1 Ptyas mucosa | reverse complement strand
CCTCAGCCAGCAAAGCTGAGGAATTCTGGGAGTTGAAGTCCACAAGTCTTAAAGTTGCCAAGGTTGGAGACCCCTGCTCTAAAGGACACCATAGTAAAATTGCCACGGGGAGGAGTAATAACTGTTCAGCATCCCTTCATCCTGGAATTGGTGATCTAAATAGAAAGAGAGCTATTGCAATCCAGCATCTTGACATCTTAATTCCCACACTCTATCCAGTAGGATACTATGGTCAATTAGATTGATCACACATGGGAAGACGTTTTAAAAGACCAGTTAAACTACCTTCTCTCCATTTCTATCCCAGCCCAAGTCTTCCTGAAGGATGACCATGATCATGTTCCCCTTTAAAACCAATACTCAATTCATACTGAATGTGATAGAGAAAATAGGTTTTATCTATAATTGCCTAGAGTCAATATGGGCAGCCAATAAATTGGATAAATAAATAAAACATGTGACCTTAAAAATATTTCTCACATGCTTGTAAGCACTAAGTATAGTTCTCGACTATTGAAAATAAAATCAATCATTAAAAAGTTTCTATTTTAATCCTAGAGCTAAAATATAGTCATTAATAAATTAATATTGATTAAATTAAGATTAATTAAAACCCTAAATAATATTCAGGATGTATGAAAAATCCAAAAATCACAACTCAGGAAAATGGTTTAATTGTAATACACATTCCAATTAAAAGTTTCCTTTAATCTCTTTGCTAGGGCCTCTGGTTAATTCTTCAGCAGGATGATGAGGTCACACAGTATTTCAGTATAGGACCTTGAGCGCCAGGATTCCCTTAGGCACAATATCTCAAGTGGAACTATATTTGGATAATGAAAAAGAATGATGGATTTGCAGTTCTTTTTTTATTCACATCATTAAGTTCAATCAAATTTTTATGGAGACAATTTAGAGTTATGCAGTCAAGATTACCTATGGAAAAGAAAGCTATCTCCTACCATTAACCAAGAAGGAACTTTTTATATTTAGACTATTTCCAATACAGGCATGCTTAATGTTTTATGTAGTGATATTTTTTAAAACTCCAGGACATATTGTAGAAATTCCATAGATCACAAATGTTATTGTGTTTATAGTTCTCTATGGTCCAGTCTCTAGTGTGATATTGATGGTTACAAACTTTAACATAGTAAAGTTTGTCACCTTGTGGTTAGATCGGTGGCTAAATTTCTCTCTCTCTCTCCCCCTCTCCTTCTCCCTCTCCCTCCCTCCCTCCCTCCCTCCCTCCCTCTGTGTATTTTGGTCTCTCTCTCCTATTATTGAATACTGGAAAATAGAAGAAGAGAAGCTTATTTGGACTCTGGAAACCAGCAAGTGGTCATCCAAAAAGGCCCATTCTTTAAGGCAGTGGTCCCCAACATTTCTGGCTTGGCAGACTGGCCGGGGGGGGGGGGGGGAAGGGATGATTCCAAGTGAGTGGCAGGCACACACGTGTATGAACGCCTGCCACTCGCGTAAGTGGAGCTGCATGCACGTGCTTGCTTGCCACCTGCGTGGCCCAGTTCTGAATAGGCTACAGCCAGGTACAGGATCATGGCACGGAGATTGGGGACCCCTGCTTTATTTATTTATTTATTTAGTATTCCAGCATGAAGCTGGAACTTGTAGGTTGTAGCAAAGGCCATGAATGCAGCTCTCTAGCGTGAACAAAATCTTCATAGAAAGTTTTGCCCTGAGCTTTCGCTCCTATGGCAACTCATTCTACATTGTCTCTTTCCAATCAGCTTTTTTTGCATTTGAAGAAATAATTTGCTTGGTACAAAATTTTAATGGATGTCATATGGAAACAGCAATAAACTCTTGAATGCGGAAAATAAATGAGAGATGGAGAATCTATAGCTTTCAGATGTGGTTGGAGGCCATGCTAAATAGGGCTATTAAAGGCTGTCATTCAGTAGAATAAGAAAAGCCCCAAATATTGGTATAAATCCTAATGTTCTTCTTACGCATAGCCAGAATAGGAATGAAATAAAAATTAGGCTTTTTGAAAACCATTATTTGTTGGAATGATCAGATAAACCATAAAGTCCAAGATTGAGTTTTAACATCCAGTCCTTGTACAGAAAATTGAGGATTTAGCATGCTTTATATTCCAAAGATGTTGAGTGCCAGTTGACAAAGCAGATATAAAGCTGAATTTGCATGTTTGTGTGTGGAATTGTTTGTATCTGGCATATATGTTCTATCTATTATCTGTTCCTTAAAGAAAATAACATATACTGGAAATAATAAGAGACTGGGTTCATTTCTGTACATTCTTAGATTAATTGACTCACATTAACATAATTTTATGTCTTCATAATACTTAAACTGGATATGCGCAGGTTAAATAAATATCATGACATCCCTTTGGAATTTCAAACATGAGTTGCAGGAATAACTTGAAGGTACAGCTTAGTCATTCAAGATTGCATATATTATTACCATTCTGCTTATCCCTTTGACTTCAAAAGAACAAATCTAACACTATCATCATTTAGACATCCAGCATATTTTCAAACCAGCTGGTTTCCTGAGGGAAAGTCTACACCCTACACATCTACGCAATGGGAAAGTTATGATATGATGCATCCCTCTTCATGACATATGCACCCATGATTAAGAAAATGGGGGGGAGGGGGGAGATCATATTTAAAGAAGAATAAAATCGTTTGGGCAAATATCATGATTGCTTTCTCAGATGACTAAATCAGGTTGCTGGGCAACAGAAAACTAAAACAAAAGAAAAGATTTCCAGTGAGGTAGTGGGGCAGCTTATGCTTTCTATTTTCTTCCTTTGAACGGTGGGAAGTCTAGAGCCATTCTCTAGGGCCATGTGAATAAATGTTCTCTAAATCAGTTTGGAGATTCAAGTATCCAAGAGGGCATGAATCAGTGTGAGGTTCTAGATTTGTCAGCAACCTGATTCAGTTGAACCTGACACAAGATTATAGATTTGATGTCAGAAACAATCTCATTTATATTTGTTTGTTTAATTTACTTATTTATTACAACAGTTTGTGGCCCATCTCACTGTGAAGCGACTTTCAGTAGCTTACAAGATTAAAAGAGTTCTATCCATCCATCCATCCATCCATCCATCCATCCATCCATCCATCCATCCATCTATCTATCTATCTATCCATCCATCCATCCATGCACACACAATTAAAAATACAAAATATGATTAAAAGATGGGAGAGGAGGGAGCAAGATGCAAGGGGTGAGTGAGATCTATTATTGGTCCATCAGGCACCACCAGTGTGATAATTCGCACACTGGGGCTCCAGATCAATTGGCAGAGCTAGGTCTTCAGTCTTATGGAAAGTTAGGAGGATGGGGATGGATATCACCCCCGAGGGGCAAGATCAGTGGTGGGTTTCTACCGATTTGCCCCGGTTCGGGTGAACCGGTAGCAGCAGCAGCAGGAGGCTCCACCCACCTACCCAGACATCATCAAAACGCTCTGCACATGGACAGAAGTGCCACGCACATGCGCAGAAGTGCCACGCGCTACCAATAGCGAATCGGTAGCGCCAGGATTTGAGACCCACTATTGGGCAAGATGTTCCTAAAAGCTGATGCTATGACAGAAAGGCTGTTCTCCTGGATCCTGGCAGCCACAATTCCTTGACTGACAGGATTTGCAGCATGACTCCTTTGCTAGCACAGGTGGGGTGGGCCTTCCCAATGAGAGACTATTACAATTTACTATTTTTATTGATTGATTATGTGCCATCAAGTTATTTTTGATTCCTAGTGAGCACATAATCATTCTTATCTTTAAACACACACATACACATCAGGGGTGGATTCTACTTACCTTTACTACTGGTTCACAGCGGGGCGCGCATGCGCTCTTCTGCTCAAGCGCAGAAGCATTTTGATGACGTCGGGGTCGGTGGCCGGAGCCTCCCGCCAGTTTTACTACCGGTTCTATAGAACCGATGCGAACCGGGGGCAACCCACCATTGATACACACCCTTAGGAACTATACGATGATAGACAGAGTCTATTGACCCACTGGGCCAGGGTCAGAAAGAACACAAAACCCGTTTCAGAGTTTTCCATATATGCACTGGTATATAGTACTGGAGACAGAGCATTCAGCATTGGTCTTGTTATAATTTCAGGAACAGCAGCTAAGCCCAAGAATCTTCACATCAGTTTAGAAAGTTTCAAGATAAGATTTGGAGCTATCCACTTCAATCTGTTGAATTGCATCAGTTCCCCTGTTTTAAGTGGGAATCTGATTCACGTGGCTGTTTTGAACAGATCTCTGTTGAAGATGTCCAAATGGAATCTTTGAAGAGTCCTAACAGCATTTTCAAGGTCAGTTTTCCTTGAAGGACAGAGAAAGGACAGGCTTCGCACACAACTGAAGAAACATGGCTGCAGAGTCATTTCAGCAAAATTAATAACACTCCAGCATTCAAAAAGCAGAAGGTACTGCTGGCAGCTGTTTTCTAAGCGTTAGCTCCCTGCCTTCCACATAACCTACATGCAGAATTGGTAATCTCATCTCAGTTCTCAAGCAAGGTAATTTCCAGGTAGCTGATGAGCTAAGTAGAGATGCTTACAGCTGCTGCATTCACATATCCAGAGATAAATGCATTGTGCTTCCAAAAGCCATGCTTTGGACCTTGTTAAATATATCTCACATAAATCTTCATTCAAAGACTTGTGTACCTTTGAAAATCTATCCGGCACATTTTTATTTATGTATTTGCTTCATTTATATGGTGATGCGCCTTGCAACAGCAATTCTGGGAAGCCATCACAGTTTAAAAATATCAACTCAGTTAGCAAATAACAAGAACCTCAGCTCAGCAATTTATGCTTTTTCTCTTTTTATTACATGCTATCAGAGATAAATCAGTCAAAAAGTATATTACATACAGTATATGGAATCCTTTGCCTATTTTAAAACATTGCTTTAGAATATTTCTATACTGCCTTAGTCACCAATACACCTTTCTAAAATTTGTTAATCTACAAGCAAGATTCATAATGAAATCCTATCAATAATCCAAGTGTCTACCTTCAGAAATTTCTATCTTCTAAACCTAACTTGAGAGAATAAAAATAGATGGAAATGAAAAGAAGGGAAGGAAGAAATTTCTATTTAAAAACTAGCATTAATTTCAAATTAATCAGTAAAAGGAGGCATAAAGAACCAGATTACTGTATTAGGGTATATTAACATTTCTCTGGAAGCAAGTAAGAGGTCAGATGTATGTGATAGGGCACACCGTTACTGAAAAAAGAAACGTATGTGTGTGTGTGTGTGTGTGTTATTCTCTTTTTTAAACAAAATAAAACAACATTTTAATGTCACCAAATATGTCATTAGGGCCAGCCCAACTTTGAACAAAGTCTAATGACTTTATCCATGAGATACCTAGTACATCCCCATGATGATCCTCAATGAGAAGTTCATTATGCCTTTCCTATCTTGGTCCAGGTTGTATTAAAAAGAGCTGTTAAGTAATATTTTTCAGATATGATAAATGCAGATACATAACTGTTTTGTTAAATGTATCACCACCATGTAGACTCCATAATAGGTTCACAGAAGAGTTTGGTTGGGTTAGTTTTTCTCCAGTAATGATTTAGGCATCTCTTCTAATGTATTGCTCCAAGAATACCTCAAAAAATGAAGGGCCCACTCAGATCAGTATATACAAAGAAGCTGCCCAAGGCTTCCACCACTCCATAACTCCAGGAGAAATTCCCCTGAGGCTATCTGGACACAAATAGATCTGGGACAGATTGATGTCATAGGCTCCTTGTATTGATTTAACCTGTTGTAGTACCGGAATAACAGTGTTGGAAGGGACACTATTAAACTGTTGCTTAGGCAGGAAACCCTATACCAGTGATGGTGAAACTTTTCAGCACCGAATGCCCAAAATGGAATGCGTGTGCGTGCCGGAACACTGGAAACCCAAAGACCAGCTGGCTGCTACACATGTGCGTGCTGGCCAGCTGGTCTTTGGGTTTCCAGCAAGCGCATGCATGCCGGCCAGCTGGTCTTCAGGTTTCCGGTGCTCCGGCATGTGCGAAGTCCAGCTGGCAGGCGCACATCCGTGTGCCAGAAACCAGAAGAGCAGCTGGCGACGACACCCATGCCCACAGAGAGGGTTCTGCGAGCCACCTCTGGCACGTGTGCCATAGATTCGCCATCATAGCCCTATACCATTTCAGACAAATTGTTGTCCAATCTCTTCTTAAAAGCTTCCAGTGTTGGAGCATTTCCAACTTCTGGAGGCAAGTTGTTCCACTTATTAATTGTTCAAACTGTCAGGAAATTTCTCCTTACATCTAGGTCGGATCTTCCTCTGATTGGTTCCAACCACTGTGTCTTGTCCTGCCTTCAAGGTGCTTTGGAGAATAGGTTGGCCTCTTCTTCTTTGTGGCAGCCCTTAGATATTTGTAAGCTGCTATCATGTCACCCCTAGTCCTTCTTTTCATTAAACTAGACAGACCCAATTTAATTTAAATTTAAATTTAAATTAATTTAATTTCCAGTTTATATACCGCTCTTCTCCCTGAGGACTCAGGGCAGTGTACAGCCAGAGTTAAAAACATGAAATATAAATATTAAAAGCAATTAAAATATATATGAATTTGGCCCAAAATTTAAAACTAACAAACCAATTAAAACATTTAAAATTTCTTCTTAAGCCAGCCCGGCTTGTTGGAAAAAATGTATTTTAAGGGCACAGCAGAAAGCACTGAGGTCATGAATTCTCCTTATCTCTGGGGGCAGCTGATTCCAGAGGGTAGGTTCCCCCACAGAGAAGGCTCTCCCCCTGGGGATCACCAGCCTACATTGTTTGGCTGATGGCACCCTGAGGAGGCCCTCTCTGTGGGAGCGCACAGGTCGATGGGAGGTCATCGGTAGCAGCAGGTGGTCTCGCAGATAACTAGGTCCTATGCCATGGAGCACTTTAAAAGTGATCACCAACACCTTGAAGTGCACCCGGAAGACCACCGGAAGCCAGTGCAGCTCGTGCAGGAGCGGTGTTACATGGGAGCGCCATGTTGCTCCCGTCACTACCTGCACGGCTGCATTCTGGACCAGTTGGAGCCTCCAGGTGCTCCTCAAGGGAAGCCCCATGTAGAGAGTGTTACAGTAGTGAAGGCAAGAGGTGACGAGGGCATGAGTGACTGTGCACGGGGAATCCCGATCAAGAAAGGGCCGCAACTGGCGGATCAGGCGAACCTGACAAAAGGTCCCCCTGGTCACAGCCGTCAGATGTTCCTCCAAGGACAGCTGCATATCCAGGAGGACTCCCAGATTGCGAGCCCTTTCCGTGGGGGCCAAAGACTCATCCCCAATAGTCAGTGATGGAGTTAACTAACTATATCGGGACGCCGGGAGCCACAGCCACTCAGTCTTGGACGGGTTGAGCTTGAGCCTGTTCCTCCCCATCCAGATCCGCACAGCCTCCAGGCACTGGGACATCACTTCAAGGGCATCGTTGGGGTAGCCTGGGGTGGAAATGTACAGCTGGGTGTCATCAGCGTACTGGTGGTATCTCACCCCAAAGCCACGGATGATCTCGCCCAGCTGCTTCACCTAAATGTTAAACAAAAGGGGCGAGAGGACCGATCCCTGCGGCATTCCACAAATAAGAGGCCTCGAGGTCAACCTCTGCCCCCCTGCCAACACAAACTGTGACCGGTCGGAGAGAAAGGAGGAGAACCACCGCACACAGTGCCCCCCACCCCCAACTCTTCCAACCGGTGCAGCATGATACCATGGTCGATGGTATCAAAAGCCGCTGAGAGATCTAACAGGACCAGAACAGAGGAGCAGCCCCTGTCCCGAGCCCTCCAGAGACCATCCACCAACGCAACCAATGCCATTTCCGTGCTGTGCCCAGACCTGAAACCGGACTGGAACGGATCTAGATAAGATGTTTCCTCCAGGAATTTGTTGTGGCTCCAACCCCTGAGCTCATCGTATCGGAGGAAGAAGGCTCCGAACATGAAGGAGAGGAGCCGGCCAGGCCTCCCTCTTCTGGCCCCTCCTCTCTGGCAATTCCTTATGTGTCAGCCGAAGGAGAGGAGATTGGCCAGGAGCCAGGTGTCTCCGATCAGAGTGCGGATGAGGGAGACAAGTTGTGGCTGGATCCACGCCAGCGTCGGCATGATAAACGTTCACAGCAGATGAGGAGGCGTGCCAGGGATTAAGCTGAGTCACTGGACCACACCCCACAGGCTATAAAAGGGAATGGGGTGGCCAGTTGGATTCTGTGACAGACAAAGATAAGTTCTGCTAGTCCCTTTGTTGCAAATCTGCTGAAGGCTTTTGAACTGGACTGTTTTCTCCCAACCGGTGTGTATTGTATCTGTTATCTGGTAGAGGAACACCCCCCTCCTTGTTATAGTAAATCACTTGGCAGCTGGTTCTCGTGTTGCTGCCAAATATCTGATAACGGACCTGGTTTGTTTGTGCCAATTCTTTAACCCACGGCTGCCTGCGTGTGTGTTTGTGTGTGTGGGAGATGGGGACAGAACAGAATTGTGGAAACTGTCGCGCGACCACACTCTCAACAACCTTCGCCATAAAGCGAAGGTTGGAGACAGGACGCTAGTTAGCCAATACTGCCGGATCCAGGGATGGCTTCTTGAGGAGAGGCCTCACCACCGCCTCTTTCAAGGCAGCGGGGAAGTGACCCTCACTCAATGAAGCGTTGATAACACCCTGGACCCAGCCTCGTTTAACCTCCCAGGAAGCCAGTACCAACCAGGAGGGACACGGGTCCAGTAAACATGTGGCCGCACTAAGTCTCCCCAAGATCCTGTCCACATTATCAGGAGTCACAGAGTCAAACTCATCCCAGGTAATATTCTCAAGACTATTCCTCGCCACCCTGCCCTGATCTACCCAGTCGGAGTCCAGATCCCCCCGGATCTGAGCGATTTTGTCATACAGGTATTGTCCAAAATCCTCCGCCCTGCCTTCCAAGGGATCCTCCCGCACTCCCGAGTGGAGCAGGGAGCGGGTCACCCTAAACAAGGCAGCTGGACGATTCCCTGATGACGCAATAGAGGTGGAAAAGTAATTAAACTTTGCCATCTTTATCGCCACTAGGTAGGCCTTAATGTGCGACCTTACCAGTGTTCGGTCAGATTCAGCAAGACTGGCCCTCCAACCGCTCTCCAGGCATCTTTTCTGGCGCGTCATTTCCCTCAGCTCTTCGGTAAACCAAGGGGCCGCGTGGGATCAGCACCGGGTCAGAGGCCGCAAAGGCACGACTCGGTCCAAGGCTCCACCAGCCGCCCGATCCCAAGCGGCTACTAGGTCCTCGGCCGAGCCATGTGCCAGATCCTCAGGAAATGGCCCAAGCTCCATCTGGAACCTATCAGGATCCATCAGGCGCCTGGGGCAGATCCATCTAATTGGGTCCGCCTCCCTGCGGTGGGGTGCAGCGGTTCGAAGATCTAGGCGAAGGAGTGAATGGTCAGACCATGACAAAGGTTTCATGTCTATATCCTCTATAACCAATTCCTGCAACTAGTCTTGTTTTAGCCTCCAGCCCCCTAATAATCTTGGTTGCTCTTTTCTGTATTCTTTCTAGAGTCTTAACCACCAAGTGGTTAGGAATCTGCCTCAAAGTAAGGTGAGGGAAGGAGTATATTCCAGAGATTAGTGAGATGGTTTCAGAGAAAAGAGTTAGTGCTGAGCTAAAGTCCTGGCAACTACCTTCTATGATCTCAGTGAATGGGAAGTGAAGAATTGTATTAAAGTTGATGTTTCTATATAAACATTTCTGCACTGGGAAAACACCGTATTGGTAACAACCCATATTAATGTCTAGCAAACTGTGCAGGATTTGTATGGAATTATGACCAATAGAAATATATATATATTTCTAATAAGTCCCTGCCCCCACTTGTTTTTAGACACAACCATCTTCTTTGTTGGACCTTCTTAGCTATCTTGAAGATGTGCTTAGCGTGAAACTCCCATGCTGATAAGTTAATAAGGAGGTTGCCAAGCTGTTTTGATTGGTATTTATCTTAAGTTCATTGCAATTTGTAAGCTATTAAAAGGATCCCTATTGTGTGTAAATGAAGTTGGGACTATACAGATAATTTAAAATAGGATTATCATACAAATACTTGAAATGCTTTTAAGTATGCTTGTGATGTTGACCTACTTACTCTTCCCAGAAATAATAACAAGAATTACATTTCATAAATTATACCTTAGAAGAAAGAAAAGAGACAGTCACTTTCAAAATAATTTAAAAAAAGCATATACAGGGGTATGAAATAGCAGCCGTGAACAAAAAAGAAATGTTGAATTAATCATTTTACAGATTTGTGTTGTTACAATTGCCTTTTAAAAAGTCATTGCAAATACTGTTACAGGAAAAAAAATGCAGTGAATTTGGCTTGCACTTTTATACCTGCTGTAAGAATGATAACATTATAGGGCAGTGATGGCTAACCTTTTTCTCGTCGTGTGCCAAAAGTGTGTGCATGCACATGTACCGGCACCCATAATGCAATGCGTAGACACATACACCACGCCCCCTTTTGGGCCTAGCAGGCCTTCCTGCAGCCTCCTGGGCCCAAAAATGGGCCGTGGGGGGGACGCTGCTCTGCCCCCACGCATACGCGTGCGACTCTCACACGTGCACGTGATCCCCCTGCACATGCATGCATGTCTCCCGCATGCGCTCCACCCCCTGCACATCCCAAAAATCAGCTGGCCGGTGGGAGACGCAGGCATGCGTGGTGAAGCTGAGCTGGGCGACAACTCACATGCCCGCAGAGAGGGCTCTGTATGCCAGCTGTGGCATGCGTGCCATAGGTTTGCCATCACGGTTATAGGGCATAACCAAATGTGGAGTTGAACAGGATGTTTAATTGGGCAACAGAAGGATTTTATGTGAGGGTAGCTTCTGAGCATTCAGTGGCATTTATTTTTAAGTAACCATATATTGCAGTGTTCTTTGACCTTGTTAACTTGAAAATGTGTGGACTTCAACTCCCAGAATTCTCTAGCCAGCATGACCGGCTGAGGAATTCTGGGAGTTGAAGTTCAAACTTCTTCAACTTGTCAAGGTTGAAAAACAATGCCATAGAGACTTGGGTACATATGTTTTCCACATATAGGGATATATATATATTTTTAGCAAACATTTGGTACTGCATTTCAATGTTAACATTCAGCAAGCATCAGAATTTCCTACTGTGGATTGGATTCCTTGACATTTTAAGTATTATAAATGGCATGTCAAACACAATAAGCGGGTTTTGTGCAACACAATCATAATTTGAATGTCAACCCTCCACTCAAGTATATATCTTCATTATTGATTTTTAAAAAAATCCTTGACTAATAATTAGCATTTTTTTACTTTTTGTCATCGCAAAAAGAAATGCTAGACAAAAAATTCTAGACATTGACAAATGAAAAATCTGCACTAGTTGTAAGTGATGCTTTATACAACCTCTATAAGTACATGATTTCTCAGAAATAGGAGTGTGTGATAAATCTGCTATTTGCTAATTCCACTTGGAATTGGCAACACAGAAATACTGCAATAACAAATAAAAATTTCTGCATTGTCATCAAGATTAGTTCTTCTAGATATCCACTGGAGTTAGCACATCTGCAAAGTTATGATGCAGTTTCCATCATTTAAAACATATCGATCTTCATTCCAATATGCATTTTGAGAGAAAATTAGTGTTTTTAATAAATAATTGGAACGATAGACCTATTGTTCTGTCCTCACTACACGTTACTCTGTGTGCAGCTCGACATGCAGTTAAACCCACCTATCCTCCAATAAAACAGATGTGTGCGTAGATTTGGATGCTTTATTAAAGAACAGGGTGCGGTGAAACTGGGGAAAATAGGAATACATACAATGAGAATGTTAATTAACATTTAACAGGTACAAGTAATCTAAATCTCACCAGTGATGCTGTGTGTGAGGGATGTGGGTTAGTCCTTGGATGAATATGTGCCCCATATTAGGCTGGATTCTTCCTTGTGCGTCTACCTCCTCCAAATGCTAAAGGAAAATGGGTACCGGCATCTCGGTTCAGTGGAGAGATGCCATCACTGACTATAGGGGGTGAGGTTTTGCCCCCTGTAGATAGGGTGCGCAACTTGGGCGTCCTTCTGGATTCACGGCTGAGCTTGGAAGACCAGATAACGGCCATGACCAGGGGGGCATTTGCCCAGATACGTCTGGTGCGCCAGTTGCACCCCTACTTGGACCGAGATGCCCTACGCACAGTTACTCACGCGCTGGTCACCTCACGGATTGACTACTGCAACGCTCTCTACATGGGGCTGCCCTTGAGGACCACTCAGAGGCTTCAGCTGGTACAAAATGCAGCCGCGCGGGTTGTGATGGGAGAATCCCGATACTCCCATGTTACACCTCTCTTGCGCGGTTTGCATTGGTTGCCAGTTGCTCTCCGGGTGAGATTCAAGGTGCTGGTGATGACCTACAAAGCCCTACATGGTCTAGGACCAGGATATTTGGCAGACCACTTACAGCCAGCAACGATATCCCATCGCCCGGTTCGCGCCCATAGAGAGGGCCTACTCAGGGTGCCATCAGCTAGAGAGTGGCGGCTGGCGACCTCCAGGGGTAGAGCCTTCTCGGTGGGTGCCCCCACCCTCTGGAATCAACTTCCCTTGGAACTCCGATTAGCGCCTGACCTTCGCACCTTCCGCCGTGAATTAAAAACTTGATTGTTTAAATCCCTTGACCTGGACTGATAATAGGGTTTTAAGGGTTAATTTTAAATCTTTTAAATTTTTAGACTTTATTTTATATTGTGGCTTGTTTTTATTATTGTGAGCCGCCCTGAGTCCATTGTGAGATAGGGCGGCATATAAGCCGAATAAATAAATAAAATAAATAAATAAATACATAAATAAAATGGAATCTGGCTTCCCAGCATGAACTTGTTTTGAAAGTGCAGGCTGATAGGTAAAGGGGTTGGGTCAGCTTCAGAACAATATAGATTGGTATTTGTCCCTCCGGCCACTAGAAAGGGCTAGAGGTTAAAAACCTCTAATGGGCATCAGGCTGCTTCTCCCTATCCCAGATATATATATTCTAACTTTATGTGGATTTATTGGGCTTGTCATTTCTGAGTTGCAGAAAACCAGGCAATAATAAGGTGGAAGCAAAGAGATATATTAAAAAAAAAATCTTCTCACTTTTTCTCTATTTTCTTACAAAAATATTACACATACACACACCCAAATTTGGGAATACAATTCAAGCAAACAAAAACCTCACATTTATTGATACTCAATTTATTTGGAGGAAAAAAAAACATTTTTTTTTTGTTATTAACAAATTGTGGGTTGCATAGCCAACCTGGATTTTTCGGTTGGCTAATAATGTTTCTTACTAGAATGTGATCAGAAATGGTGAATAAATAAATAAGACTTCCAACTGAGTTAAACAATGGTTTGGGATATAAAAATAGTAGTCTAAAAGCCTGATAGAATTGACAAAAACAGATTTCTCTTTAGTTACATGTAAGTGCTTCCAAGTATCAACTAGACTCCCATATACTAGCAGAGAGAAAACCAACTTTGACCAATTTTAAAAGATTATCTGAAACTAAATTAAAATTTATTTTAATCCAAGGCTAAATTAAAATTCCCAACTAGTTATTTGAGTCATACATGAGCCATAAACATTTGCAACATAGGTATATAAAATACAGTGGTGAAATCCAATTTTTTTTACTACCGGTTCTGTGGGTGTGGCTTGGTGGGCATGGCAGGGGAAGAATATTGCAAAATCTCATTCCCACCCCACTCCAGAGGAAGGATACTGCAAAATCCCCATTCCCTCCCCACTCCTGGGGAAAGGATATTGCAAAATCTCCATTCGCAACTCACTCTGGGGCCAGCCAGAGATGGTATTTGCCGGTTCTCTGAACTACTCAAAATTTCTGCTACCGGTTCTCCAGAACCTGTCAGAACTTGCTGGATTTCACCCCTGATAAAATATCTTCTGGCATTCCCAAATTTTATCCAAGTTAATCCATTTATCCCCAGGATTAGCCAACAAAATTCTACTCAAAATTTCTTATTCAACTATAGAGTGTGAAGTTTTCTTAATCTTATTGCCATTCTTTTGGCTACTTTTGAGTTTCTGCTTATATGAATCTGATCCATCCAAGTCCTAGCCCAGTAATGGCTAATCTTTTTGCCATCACATGCCAAAAGCAGGGGAGCACAGGGGGGTTGTGCGCATGTGTGCCCACACCCATAATTCTATGTGACCCCCCCGCACTTCCCTCGCTTTTGGCATGTGATGGCACGGTGGGCCCAATAGTTCCTAGAAAGGCTCTGGAGCCTGGGGAGGGTGAAAATGGCCTTCCCCACCCCCCTGGAGGCCCTCCGGAGGAAATGGCCTGTTTGCTGACTTCCAGTGGGCCCAGAAGGCCCAAAAATCAGCTGGCTGGTGTGCGCATGTGTGCCAGAGCTGAGCTCACGGGCCCACCTATATGGCTCCGCGTGCCACCTGTGGCACGTGTGCCATAGGTTCGCCATCACGGTCCTAGCCAAAAACTTTGGTATCATAGTGAATATTAATTGCAAATATTAATTGCAAAATGAAAAGAAAATGATTTAAATCAGTGTTTAAATCATGTGGTTTAAATCAGTGTTTCTCAATCTCGGCAATTTAAGATATGTGAACTTGCACACCCAGAATCCCCCAACCTCAATTCCCTGGGCAATTGTGGTGCGGAATTCCATGCAATTTAAAATCACTGAAACATTGGTTTAAATAAATTGACTCTTATTCCCCTAGTACCTTTCAAACTTTCCTCGGTTCCAAAGATAAGGTATTCTAGTTGGCCACACTTTTGAACCCACTTCTACAAGAATCAGCCTTGTGACCCTGTTAGTTCACAGTATAATATGCATCTATAAAATAAAAAGCCAGCATCTTCAGTTGAACATCACCTTTTAAACTGCCCATTTGAGTTCCATCTCCCTCAAAACTTGTGTTTAACAGTGGCAATTTTCTCACAAAGAAGACATCATTGTAGAAATGTTTGGCATCTGGCTTTAGGCCAGACAGATTAACAAAGCCTCTTGCAATAGAGAAGGAATCTGTGGAATTGTTTTATTTTATCGGGTTTATTCCACAAGGTGTTACATTGTGTGTGTGTGTGTAGTTTTATTAGTGCTGTTGGTAGTTTGGGCCATGATTACAGGGGAATTTGATTGCTGGGCATCTGTTGGACTGCTGCAGTGCTGGGTTAATTTGATGGTTTATCCACAACATTAAACACAATGTTCTTTTTCTCTGAGTTTTGTTCTACTCGGGTCTTCCAGCTCAGATGCTGTCCATCAATGCCATCCA
The DNA here is from genome assembly GCA_012654045.1 of Ptyas mucosa. Lineage (NCBI taxonomy): Eukaryota > Metazoa > Chordata > Lepidosauria > Squamata > Colubridae > Ptyas > Ptyas mucosa. The sequence goes on along the minus strand of WNWU01000017.1, from coordinate 20,316,296 downwards.
CTCCTGACCCTTCCCTTGGGGTTGTACTGACTCATGCAGCTCTCTTCCCCTTTTTTAGTTCCTGCCAAAAAGTCTGAAAGTCCTTGACGGAGTGAAGGACGAGAGGCTGGTGAGCAACCCACAGAATTTTGAGGTAAAGCCTTTTTTGTATGATTTGAGAAGCCATTAACTTGGGCAAAGCACTGTGTGGATTTTCAAAAAAATGTGCTTCGTTCTATTGCACTCTTCAAAGTTTTGATACGAGGACATTTTAAAATAAGAGGGGATTGAAAGACGTCTGCTAATTTTGTTCAATTTTTACATATCCCAGGATTCTTGCAAGAATGTCTTTGGAATGAGCTTATTATTATTGAAAGACTGCCAGACATCAGAGGACAGAAGAACAACCATAGCACAAGAGAAGCGAGCACTCCACAAAGCCAGAGTTGCAAATGCTGCAACAACGGTGCTCACACATGTCTGCCCAATTTATTGGCCTTACCAGCCACCTGCAGATACATCGTGGATAGCCCACAACCTGTTAGATGTCAAGGTCCTCTTTGAACACGATGGACAAACATCAACTATAATGCAAACAGGTTTTATTGTAATTGTTGTGGCCTGTCAGCGGCCTGTGCAGCTAGTATCTGATTCTGACAGCGAGGAGGCTGGTGTGGTGCTGCGCCAGCAGCCTGTGCAGCTGGCACTCGAGTCAGGCAATGAGGAGGCTGGAGAAGATGTGCCAGAGGCGGGGATTCAGCCAGGGCCTTCAGAACCTCCAGAAGCTCCCATAAGTGAAGAGGAAGAAGAGGAGGAGCCTCTTTTTGATGCACAGGCAGGCAGAGCTGCCAAAAGGCAGGGGTGGTTCCTCAGGAGGAGGTCTCTTCGAGAGTAAGGCTTGGGGCTAATTGGCCACTCCCTTAGCCTATTTAAGGAAGGACGAGGACTGAGGCAATTTGCAGGGAACAACTTTGTTCACTTTCCTTCGCATCCTGATCTTAGTTCTCTTATCAGTTTCCTGCAAATTGCTTCTGCGCTTTCTGCCAACCATAGTAAGATTACGATTATTTATTCTTTGGATTCTTGTTGGCTGTTAAGAAAGTTAATTAACAGCCTTTATTTGAAAAAGACTGATTTAATTTAGCAAACTAAGGTTTGTGCAGACTTTGTGTGTGCTGCGTTCTTTGGGGTCCGTAGCTGGGGCAGAACAGTAATCTTTGACTTACAACTACAATTGGGACCAGAATTTTGATTGCTAAGTAAAGCAGTTGTTAAGGGAGTCTCATTCGCTTTTACAACCTTTTTTTTTTGTCATGGTTGTTAAGCAAATCACTGCATCTGTTAAGTGAATTATGTGGTCAATAATAATAATAATAATAATAATAATAATAATAATAATAATAATTTAATTTGTATCCCACCCTTCTCCCAGAAGGGACTCAGGGCAGTGAACAGCCAGAATTAAAATACATACAATACAAAAGTTAAGATAATTAAAAAATATTAAATCAATTGGCCTCCCAATTTAAAACCCCAAATCTATAAAATTCAAGATCCCAATTTAAAACCATTTAAGCTAGGCCGGCTTGCTGGAATAAGTAAGTCTTCAAGGCTTTGCGGAAGGTACGAAGGTCCGGGATCAGTCGTATTCCAGGAGGTAGCTCATTCCATAGGGCGGGTGCCCCCACAGAGAAGGCTCTCCCCCTGGGGGCCGCCAGCCGACATTGCTTGACTGACGGCACCCTGAGGAGGCCCTCTCTGTGAGAGCGTATTGGCCGGTGGGAGGTTATCAGTAGCAGCAGGCGGTCTCGTAAGTACCCTGGCCCTAAGCCATGGAGCGCTTTAAAGGTGAGAACCAATACCTTAAAGCGCACCTGGAAGACCAATGGGAGCCAATGCAACTCGCGCAGGAGAGGCGTTACATGGGAGCGCCCCGTCGCTCCCATAATCACCCGCGCGGCCGCATTCTGAACCAGTTGGAGCCTCCGGGTGCTCCTCAAGGGGAGCCCCATGTAGAGAGCGTTGCAGTAGTCCAGGCGAGATGTAACGAGGGCATGAGTGACCGTGCATAAGGCGTCCCGATCCAGAAAGGGGCGCAACTGGCGTATTAGGCGAACCTGATAAAAAGCCCTCCTGGCCACGGCTGTCATGTGCTCTTCTAAAGACAGCCATGTGTCCATTGCAGCACACACAATCAGACACACAATTAAATAATTCTGCAGGATTCATCTACACAAGAAAATTTCTTTATATACAATACAATACTCTACATCAGGAGTCAGCATACAAAATCAGGAATACAGAAGCAATATTCATAGAAACAAGTCATTACAGAGTAGAGAGATACAGAGGCTAATATATTGTACAGAAGCACCCATTACAGAGGCCAAACCAACTCTTATATACAGTTCAGCAAGTCTAAGCCACGCCCAGACTCCAAACTGTCTCTTATGGCCCCATACAAACAAATACTATGTTTCAGTTTCCAAACAGTCCCCATTGGCTGACCTGTTACCATGTCTATTCCAGTCTATGAATATTCATACTCTGACAATCTAGTAGGTAGATATTTTTAAATTTTCCCGTCTAAGCCTGAGAGAGAGTGATTGACCCAAAGTCATCCCTCTGGGCATATGAAACAACTAGAATGTAAATTTCCCTATTCCTATTTCAGCATGTCAATTTCTTCACACTGACTCTCCTAAAGACCATCACAGCATATTATTTAAAGGTATCCTGGGTGGGTGGGGGATATATAAATTCAAAACAAAAAAAAAAGTGACTGCAAAATACCTGTGCCACGATTCATCAGCAACAATCATCTTTTTGACCTGAAACATTCTACATAAAAAATGCATATAATTTCATCGGTAGGAAAAGTCTGTTCATATGCCTTATTTAAACCTTTCTCTAGTTTATATGCTGGACAAACAATCCAAGTTCCCTATCAATATTCACATGGTGCGTGCCTGGAATTATTATTATTTTTTAAAAAAATATATTTTAAAATATGCTAATCAGAGGGTTTCTAAGAACATGGTTAGAAAAATGGAATGATTGGATAAATTTTCTTGCTCCTAAAACTATAGGGCAGCCTGGGAGCTCTGTAATACACTGAAATCCTAAATATAGCATTTCCCCATACTACCCCAATTCCAGTCTCCAACCACAAGCCTACATCTTGCTTGCCTGTTCTGTTGATTTCTGATTGAAGTTAAGTATTTTTCTTGCCCCATCTTTCCTAACTATAAAAGCAACCCTATTCCTTCTTCGTTTTTGGCGCCCTGAGGAAGAGCTGACTGAAGGTGTCTGATCAGTGGTGGGATTCAAGTAATTTAACAACCGGTTCTCTGCCCTAATGATTTCTTCCAACAACCAATTTGCCAAACTGCTCAGAAAGTTAACAACCGGTTCTCCCAAAGTGGTGCGAACCGGCTGAATCCTATCACTGTGTCTGATGACAGTCCATTTCAATTCACCCAAGATGTCTATTTGTAGTTCTTTCATTTCATCTTTCACTGTGCTGATCTCTACCGTGTTCATGGTTCCTATATTCTACATTCCTGCGGCTTTGGATTCTATTTTCCTGCATGGCAACGTTAGCAACTGAACTTCCAGAACTTTCTGGAATGAACTTTCAGCTGCATTGTAAACAGCATTTGTATTCTGAAAGAGCCTCAAGTCTTCCTTGATTTATAAGTATTCATTTAATGACAGTTCAAAATTACAACAGCACTAAAGGAAAGTGACTTATGACCAGTTTTCACATTTATGACTTTTTCAGCATCCCAGGCCAACTCATGTGAAACCTATACAAAGGACAGGAAGCCAGAGTTCAGACAGCATGTGGCAAACCAGATTGGCTCCAGGTTAAGAGGGGAGTGAGACAAGGCTGTATCTGTTCTCATTTATGCAATTTATATGCTGAGCATATACTGAGGAAAGCTGGACTGGAAGAAGATGAATGTGGTTTTAAAACTGGAGGAAGAAATATCAATAAACTGCATGATGCTGATCACACTATTTTGGGAACTGAAATGCAAATGCTCTGCAAGTTCTAGTAATGAAAGTGAAAGAGCTATAGGAAGTTAGCACCCACCCCTTTCCTAGGAGAATGAAATATTTTGGGAAATATTAAAAAGGCAGAATATTATGTTTCCCTGGATAAGAAATAAAGAAACATGTTTTAAAGACAACAAAGCAGCTTCCTGCCTCCCCCCTCCCACACCTTTGTTAATGGGCCATTAAGGCCTCAGCCAAGCTCACTCAATGGGCCATCATCTGCAACACAATAGGACCCATCTAGCAACATAAACTCACTACAGAGCACCTGGGAAGATTACATAAGGCAGCAAGGCTAGGTAAAACCCCCACCCCTTGGGAGTCTGACAACCAATCAGGATACTCTTTCTGGGCTCCAGGAAGTTCAAAGCCAGAGAGGGCATAAAACCCGGGGACTCACTGCATCTCGCCCATTTTCTGTTCAGGAACTCAAGCCATGTGATCCTGTCCACCATTAAACCATCTTTCCAATCAGTCTCCATGTTTCCCATGTCTTTTTCCCCACTTGGAGCTGAACCCAGAAGGATATTTTTTCTTACAGAGCAAAGTGAAAAAAAAAATAGGGCTGTGATTAGATATATACACGTACATACCTACAGTGTTCGGAATCGTGCAGGCAGTGGTTTTGCTAGTGATATTCTATTGATTTGAAGATTAGGCTTCGAAGAAACAGAGTAAAAAGAATATTGTTGTTTTTGAATTTAGGAATAGGGGAAGTTTCTTTTCCTGTTCATTTTTTTCTTCTCATGTACTTAAATGCTGAGTGAAAAAACTGTTGTTGAGCATGGATATTTTGAAATGAAAACTGAAAACAGTTTGCTGCAGTGCTGGCTGCATCTTTGTAGCTGTAATGCAGTCTCTCTCCCGCCTTCCCTCCGCTCCCCTCACTCTTGTTTAAAATATTGTACAGTCTGGTCCTCAGCGGGTGATTTCTCACTGTATGCTGTTGGAAGAAACATCCTCTAGGTTCCGCTCCAAGTGTGGAAAAAGACACTGGAAACATGGAGACTGCTTGGAAAGATGGTTTAATGGTGGACAGGATCACATGGCTTGAGTTCCTGAACAGAAAAGGGCAGATACAGTAAATCCTCGGGTTTTTATGCTCTCTTTGGCTTTGAACTTCCTGGGGCCCAGAAAGAGTATCCTGATTGGTTGTCAGACTCCCAGGGGGTGGGGGTCTTAGCTAGCCTTGCTGGCTGATGGTCACATGTGCTTCCCAGGTCACATGTGGTGAGTTTCGGTTGCTGGATGGGGCCCCATTGTTTTGCAGATTATGGTCCTTTGACAAAGGATTGAGTTTCTATCTCTGGCCCATTAACAAAGGGTGGGGGGCAGGAAGGTGGGAGCTGCTTTGTCTGTAAAATATGCTTCTCCATTTTTCATCCAGGGAAATATAATATTCTGCCTTTTTAATATTTCCCAAAATATTTCACTCTTCCAGGAAAGGGGTGGGTGCTAACTTCCTACAGCACCAAAAAAAATAAAAAAGCCCCATACCCATCTGCAAGAAAATATATTTTCTTAGTTCTCAATAATTCTTTCAGAATCACTCAAAGGATTGATTCTAGCCTTTAAAATCTATATGCGCAGGAATCTCAGGAAGGAGTTTTATATTGATAGACTATTGATGTATTTGCATTTTTAGCATTGTCAGCATCAAGAGAAAGTATAAGGTCAATTTTCTACTGCGGTGAGATCTTTGAGCAATTTTCATTAATGAAAGAGTTTCTTGCACCTAATATTTTTGCAGAGTAGCTACATCTAGAAAAAAAAAGTTCCCCTAAAGTAACTGATGAACCCTCCTGTGGGAAGGCTTTGCCATAATTAAGCCTTGAAAGTAGGATGGTTTAAGCATTTGGGGCTTATTCTTATCCACTTCTCAAAAAGTTCACAAGCATAAAGAGGATTTGTCATTTCCTGGGTTCCTCTAATAGCTGCTTAGTAGCTATTGATAGATAAGTTTTCCATACCTTTCATCCCTAAAGTCATGTTGAAAAATGGTAATTTGAACCTGAGTTGATTCATTCACATTAAGGAAGAGCTTGAATTACCATTTGGTATATACTTCCCAGAATATTTCCCATGACAACAGATTAACATATAATGAGGTAATATGATAGCATTAGCAAATATATCTTGGACCACCTTTCTCCTCTCAAATACTGGCTCTCCCCTTTCATTTTGTGATCAAATAACCCACTTACTGATTTTAGAGAAGATATACAGTAGTGGCCAAAATTGTGGAAACCTTATGGGAAAAATATATTTTCTAAAACTAGCTAATAACACCATTTTTTTTGGAGTAGTGTTAGAAGAAATATCCTTCTGGGTTCTGCTCCAAGTGGGGAAAAAGACACTGGGAACATGGAGACTGCTTGGAAAGATGGTTTAATGGTGGACAGGATCACATGGCTTGAATTCCTGAACAGAAAAGGAGCAGATACAACGAGTCCCCGGGTTTTATGCTCTCTCTGGCTTTGAACTTCCTGGGGCCCAGAAAGAGTATCCTGATTGGTTGTCAGACTCCCAGGGGGTGGGGGGTCTTAGCTAGCCTTGCTGGCTGATGTAATCTTCCCAGGTGCCATGTAGTGAGTTTCATCCTAGATGGGTCCCATTGTGTTGCAAATGTCCTTTGACAACGGATTGGGTTTCTACCTCTGGCCCATTAACAAAGGGTGTGGGGGCAGGAAGGTGGGAGCGGCTTTGTCTTTAAAAACATGCTTCTCCATTTCTCATACAGGGAAACATAATATTTTGCCTTTTTAATATTTCCCAAAATGTTTCATTCTTCTAGGAAAGGGGTGGGTGCTAACTTCCTACAGTAGTACCATAAAATTATATCTCAATGGAAAGATAATTTAATCAAGAGTGTAATGTAACTCTTTCCTGGAGATACAGTAGTGGCCAAAATTGTGGAAACCTTTTGGGAAAAGAAACTTTTTCGCCTTCCTGGGGGCTTGAGGAAAGCCTCCAAAGCCCGAGGAAAGCAAAAACAGCCCCCCTGCCATGGTGCAGGAGGCCGACTAGGCCACGCCCACCATGGCCAGGCTCACCCAGCAACTGGGCAGAGAACCCCTTGCTAAAATTTTTGAAGCCCACTCCTGCCAAGTTGAACAATCTTAACAGCAGCAAAATAGCATTCTTCTGATACCTTTTCTCTGCAAATACATTGCGGTGAATATGACCAACAAAAGAGCTATGAAGGTACAAGCACAATACAAAAAATTGGCAGAAGAAAGTTACATTGGATAAAGGTCAATTAAAAGGCAAAATCGGGAGGTGGCTTAATTTTGCTTTTGATTTCCATTAACTCCACATTACACTTAGCAGGTGTCACAGGAAGTAAGGTAGGGGGTGCTTGGAGAGAGAACTCCTCATTCTCAGTGTTTGGGAGCAAAACCAAAGGGAGCAGGATAGACTTATGGAGCAAGCCATGGGGTTTCATGGTCCTTAGACTTCCATCCATTTTTCTAGATAGCTTGTTCTAGTTTCCAAATTGAAAAATGAATCTCTGTCACCAACCCGGGTTAGCAGTCTACCGTTGATGTCACCTGCAGCATCTTCTTGATAGACAAATCTCCCCCTTTTCCTTAATTGATCACTGCTGACAAATACTCAGAAGATGTTTGCAACAGAGAGAAAGAGAAACAAAAAGGGCAACAGAGAGGAAGGGAATGTTTCTAGACCAGTGTTGGCGAACCTTTTTGGCACCGAGTGCCGAAATGCCTGGTCCATATGTGCGTGCCAGGAAGATGATCTTTCGGTTTCTGGCACACGCATGTGCACCGGCTACCTGGTCTTCTGGTTTCTGGTGCATATGCGTATGCGAAGACCAGCTGGCCGGTGCGCATGTGCGCGACAGAAACTGGAAGATCACCTTCCCGGCACGCACATGCAGAACAGGCGATTGCTCTTCCAGTTTCTGGTGCTCCCGCGTGCATGAAGTCCAGCTGGCTGGTGCTGAGGAACCCAAAGAGCAACAAGCAACGGCTTGCATGCCCGGAAAGATGGCTCTGCTTGCCACTTCCGGCATGCATGCCATAGGTTTGCCATTACTGTTGTAGACCATCCGGTGGCCTGAATTCCTTGGCAAGTAGATGTATCACAACATCACTGTGAAGAAAAGATATATTACAGTACCTTTCATTGGGAACTTTCATGACTGCTCCCAACATTTCTGACTAATGAAATTTTTGGTAGGGTAGAAGTTTGGGACAAGATATATTTCAAGAAGAAGAAAAAATGTTTAGGCAGAACAATTTAACTGTAGAGTTAAATTGTGGTTGGATTCTTAGCCTTATGACTGTTGTACCCAGGATCTGGGTGAGGTGCTTAGCAAATTCTGGAAAAACCAAGCAACTATGTTCTTGTTTCTACTTCATGGAATTTGCCCCAGTATAGTGACATGATCACCTAAGACAACAGAGAACTGTACCACATAGGGCGCTTCAACAGTGTAAAGAGTAAAAGAGTGATAAATTACCTGGGAGAGCATCTTGGGAGTGATAGCCTACTTGTGTGTGACCTACGACTGGACAAGCAATTTTTTTTCAATGAGAGCTGATGACTACTAGGTACACTTGAGTGACAATTTGGAGTCTCAAACGTAAAAACCTCCACGAGAAAGGAGGCTTTTATGTTTGAGCAAATTTTGAGATCATTTATGCCTGTATTTTAAGCCTCAGCTATTTAGAAACTCTGATCTTTCCCTGGAACTTATGGTACTTAACTTGGTCTATTTTCTGAACCTTAATTGCTGTTACAGGTATTGAGATTTCAATACTAATAGCTACATTTTAACCTAATGATTCAATTCTGAATGTCCTTGGACATTTTGACTTCTCGGTATATCATTTGTGGCAGGTTTCAGCAAAATGAAATCATAAAATGACCTAGAAGAGAAGAGCATAAGGCTATTAAATCCATGCTCTAAAATTGCCTTACTTCTATCATTCCCTATTTTCCAATGTCTACCATCGGCACAAAGTTCGATTCATATTAAAATTTGGTTCACAGAAAAACCAGCATTTTTTTTGAGAGTCAAACTTTGTCACGCTCTTCTCGTTTCAGGTTGGAACTTCAAAATCTCTCTCTGTGATGGTTTGATATTACGCATGCAACAGCATCAGGGTTGGATGATCAGAAAAGCATAAGAGAATATAAGGAATGATTTTATATACATTTATAATTAATTTATAAATTTATAATTATAAATTTTGCTATACTTTTTATGCTTTTGATATTTTTGGCATATTGGTTCTTATTTCTTTTCTGTGTTCTGCCAAATGTTGCTTACCCCAAAAGAAAAGAACATGATGGGGATGAATGGCTGTATATATGAATTATTCAATAATTCTCATTGATTAGACTAAAACCCTTAACCAATAATAGTCTTTTGAAATCTTCCAAGTGTTAATATTTTATCACTCACTTAAGAGTGAGTAATAAAAAAGCAAAAACAAAACATGGAAGGGCAGTTGTAAATGCAGTCAAACCCATCTCCAGTTCAATTGTCCGAGTATTCTAAAAATGCACAATAAAGATGCATGTTGTAAACTGTGGGTAAATTTTGTAAATTTCCTGGCTTTTTAAAAAAAACAACAAGATTCCAATACGGAATTGGTAGATGCAGAGATATATTAACGAATCAAGTTTCTTTAAAAAGTTATTTAATTGCTGGAGTGGTGACTAATAGAAAAGTCTGAGACTAAATTACCTCCCTTTCATTATGGAAATTAATGCAGTTTGCTTTGAGACTTTGCTTTCCGGGGTTTTGGGTAAGGGCAGAGTCAAGATGCTGGCTATAACCCCATGATTGACATCTTGCCATTTTTTACATTTGGGCCCCTGCTTGTGTGGACATCTATGCTTTTTCTCTTCCTTTGTCATTAAAGCAATGAACTTTTTTTTTTAAAAAAAATTATCCCAAAGGAGTTGATAATGTATCCCCCAAAACTTATGTCTGTTTCAGCTGCATGAAAAAAAAATGGAAGTGGTTTTGCAGCACAAGATCCCAGGAGATCAAAGCAAATAGAAGCTCAGAAAAAGGTTTTCCTCCAGACGGGAAGTCTAGGACAACTCAGCACAGCCAACTTGGCATGTCCAACTTTCCGCAGCCAACTTGCCATGGCCAACTCGCTATGGCCAAGTCACTTCAGGACAACTCTCCACGGCCAACTCTCCGCAGGTCAAGAGTTATACTAATATTGAAGAAATGGTAGCCTGGAAGACTTGTTAGCATGCTGTGAGAGAGAAACTTTTTGCCGGGGCTGCCAGCGTTCCAAATAAAGGTATCTTTGAGTTAACTTCAGAGGGTTTGTCATGTTTGGAGAGCTGGATCAGAACAAGCCAGAGTTGGCTAGGGAGGGTTAAGCTGTAAAAATGAAGAAACATTCTGGAAGAATCCTGGAATACTTTTTTGTTCATCATATACAGATTCTGAGAGACAATATTTTTGAATATAAAGGCTAAGCGACAAACCTTGTTTCAGAAAACAATGCAAACAGATCAGAGGTGGGTTTCAGCAGGTTCTGACCAGTTCTGGAGAACCAGTAGCAGAAATTTTGAGTAGTTCGGAGAACCGGTAGTAAAAATTCCCCGCCCCCATCTATTCTCTATCTCCCAAGTTCCATCTGATCGGGAGGAAATGGGGATTTTGCAGTAACCTTCCCCTGGATTGGGGAGGGAATGGAGATTTTACAGTATCCTTCCCCGGAGTGGGGAGGGAATGGAGATTTTACAGTATCCTTCCCCTGCCATGCCCACTAAGCCATGCCACGCCCACCAAGCCACATCCACAGAACCCGTAGTAAAAAAAATTGAAAGCCACCACTGAAACAGATGGTTTTGATAATTTTTTGAATGTTAAGGGCATTCTTAGTGGTTGAAGAGGAGACCTAAGTGCCATCTTATCTTTTCAAATAAATGGCTGCCTCCCCCTGGTCTTCCAAGAACCTCTACAATAATACCTGTGATGCCACAGAAAATAGCTGTGGAGAGAGCATTAAGCCACACTGTCTCAACCAATGCAAAATAAGAGGTGGGGAAGGGAAGAGATGATGGAAAGGGAGAGAAAGAAAAAGAATTTAGCAGGGCATAGAAAATACATAATGGCCTGGCAGGAAGTTTATAATAATTGAAACATTTTAAAAAGTCACTGAAATTAAATTTAAAAGCTTGTAACATTAAGTGGAATCTTTTAAACAGTGGCCTCTGCATTGTGGATGGACAGTTATAATTATATATGTGTTAGTAGTCATTCTGAAACAAAAACAAATGATCCAAAAGGGAACCATAAACAGTGAGGTCCTGTAATCTAATGAACTGAGATTGCTTGAACATTTTGTGTAGTGGTAAAGGTGCTGGCTGTAAACTGTAGAGACCATGATTTCTAATTTCTAATCCCGTTCTGGGCATAAAAGCCAGCTGGGTGACTTTGGGCCAGTCATCTTCTCTCAGCTCAGCTCATTTCACAGGATTGTTGTGGGGAAAATAGGAGGAGGAAGGAGTAGTAAGTATGTTGGCTTCCTTGAGTTACTTACAAAGTAATTAAGACAGGATAAAAATCTATAAATACATAAATAAAAAATAAAGACAGAATAAAAATATTCTCTCTGTCTCTCTCTGTCTCTGTATTCTCTCTGTCTGTCTCTGTCTTTGTCTCTCTCTCACACACACACATCTCTCTCTCTCTCTCTCTCTCTCTTACCTACCTACCTACCTACCTACCTACCTATCATCTATTGATATTAGACGATAGATAGATATCTTGGATTAATCCTTTGAAAAAGAAGGCAGAGAGAGGAAAAAAAGTAAATGTATACATTGTACATGTATAGTATAGCCTTTATTGTCATTGTACATCATGTATACAACAAAATTGGTAGACATTCCTGCATGGCCCATTTTTTTTTTTGAAGGGTTCCAATAACAAGCATGAGATTGGCTTAAATTTTGCCTCCTCTTTAGAACTCAATGAGATCAGATAAGACCATGACAAGTAGCAATGCAATGCTCCATATTTGCTTGGGGCCAAAAGCTCTCTAGAACTAGCTGGCTTCTTCTAGAGAGGTAGCTTTATCAGAAAAGACCAAGACATTGTCCCAAAAAGGAGACATGAGAAAGATGTGTCTAAGCAAGGATACGTTCCTTTATCTGCCTACTTTTTTGTGCACTTTCTATGCCAATATTTTTTTCTTCCTATTCTTAATATAATGTCCAGAAAAGAAAAAAAAAAGCTGGACCTCTTAAAAGTGGTGTGCACGAGTATCTATCTGTGCTAATTACTTTTCTAAGTTTACGAAGCAACAGGGATTTTAATATATATTCTTTTATGGTAAAATGGCCAAAGTGCTTTCTGGTTATGTGCTCTTCATCTCACTACTCTGCTCCCCTCCACAAGACGTAGTTGGCCCCCACTGGGTTGTCCATCGGAGGGGCAATAAAAGCCCCTGTTCTCTCTCATAGGTTTGGTTCTCTTCCCATCTGTTTGCTTTACTAAATATGGATACCAGTGAATGAAAAATCCAACCAGGGTTATCTTGATAGGGTTTTTTTTACATACTAACAGGTAAAAACTCAGCATGTTAGTTTCAAAAGGCAACGGGAGATGAAACTACATTTCTTGAATCTCTGAAAGATTCAAAACAAGGAAGGCATAAGCAATTGTCAAGAAAAGGGGGAAATCCTAATTTGAAGGGGTAAATGCACCCTTTCTCTATTGATAAATGCTGGTGGACTGCCACAGAAATGCCAAGCGTCCTCGGCAATTGAGCTACAGATATTAAACAATATAAATAAAAGTAATTTGACTTCATCTTAGATTAGTCAAATGTCACACTGCAGCAGTGAAGTCTAATCATACATGGGGTGCTGATTTAATTTCTTAGAAAGCAATTAAACTCGGCTTTGACCTTTGGGGAAAATTGATAAGCTAGGTTTTGGAGGGAGGTTTTACATTGGCCAGCAAATATATAATAAACGGCCGTGTCTAAGCAACAAAGCAATACAAATGTTACATTTTTCAGAAGAGCTAAAACCCGAAAGGCTTACTCATGTTTTCTGTTCAATATATTATGTCTCTTTTTTGCCCTGCTCCTGTGTCTGATTGTCTAGAAATGAGCTGTATCTGTGCCATTAGGTCTAGAGAGATTGCAGAGAATTATCTTTGCAACATTCTTATTAGCATAGTTTTTGCTTTGTAAGCTAAGTTTCAAAAGCCTTTATGACTTTTTTTCCACACTAGACTGAAGGCATTTATGGAAAAGTTCTAAATTGAAGGGATTGAAATGTTTTGTACAGTCCACAGTGAAAAAACAGCTGAAAATATTTCCTAAGGAAGGTTGTCTTTACCAGTACAAAAATGGCTCTTTAGAATATTTTGATTTGGGCAGGTGCTTTTAATGTTTTGTAGATTTATTAGAATGATGCCTTATAATGATTCTGTTTTATTATACAGTCTAATTGTTTACAATTTTAGTGGCTGATTTTTGTCTAGGACACTACTGGGAAAAATTATTTTGAAAGGCAGCATGTTTTTTTTAAAAAAATATATAAGAAGAAAATACCAAGCACAAGCTTCTAGCAGAATTAAGTGACAGAGAGCAGATAAAAATGGAAGAAGGTAAAAAAAGACAGAAGACAGCAAGAATATCACAAATGCCCAGCTTTGGTCTCCCAATGGTGGCATCCTATGCTATAAAATGCTGATTGATAGTATACTGTAGGATACCACTAAAAGTAATGCTTTAAGTCAAAAGCTCAAATAATTCCATTACCATTATCAAAATTTGCCGTTTCCAGTATAGCACCCACAAAATGTGCTGGGATGTGCCAAAGGCTATATTGGCTGGACATTTTTTGTTTATAGACACATGCTATCAGGAAGGGACTAAGATAAGGAAGATTGACAAATGATTAAGGATAACATACACAAGCAATGTGGATCAAGACCCCTTGTAAAAAATAATAATGGGAAGAGAAATTCACTTCTATAAATTATTTAAATACTGAAGGCTTGGCTTGCTAAACTAGGGGACATATATCAAGGTTTTGGTAGGGTTGCATGCAAGTAATGAGAAGTAGATTGGCTTGTTCTACTGCTTTTCATGGCAGCTATGGAGTGGAAGGGTAGATGGGAGAGTTCACCAGTTATAGGTAGGATGGCCAGGTTTAGTCTTTGAGATACAGGGAAAGAAGAGAGAAGAAGGGATGCCAAGCTTCCAAGACCTTGTCAAAGACAGAGGAATTATGATGCTGTTATCTAGTTGGGTAATGAAACCTCTGCAAGAAAATCAAGCTCAGAGAGCACCAAGACCACAGTTCTTTTCTATTGGTTCAGTAGAATGCAAAAGACTAGATTTATGATAAACCAATAGGAGTGAGGAGGAAACCAACAAGCTTCAAGTTACAACTGCCTTCTTAGCTACCTCTCTTTGGCTGATACAAATGATTGAAGCTTCAAGGGCTCTTAAAGCAATCTCTGCAATGACCACCCTCTGTTCAGTTCCTTAACATTCATATTTTCCAATCTCAGAGGGTAGATGTTCTAATAATCTTATCATGAACAGCAGGTTTTCTTTTTTTGTTAATTGCTTTTACATGCATTGGTTAGAACCAGGGGTGAAATGCTCCCGATTCGGACCGGATCACCCGATCCAGTAGCGATGGCGGCAGATGGTTCAGAGAACCTGTAGCAAAAATCCCTGCACTCCCCCATCCCCAGCTGAGCCGCACGATCATCAGAGGCTTTTTTTTAACTTTTAAAAGCATTTTTTCTACAACCTCTTCCGATGAAAAAATGCTTTTAAAAGTAAAAAAAAAAAGCCTCTGATGATTGTGCGGCTCAGCTGGGATCATCAAAGGCTTTTCAAAGCATTTTTTTCTGCAACCTCTTGGCCCAAGAGGTGGTAAAAAATGCTTTGAAAAGTCTCTGATGTTCCCAGCTGAGTTCCCTGATCGTCAGAGAGGCATTTAAAAAAAAGTATCTCTGACGATACCAGCTGAGTTCCTGAATTAGAAAAAATGCTTTGAAAAGTTAAAAAAAAAAAAGTTGGCCACGCCCACAGAACCAGTAGTAACAGATTTTACATTTCACCCCTGGTTAGAACCATATGTGTAGGCAGAGATAAATCAAGCATACAATGCATGCATCACAGTTGTAAAAATGGATAGAAATGCAAACAAGAAAGTCAAAGCACTCAAAGGTAGAAGAAAGCAAAGATTTGGTCCTAACTGGCCTTTGATACGATGATATTAAATAATGCAGTCTGTGTGTGTGAGGGGAATTTATAGAGGAAGACAGTTGTGGGATTCAACCGGTTTCAGCCAGTTTGGGTGAACTGGTAGTTAAATTGCTGCCTGGGTTCGCCCTGTCCCTTCCAGAAGTCCCCACGTGCCCCATTTTGGCTTTCAGGTAAGTGCAGGGAGACCTCCTAGGCTCAAAATGGGGCACGGGGTATGTGGTGTGCCCCCCCCCCCACGGTCCATTTTTGCTCCCACGAGGTTTCAGGGAGGCCACCTAGGCTCAAAATGGGGTGCGGGGAGGCACATTCCCCTCCGTGGCCCAGTTTTGCTCCCAGGGGGGTGCAGGAAGCCGAATGCTCCCTGTCACAGCCCCTGGCCACGCCCACCATGGCCACGCCCATTCAACTGGTCATTAGGGCAGTTCTTAAATTATTTGAATCCCACCACTAGAGGGAGATGGATAATGGCAAGTTAAGATTCAACATGGAACGACTGTGAGTGGGGTGGGGTGGGGGGCAGAGAAATAATCCTTTTTGAAAAAAGTGTAGGGCTTGCATAACCATATCAGATGTCTGTGGTTCTTATCCTTCAACTTACGCCTTTCCTTCTGCTATGAGAAAAGGTGTGTCCTTAGAAGGAGAGCCTGCCTCTGTGACACATTTTGTTCTTCTGTGATAAAGCTATAATTTGGTGATGCTCTCCATTCAGTGCATTTAGGCACTGGCCTGATGATAAAAGGCAACTTTGAACTCATTTGAATTTAATTGCTATATTTTCAGAGGCATTTAATTGAACTAAATAAACATGTCCTGGATGAAGCCATATATTTACTATATCCCAAACCTCTTGACAATAATCATCAGTTTGTTAAATAGAATGAAACAAGAAGGTCTTTTTTTCTTCTTCCTGGAACCCAATTTTAACCTTCACTGTTTACTCAGAAGCAGTGGTGAAATCCATATTTTTTTACTACCGGTTCTGTGGGTGTGGCTTGGTAGGTGTGGCAAGGGAAGGATACTGCAAAATCCCCATTCCCTCCCCACTCCCGGTTCTGTGGGCATGGCTTGGTGGGCATGGCAGGGGAAGGATATTGCAAAATCTCCATTCCCACCCCACTCTGGGACCAGCCAGAGGTGGTATTTGCTGATTCTCTGAACTACTCAAAATTTCTGCTACCAGTTCTCCAGAGCCTGTCAGAACCTGCTGGATTTCACCCCTGCTCAGAAGCATAGTGCTGGCACTACAGCCTGGTAAAAACTCGTGGCATAGAGATGCCAAAATTACTGTGAGTTGCTTAAAAGGCCAGTGGGGCAAAATATCAACTTTTCCTTGAAAACTTTTAAAGGTGGACAAAACAAAGGGTATTAATTGATCTACAACTGGTGTGTTGTAGATCAATTAATGCATGTAAAACAAATGTAATATAATAGAGTTGATACAATTTTTGCTTTTGTCTAGTTATTTTTAATGAGAAAATTTCTTTGTGAGACCATTTAATCAATGTCAGATTAAATGCAACCAAAGTCACAAAATGAAGTAGGTACATTTGTCTTTTATTATTTAGCAATAGCAATAGCAATAGAACTTAGACTTATATATCGCTTCACAGTGCTTTATAGCCCTCTCTAAGTGGTTTACAGAGTCAATATATTGCCCCCAACAATCTGGGTCCTCATTTTACCCACCTCGGAAAGATGGAAGGCTGAGTCAACCTTGAGCCTGGTGAGATTCGAACTGCCAAATTGCAGGCGCCTGGCAGTCAGCAGAAGTAGCCTGCAGTAATGTACTGCATTCTAACCACTGTGCCACTGCAGCTCTTTTATTATTTATTTATGAATTTATGGACTGCTTTAGTCAACTACATATAAGTAATACATAGGAACAACATCCAAACCCAGGATTGTGGCAATCATTTGTTTTCCTATATAGGAAAACATAACAACATCAAACAATAACAAGACTATGAGAAAACCAAAGGGAAAAGATTAGAGGCAAAATTACCATTATCCATACAGAAAACAGCTCAGTTTTTAAATAGCATTAAGCTTGATAACAGGGAAGAATATTGATCTGCCTTTCCATTACATCAAGCGAATCAATTCAGAAGCAACGAGTGAACACATATAATTAATCCAAGACTGTAAATCTTGTCATTCCATCATAACAAATGCTCAGTGGATCCATACTTCTACAACAGATTCCACATTTGTGATATATAGTTCTGAATCACATTCATATGTTTAAACCGCATTATACTTCCCAAAAGTCATACTAGATGTTTTATGGATATTTAGCCAAAAGGGGGCATAGAAAGGCAAGCTTAAATTTTATGCATCTGCTCCCTCCATCATTTTATACTTCCAATAGATTTAGATTTAAAGATATATGTTTTAAAATGTTCTCTGAATCATGCCGAGGAAGCATGAACATTTTTTTCTTGAATTAGTATCATCTTAAGCTTATTAGGCTTATTAGGTACCATACTTAGTATTCTTCAAGATTCTTAACCATTTTAAGGTTTTAATTAGGAATTGTATAATTGGATATTTTAGTTATCTTGGTGATGTTTTATTGTTCACTGTCCAAATTCTGTTGGGAACTGAGTCAGTCTAGTGGTTTTTCATCCTTTGGTACTTTTCCTTTTCACTACTCTAGCATTATTTCACCCTAATTCCTTTTAGCTTGTTTTTGCATGGAATGAGTACAAAGAGATTTTTGTTAGTCTGAATCAGAAGTGGGTTTCAGCAGGTTCTGACCAGTTCTGGAGAACCGGTAGCAGAAAATTCTGACTGGCCCCACCCCCATCTATTCTCTGCCTCCCAAGTCCCAGCTGATCGGGAGGAAATGGGGATTTTGCAGTAACCTTCCCCTGCCACGCCCACCAAGCAATGCCACGCCCATCGAGCCACACCCACAGAACTGGTAGTAAAAAAATTTGAAACCCACCACTGGTCTGAATAAATAACTTTCTTTGCAATGTCCTCTTAAGCAATTGGAAGGAGCACTGATTTGTTCATAGTGAAGTACCTGGCTAGGTGATGTTAGCAGTAGGGTTAAATGGATACAGTAAGATTCGTTGAGCAATATTCTAATATTTTTATTAGGATGAGGTGCAATAGTATGAGGTTGAATTAGGACTGAGAAGAAATTGTTGACTTTGGTAAGATGCGAGAGTCCTCGGCATTTTTCACACAAGTTATTGTTCAGTAAATGAAATAGGAGAAGGGAATACTTTGTTCCTGAATTCAAGAGAAATTAAAAGTTATAAAAATAAACACACATACACATACATAAATACACTACAAAGCACCTTGTTTAGAACATAGATTATAAGAAAGATAATATGAACTACTTAAACCATAAGCCTAAACTTTGGGTTGAGGGGAGGCAGAGGGATTTACCATTTTGGGGTATTTTTATTTTTTAAATGGTCACTTGTACCGTACCCTGCAGCTGTACATGAATGATCCAATGCTTCTATTTTCTCTTTTTCTTACATCCTTACATCAAACGTGGCACAATCAGAATTTCCCCTGGCAATCTTTGAAAACGAATCTATCAACACAGAATGAGGGGGAGGCAAAGCAGCCAAAGGCTGCATGTTTTTCCTCAGTTTCTGGGCATGCTTCTTTACCAATCTGGTCAGCCTCACTGGCAGAAACCCTTCCATAACAGGCATGCTTAGAAGGTCTTCCTTCCTTATGCTTTTAGAAAAAGTCCTGTTCAATTTCCGCCTCCCTCAGAAAATTGTAAACTATCCATACTATATAGTCTTGTTCTATCTTCCTTTTCTTTCTTAGGCACACTCGCAGTTCATTAAGGAAGAAAAGATGGCTATACAAAAGATGGCTTTTGTTTAGGAGACACTGGTTTGGAATTCCACCCAGACCAGAAATTAAGTAAACAAAGAAAAACCTATTTGAGTCAAAGTGTTTGTTTGCTGGGGGAAGGGTGACATCTCTAAAACATCAAGCTATTTTTATTCAAGGGCAGAAGAAGGATTTTGTGTGAGTGTGTGTGTTAATCCATACGATGTGTGAAAATAGATGTCTACAGGGTAGGACACACAAAAATAAACACTGTAGCCTTGAGTAAGTTAGAAAGCTCAACAGAGGGTTGTTCATCTATAATTATTATCAACTTTTCCCATTACCCCATCCTTCAATAGTGCAGTTCCTGCATGCACTGAATGAACATTTATTTTCATTGCTATCTTTGGTTTAGCTCTTGTTCTAGTTCCTCTTATAATTTGCTCATCAAACTATATTTACTGATCATTATTGATCGGAATAATTTTCCAATGAGCAGAAGCATATCAGGTTTTTCTCTTGTGAACATAACTCTGAATAATTGAGAGACATACTGTAGTTACTCAAGTATTAGTAGTAACTGGCCCCAGAATCGGTTTGGTGACATCATATCGTCACCGCTACTGGCTCGGGAGAACTGGGCCGAACCGGGAGGAACCCACCACTGATTAAAGTATTTCAGTTATTACAATTTAAACTTATTAATATTTCTAAAAAAACCCTCATCATTATCTAGATTTCAAAAATACAAATAACATTCCAATTATTATTTAATTCATTTTCACCATCATATGATTTACCACTATTTCTTACTACAATTCGTATTTCAGTTCTAGATATATACATCATATTTCTCTTTCATTTCTTTCTCCTTTTCTCCCTTTTCATTTCTATTTTTACCTTTTTCTTTCCCCTTTTTTCCTGTGCTTTAAAATCCTGATCTCTCCTGTTTTGCCCTATATTTCCCATTGTTCACCCTCTCTTTTCTCTTTTTTTTAATTTCACCACTGTTTAGCCCATTGTTTATCCCAGTATTATCATTCTGTATTTCAGAGTCCTGGATTCTTCTATTTTGCCCTATATTTCCTGTTGTTTTCCACCCTTTTTCTCTCTTTTTTATCTTTTCACTGTAAATCCCAGTGTAATCATTTAAGTTCTTTATATTCTTTCTGTTCCACACTTCTTTCCTTATTTGTCTCTTTCCATCTATTTTTTTCATTGTTAATCCCAATGTAATCTCTATAAACCGCCTTTTTATTATTACTATCCACATGTTCAGTTACTTTTTCATATTTAATCGCATTGTCTTTATCTTCTTTATTTTCAGCCGCTGTGTCTTGCTTCTGTTCTTATTTTCTTGTCAGCTTGCGTATGCTCTATCTCAATTTTTATGTCCTCAGATTTTAATTTCCCATGTAGCATTGTAGTTATTTCTCTTATTTCCATTTTCCATGACAAATACATTAATTTAATCATTTCTCTAATTTCCTGCACCATTTTATTCTTTTTGAGTTAGTATTATTCCAATTTTAAAAGTTCAATTGTATTCCTTTTTTTCTCCCAAAGTCAAGCCGCTTGCAGACAAAGGAATCCTCCCCAAAAGTTCTCACAGCTGTTATCTGTAAAGTTCACAATTTTCCAAAACAAAGACTAAATTGCAATGTTCCTTTTTGCTCCTGAAGGTGTCTCTCTGCAATTCACAATTTCCGGTTATCTAACAAGTATCCATTTTGTTTCAATCTACATTAACAATCTTAACTTTAATTTTTAGCTTTAAAAATACCAAATCAGTTTTATAGTCCAGTCCGAATTTAAACAGCTCTTTTCACTTCTTTTTTCCTTTTTCCTTTGTTTATACAACACTTCTATTACAGGGCATATTGTCCATTCTCTTTTGTTTTTCTTAAAATTCAAAAAAGAAAGGGGAAAAAAAGGATCTATTTCTTTCTTTCCAATCCTTTAATCAATCTTGGGGTGATTTCTCTAGTTTTTAAAATTTTCCAAATTATTTTCCAAATAGTTTTGTTCAAAAGTCAATTTTCTATTTGGGTTTTTGTCCCTTTAAAATTACGCTTCAACATCCTCTTTTCCACCCATGCTCATTAGCTGCCGTTTTTTCGCTAGAGGTCTTCAGGTTTAAAGATTTTTTTTCTTATTGTTGTTTCACCTGTGAGTTGGCTGTCACTCACCCGGCTTCAAAAAACTCCGTTCCATTCACCGCTCCTGTTCAATGCTTAGTCCAATTCCCCCAGCTTTGTGACAACCGCAATGGCTGCTGCCCCCCGCCACCAAGTCGTGGAGAGTTTTCTCTGACCTTCGAGGAACTTGCCTGTTCCTCTTGGTCTTCCAAAGTGCATCTCCTTCATCCCCATCCCTACAGGACGGTTCTGGTCGGAAGACCCCTTGGCAGCGGTTCATCAGTCCGGGTTTTTGCGGAGCTCATCAGAGCCTGCTAATTCCCTGACTGTCTCACCTTGATGCTTCCGGTCGAATCTCAAAAAGGATACTGCAAAATTTCCATTCCCACCCCACTCCAGGGGAAGGATACTGCAAAATCCCCATTCCTCCCCACTCCTGGGGGAAGGATATTGCAAAATCTCCATTCCCACCCCACTCTGGGGCCAGCCAGAGGTGGTATTTGCCGGTTCTCTGAACTACTCAAAATTTCCGCTACTGGTTCTCCGAACTGCTCAAAATTTCTGCTACTGGTTCTCCAGAACCTGTCAGAACCTGCTGGATTTCACCCCTGTTTTCTGGGCATTTGTAATTAATTTCCCTCTACTTTGAACCTTTGCAATTCCTTAGATTTGATGAATAGAATACATGAAGATAATGCTCAGGATTTTGCAGTCTGGATGTAAGAAGAATCTGCTACATGTACAAGCTGAATTTAGAAGAAGCACAGGAACCCAAGATTTACATTGATAATAGATGAGGAAAGAGCAAGGTTGTTCCAAAAGGGGGAAAAAAATCAATTGTCATTTTGGATCTCTATGCCAGCTACAGTATTTGAACAATAGTTAAATGGTGAGGTGTTTCGATTTTGGAAACTTTTATGATAGAAAAAATGGATCCTGCATCTACTTACCTTGAACTGTGTTAAGCTGAAATCTCTTATATTTACAAACAGTCAAATAAAAACAATACAATTTGAAATCTAGACCTATGGCTTATTATTCACAAACAGTAATTGGAAAGAAACTGTTCATACTAGTATATAGCTTGTTTAACATTCTGATGATGGAATGTGGAAAAGAGAAAAGAAAGGAAGGAAGGAAGGAAGGAAGGAAGGAAGGAAGGAAGGAAAGAAGAAAGAAAGAAAGAAAGAAAGAAAGAAAGAGAAAGAAAGAAAGAAAGAGAAAGAAAGAAAGAAAGAAAGAAAGAAAGAAAGAAAGAAAGAAAGAAAAAGAAAGAAAGATCAAGTACAACAATTATGTTTGGGAAGAAGATAATAGACTGGAATAATAGACCCAATGCCTTTAGTTTTGAAATGCTGATGCTACTCTTGATAAATGTATGCTCAAGACAGTTTATATATTTTAATTTCTCGCTCCTTTGATACTGGAAGAGGCAACATCTGGGTCACTAATGAACTCAATTTTAATTGGAATATTTAATTTGAGGAATGAGAAGAAATTCAATATTCTATGCAGTTAATTAAATGCACAATGAAAAAAGCTGGAAGATACTAATTACAGTATCTGATGGAAGGAGAAGAGGAAGAAATCATATTATTCCTGGATAGTTCCCCCCCCAGAAAAGCTTAGAAAAACTGAGAGGTAGAATGCCCTTAATAAGGAATCTAACTTGTTCATGCTACAATAGGCACTATTCTCCTTGTTTTTCAAATTAGCTTTTTGTTGTTTAATTCTTTTGTTAATTGTGTCTGTTGAGCTGAAAATGCTTAACAGTCAGTTAAAGTGATAACTACCTTTGCTTTTATGAAACCTTGTAGTTTAAATCCAAGCTATACATTGTCAGAAGAATAATTTGGGGTTCCAACTTGAGCCGGGGTTGCACAAGAATGAATAAAAATGGAATCCAGACAGCTCTGAGGAAAGAAGGAATATTTATTCCTAAAAGCAAACAGTTTGCTTTTAGGGGTAGCTGCAGAGAAATGGGGTAAAGCAACATAATTATATAGGGGAGCTTGTCCTGAATGTGGAAGTGTATACTTGCTGATTCTAGAGTGACACTTAAGGTGTGTGTGTAGGTTATGTTTATTCTTATGAACATGCAGTTCAGCTTTGGAGACCTAATTTAATCAACTCTATTTGTGTTTACATACCTTATCCTTTGATATGTGGATTAGGTCTGGGTAATTTATTTGTGAGTTTGAGAAATTTGAGTAAAAGATACTCCCCCCTTTTGCTATTTCTATTTAATTAACTTAGTGTCAATTTGACTGTCAATTATCTAGTGGAGGTGCTGATTCTCAGTCCATTGTGGATTCTGTTAATGTTTTAAGGGAAGATGGAAGCAATATAAAGAATAAAATACATTTTGATATAAAACTTCTCACAACATGCAGTTAGTGTAGGATAGCCTGAGTTACCCTTGAAGAAAATGATTTTGAAGAGCTGTTATTTCCAGGAATTTGACATGCTTGTCTTGGAATGCAAGTAGCATAAGCTAAATAGCAATGGCTGAGGGCTGCAGCTACTTAGATATGTTACTAGAATGTTACCAAAAATGCATCTGCCTCATTCATGGAACAACTTAAACTCAGTAAGAGGAAGATCAATTACACTGAAGTCCCTATCTTACGCTCATGGACCAATTCCCCATGACCCTAAATCTAGCAACAAAGAATATTCCTCTTAGTGAGATTAATGCAGCATAGCTGGCTGGAGAATTCTAGGAGTTGAAGTCCACAAGTCTTAAAGCTGCCAAGTTTGAAGATCTCTGGATTAATGGAAGAAATTAAAGAATATATTCAAGCCCCTTCACAGACAACTGCCTTGCTCACTTCACCCTGTATGATGTGGTCACATGATTACATTCTGCAAATACTGTATAACCCTATCTTCGTTAAAAGAGTGTGCTATTCTACTGCGATGATGCCGGTTTAAGACTGCACAAGAAAGTATTCCGATGACTAGAACTATGGGGAAGGGCACTCTTCATAAAAAGAGTGATGTGTTCAAGCAACCTGATTTCAGAAGAGTTGGGTGAATGATCTACAACAGGGATCCCCACCCCCAGGGTGCAGCCCACTACCAGCCGTGGCCTGTTTGGAACTGGGCCATGCAAACAACTGGCCGGCGCACACATGGTCACAGATGAACTCGTGTGAGTGGCAGGGCAGCATGCATGCACACAGCTCAACTGGTTGGAGAGGGGCCAGTTGGTTCCCCTCTCGTCCTTCCCCTTTGCTGGAGAACCGGTAGTGGAAATTTTGAGTAGTCCAGAGAACCGGTAAATACCACCTCTGACTGGCCCTGCCCCCATCTATTCTCTGCCTCCCAAGTTCCAGCTGATCAGGAGGAAATGGGAATTTTGCAGTATCCTTCCCCTGGAGTGGGGTGGGAATGGAGATTTTATAGTATCCTTCCCCTGCCACGCCCACCAAGCCACGCCCACCAAGCTACCCCAGACCCACCAAGCCACACCCACAGAACCAGTAGTAAAAGTTTTTGAATCCCACCACTGCTCATGAGGTATTTTAGTTTGAAGACACATTCCCTCTTCTATTCCCCCAGCTGTGAGCAAAAGTATTTCAGATAAAGACAAGGAAACAGCCTCTCATCTATTATTTTATGAGTTTGGTTTCTTATTCAAATTGTATTTTTTACACTCTTCGACTTACAAGAAATACATACATGGGATCGCACGGTGCTTGTCCTTAAAGATCTGCACGAGCTATCGGTTAATGGATGTAATCCAAGATAGGGATTTTGAAAGACTGAACAGCTTAGGACCTGATTATATGATGAACTTCCCCTCCCATTATGAATCTGTTTGGCCATTAGGTTTTGCGGAGAAGTCCTTCTAAAGTGCCCTTGTATGGTCTCTTCAGCTTTCTCCTCTATGATGCTCTGTTCCTTATCTGAGCTCATTTCTTCTCAGCCCTTAGAAAATCATCTCTTTGGCCAGGCTTTCCATTGTGAAATGATTTTAGTATTAAATATTTAATTTTTCATTGGAGGGAAGTGGATTTTGAAGTTTCTTATCTTCCCTGTGTGCCTATCTGAACAGAAATATGAGATAGAAATTAGAATAAATAAATGGATGAATAAATACGTAAAAGAAACCCCCAAACCTTACAGGTTAAGCTCATTGTTGATAAGCCTTAATGTTTCGGTCCAGTCATTTCTACATTTTAAATCAATACAGCCTAGGAACTGTTGGAAACAGATAAAAACTATTGTGAAGGGTCTTAAGCTGTTGTGGTGGCCCCTGCCTTTGTGCAGGCCCATGGCAATTGTCAAAAGATGTCACCAGGGAGTTTTAAGGTTGCAATTAAAAAGAACAATGCCTCTTTGTTGTAGGTCCTCATAAAATGTGTCTCGGTTATCTGTCCTATTTTTAGTAAAGAAAATGTATACATATATATTAGAATAGAGCTGGAAGACCTTGGAGGTCTTCTAGTAGAGCCCCCTGCTCAAGCAGGAGACCGTACCATTTCAGACAAGTAACTGTCCAGTCTCTTAAAAATCTCCAGTGATGAAGCTGGTTAATTGTCCTCACTGTTAGGAAGTTTCTTCTTAATTCCAGGTTGCTTCTCTCCTTGATTAGTTTCCATCCATTGTTTCTTGTCTTGTCCTCTGGTGCTTTGGAAATATACATACATATGTATGTATGTGTATTTGTGTGTGTGTGTGATTCCCAGAGCGATCTTGATATTCTAGAATTAAATATGACTTGCTATGGGCAGACCAATTTCAGAACCATCACCTGCATTTTCTTTGAATAAATCTGAGATCTTAACAGCTGTTATATTCAGATGAGCGGACACATACTAAGGATTAATTGATAAAATCTTGAACTCGTTCTCAGCCAAATCATTTATAATTACTGCCAGAACGAAACACAGAAGCCCTATTATATAAAAACCCACTTCTGATTTTCCTTTGAGAATTATTAATTTAAATGGGGCCAATAATTATAATCAGTTGGAACTGTTAAACATCTGGAAGTTCCTCTCTTGCCAAATTTCTGCACCCTAGTCACAGCTGCCAAGACATTCTGAGTTACCTTATGCTTACTCCTGCACTCAGAAACAGCTGCTTTATTGTTGCATTTAACCCTGTCAAAAGGGAAAAATGACAGCACAGCACACAGGATACAGGTTTGAAAAATGGAAGACAATGTATGTAGCTCATGGTTGACCTGTTGAGGTGCCTGGTGCTCTCTGAGCTTGCTTTTTATTTATTTATAAAATGTATTGGCCACCCATTTTACCTCAGGGTAACTCTGGGCATCTTACAATCATAAAAAATGAAAACCGTACAAAGTTAAAAACATAAATAAAATATTTATAATATGAGCTGTGGTAGCGCAGTGGTTAGAATGTAGTACTGCAGGCTATTTCTGCTGACTACCAGCTGCCTGCAATTTGGCAGTTCGAATCTCACCAGCCTGACTCAGCCTTCCATCCTTCTGAGGTCGGTAAAATGAGGACCCAGATTGTTGGGGGCAATTTGCTGACTTTGTAAACCACTTAAAGAGGTCTGTAAAAGCACTGTGAAGTGGTATATAAGTGTAAGTTCTATTATACACAGCCAAATTCCACAACCCAATTAAAAGATGAGATGGGATCTGTTGTTAATTGATCAACCACCTCATTGTTTTCTTGTAGATGTTTCATTACTGGGCTAGATTATTGCAGCAATGCAAAGTGGGATTTGCTGACAGTTTACACAGGTAATCCTCAACTTATGACCACAATTGAGCCCAAAATTTCTCTTGCTAAGTGAGACATTTGTTAAGTGAGTTCTGCCCCATTTTACAACTTTTCTTGCCACAGTTAAGTAAAACACTGCAGTTGATATGTTAGTAACACTATGTTGTTAAGTCAATCTGGCTTCTCCTAATCTAAGCACAGAAGATGTTTTGGAGGGCTTTAGTTAATTTAAGTAAACCAAAAGACCTAATAGTTGAAGAAGAAAAATAGTCATCTACAAATACAGTGTAAGGATTGGAACAGCCACCATGTAGGACATTCTATCTCACAACACTTGGACAGCCTTGATCATACATTCAACAATGAACATCTTAAACCAGCTAAATCCAAAAATGCCAGGGAATTCCTGGAAGTCTGGCATTCAGATAAATAGGCCATGAAAAAACACAGATAAATGGAATTAACACTCCATTCAAAACAGACAATAAAAAAGCTAAGAAAGAAACAAAAAGACTAGAACATATCCTCTCCAGCAACCTCAGATAAACAGGGATTAACACTAGACAAATAATCAAGCAGAAACCTTGATTCCTAATCATGGAACTAATGAGGAGAAAATCATATCCCCTCCAATACTGATAGGGCAACCTACTTTATATAAACAAGCAACAAACCCTAGAATCATTAGCACTGATAATGCTACCTAGTTGGGTAATGAAACATCTGTAAGAAAACAATTTAGTTCAGCGAGCACTAAGGAGTCCACAAAGAATGCCAAGGCAAGCTACTATATATATAAACAGCCAGCAAATCCTTCTCTCCCCTATATCAGTAATAACCTGGTAAAGCCTGGTAACAGCTGGAAGAAAACCATCATATTCAGGAGCAGCAAGAAGGTCAGCTGATGCTCCCAGGCTCCATGATTCTGTAACATAATGAAATAGAATTATCTTACACTAAAGAATCTGAACAAATTTGGGAGAAATAGAAATGTATGGTATGTGCATTCAGCTCCTGGATACCGCTGCCTCATGAATAAGGTAGATCCTACACATTTCATATGTAAGTGTATAATAGTACTGAATTTTTCTAGATGTGGCTTGAAAATATCTCCCTTGTTACTCTGACACCACTGGGCCATTTCTCTGCGTTTAGTTTCTCTCTGCAATAAATATTAATGAGCTGCACACAGAGAAGAACATCCTGCTCTCGGTGCAAGAACAAATTGGTGGAGATGTCTATAATTATATCAGACCTTTCCTAGCCACTAGCGGATCTGAGCTATTCTTTCATTTCCTATCCATCATGTTGATGCTTGCAGTGATAGTTCCAAGTATGGGAGGGTTGGGACACTATAGTGTCAGGAATGAAATGCAGATGTGCACCCTGAAAGTCACTGAAGCTTAGAGTAAAAGTATTATAATGTATACATGCATCCCCCCCCCCCCGTTGTTTAATATTACCCTGGCAATTTACCCCATTTTGAATAGAGACTATAAGAGAAAGCATAATAAACAGCATCTTTTATATACATTTGAGTGTAGGCAATGGGTGTGGATTGGAGTATTGTAAGGTAGGAATGATGCACAATGTCACCCCAGGTGGAATGACAGAATATTGTCAGAAAACATTTTTTTCCTGTTTTTACCAATGCAGTTTTATTATAGGAGTGGGTTGACCTAAGACATTTTGCTTCATAAGTCAAGGAGCACATTGAGGCTTTCACTTCTCCCACAATTCCCATTGCGTACCAATAGTCTGAGGC
This sequence comes from Ptyas mucosa, assembly GCA_012654045.1. NCBI lineage: Eukaryota > Metazoa > Chordata > Lepidosauria > Squamata > Colubridae > Ptyas > Ptyas mucosa. Next base: position 20,287,591 of record WNWU01000017.1, on the reverse strand, counting down.
AGAAAATGAGCCCCAAGCAACTGTTTCAAAATACATGCAGTCCTTGCTTAATGGCCGACTTGTTTAGTGACTATCTAAAGTTACAGAGTGTTGAATAGTGGGCGGAGAGAAGAAGCAGGATACTCGTAGCCATTCAAACTGTTTATTTAGCTCCAGTAATAGCAATGCCAAACCGAGCCATGGCAGCTCCTTTTAAGGGAGCTGTCTGCAGCTTCAGCCACTGACACGCACTTGTTTTTCCCGCAGTGACTCCGGAACCACTGATTGGTTCCTACGTCAGTCTATTCAATATCTAACACAAAGATACTTAAAAATTAACTTTTCCAATTGGTCCTGATACGGACTATCAAAGCATCCCTGCAGTCACATGTCTGAGTTTTGGGTGGTTTGTAACTGGGAGGCGTTTTCAACCATCCCAACGTCCCACAGTCATGTGATCACCATATGTGCATTTCACAGTTGGCTTCTGACAGAGTCGGTGGAGAAGTCAGCAGTAAAATCTTAAACTGGGATCACATGATGTCTCACCTAATAGCCTGTAGTGACTTGCTGAATGACTGTGGTGGAAGTGCACTCATCAGCCCGTTGCGGTCATGTGATATCTTGCTTAACAATTGCATTGCTTAGTGAGGGAGTAATTGACCTTAATTGTGATTATTAAGCAAGGACTATTTGTGTAACCAAAGTTATACATAAGACACAGGAATCCCTGCCCAACTCAGAATCTCTACATGAGGGCTTTGTGCTTCTTTGGGGCAAGTCCTGGACCGGCATGAATGCACATAATCTGGTTTCAGGATCTTTTTACTTTTTTCCCTGGCTCCTCTGCATTTTATTTGAAATCAATGCAGACATATGTTTTCCTTGTAACCTTGTGATTCTGCAGAACTTGTAAGCCATCTGCTTTCCCATTGTCACAAAATTATTACCCATTCTACCGCCTCTAGTCTGGAATTTCCTCAAGGCTGATTTGCTATCATGCAATCACATCATTTCCAAGAGTTTTCAAATGTAGTGAGAAGCTTGATTAGTGGAAAGCCAGTTTGGCAGTTTACCAACAAGTTTTTCTTGCAGAGGTTGTCCTTCTGGTTGGAGTTGAGGAAGGACAGGACACCCCTAATTCTTTTTGGTTTATTTTTGCACGGAATGAGTACAAAGGGATTTTTTTGGGGTTAGGCTGACTAAATGACTTTCTTTGTGTTCTCCTCTTGTGCAATTGGAAGGAGCACTAATTAGTTCACAGTGATCTTTGCATGATGTTAACATTTCAAGATTGGGAAAAGGAAAGAGGTGAACAAGGTTGCTGTGAATTGGAATGGAAGAGCTGGGGAATAAAACTGATAGCAAGATGGAAATATATTTGCTTACTATCCAGCCTGGCCCATAATTTTGATTTTCTATCACTGACAAGAATAAAATAGCAAGACAAAAGCCGATTCCTTGGCTTCTCCAAATCAAATAGCACAGAAACATTTCAAGGTAGTAAAATATTTCCAAACACATCCACATCATAAAAATGAGGCTCTTATTCACTGGATCAAGTTTGGTTTGAAATATCACATTAAAAAAAAAACCTGAAATACTTTCAATTGTCTGGGTCAAAAGAAAAAAAAACATTCCAGGATTTAAATCAGCCCTATATCATGTGTCTTAAATTGGTGTTTTTCAAACTTGGCAACTTTAAAATGTGTGGACATCAATTCCTAGTATTTGCCAACCAACCAATATGTTGGTTGGGAAATTCTGGGATTTGAAGTCCGCTCATTTTAAAGCTGCCCTAGATTCTTTTAGAATAAAATAGATTCTTTTAGAATAGAATGCTATACTATTATCCTTCTCATCTTTTCTACTACCTTCTCCTATTAGTATCTTATGTTTATATTACTTTGTTCTTTGTATGTACACTGAGAGCTTCTGCACCAGAGACAAATTCCTTGTGGTCCAATTACAATTGGCCAATAAAGAATTCTATTCCATTCCATTCCAAAATCTATTGTAGATTTCTTATTTTCAGGGGGGGCTTATTTTAGCGCATGCACTCAAAAGCCCGATTGGGCTTATTATCAGGGGATGTCTTATTTTAGGGGAAACAGGGTAAGTAGTAAAAATCATGTGTTGGGAATGCCACTAGACCAGCTTTCCTGACTGAGGCACTTATTTGGAGAGAAATGAAGAAAATTCACATTCAGAAGTGTGGGTGGGGGAAATTCAGAATTGAGGGATCCATGAGATGAGGGGGGCTAGAGCTAAGAGGACTCCCTTCCATGCTGGTGGACGTCTTGGCAAAAATGAGCCCAGTCCAGCACCACCAGGACCAGGGAAGGAGAGATAGCGGCACCATCATACTTGAGAACTTCTCAAAATCAGGTTCTGGTCTTAGTTGTAGATCACATTTTTAGGCTCCTAAAGACATTATTATTTATTTATTATTATTTATTAGATTTTTATACCACCCTTCTCCTTCCGGACTCAGGGCGGTGAACAGCCAACTAAAAACATGGTACACAAAAGTTAAAATAATTTTAAAATAATTAAATAAAATTTGGCCCATAATATAAAACATTTCAATTAAAATCACTATCAAACTTTAAAACCAACATGGGGTCAGGCTAGCCCAGGTAACTGAAAGAAATAAGTTTTAAGGGCCCGACGAAAAGTCTGGAGGTCTGGGATCACTTGTATCTCTGGGGGTAGATCATTCCAGAGGGTGGGCACCACCACAGAGAAGGCTCTTCCCCTGGGGGTCGCCAGCCGACATTGTCTGGCTGACAGCACCCTGAGGAGGCCCTCTCTGTGGGAGTGAACTGGCTGGTGGGAGGCAATTGGTGGCAGAAGATGGTCCCGTAAGTACCCCGGCCCTAAGCCATGGAGAGCTTTAAAGGTGGTCACCAACACCTTGAAGCGCACCCGGAAGTCCACTGGAAGCCAATGCAGCTCACGCAGGAGAGGTGTCACATGGGAGCGCCCCGTCGCTCCCATAATCCCCTGTGCGGCCGCACCAGTTGGAGCCTCTGGGTGCACTCCAAGGGAAGCCCCATGTAGAAAGCATTACAATAGTCCAGACGAGAAGTGATGAGTGCCTGAGTGACCGTGCGTAAGGAGTCCCGATGTAGAAAGGGGCGCAACTGGCATATCAGGCAAACCTGATAGAAAGCCCCCTGACCACGGCCGTCGAATGCTCTTCTAAAGACAGCCATGAGTCCAGGAGGACGCCCAAGTTGCGAGCCCTTTCCGTGGGGGCCAGTGATTCGCCCCCAATAACCAGCAATGGCACCAGCTGGCTATACCGGGACACCGGCAGCCACAGCCACTCGGTCTTGGAAGGGTTCAGTCGAAGCCTGTTTCTCCCCATCCAGACCCGCATGGTCTCCAGGCACTGGGACATCACTTCCAAGGCATCGTTGGGATGGTCTGGGGTTAGACCATCACATTTAGCAGTGATCTTCATATTACACAGTAAAACTTCTTTTTGAGTCAACATGAACATGGCAATCTTATAAAAGCTTGATGTTTAATTACTTCAGGACATGGCGGACACAACATCTGTCCATTCATTTAGTGTTTTCCCCAGAGAGATCCCCCCCCCTCTGTGTGTATAGAGAGATATGCTCACTCATAATGCAAGTAAATTCAGTCCCACTCTGATCGTATATCAACTGTATTATTTTTCACCATGTTACATTTGTTACATTTTTGTGTGCTATATTTTTCTTCCAATTAAAAAAAAATCTAAAATGTTTTCTTTTATGACATACAATTCAGCACAACAATTTTGCTTCTTGGCTTGAAGCTCAATCATTCCACCTTCCACCCCTGCTTTATATCTGCCTTTTATTTTAGATTTGCTGATTTTTTTACATATACACACACAAACACGCCACATTTTGAATACTTCCTGCCTTGCTACTATTGCTTTGCAAGGTCCTACTGTGCAAATTGGCACTTTAAGTAGGTGGCACTTCTCCTAAGTGACTAACATCCACCCCTGGTGTGAGAATCGGAAAAAAACAATTATACTAAACTGTAGTTCTTGTCAGGAACTTGAATCTACCGGAGGGCAAAGGAATACAGTTTTCAGAAGACCATAATTCCAACTTGACAGACAGAAATAAAATTATATGCTAGCACTTTTAGAAGTTTTTTTTAAAAAGAAACATAAAATGACTTCTGGCTATTAAGAAAGCTGAGAAAATCTTTATTTAGAAAGCTTTTACAAAAGGACAGCCAATGCCCGGTGGGCTCATTAAATGAGAGAGAAAGAAAAGGAAATAACAGACCTAAAATGAAATAGAAAACAACTTCTGCCAATAATAATGTCCTGTACTTGGGTCACATCCGTTTTTGTATGTTATTCACCATATGCTTTTTGATTATCATGGATAGCTGGGCAGAATTAAGTAATGATTATTGGCAAGAGCTTTTTAACCATTGGGAGAGTAGATCCCATGGGCTCCTAAGTCAAGTGTTGTAAAGAGCCTTGGGCTACGAACCATGTGTTCATTCATTCAGAAACAATTTACCTACTCTATCCTTTAACTTTAAGACCTGTAGACTTCAATTCCCAGAGTAGTTGGTAGAATTCCAAATTTATAGTTCCATCAATGGTGGCAAACTGTTCTGGTCCAAAGATGGTAAAACAGGCCCAAGCCACGATACTGTCACCACCAGGTTTCACAGATGGGATACGGATCTTAGGCTGGAATGTAGAGTTTGCTTTTTGTCAAACATGCTTTCCACTCAAGTGCAATTTTTTATTTTTGGTTTCATCTATCCACAGAACATTCACCAGTAGCCTTGTGACTTATCCGTGTGATCTCTCACACTGTAGCTAGGCAGCAATATTCATTTTGGAGGGTAGTGGCTTTCCCCTTCCAATCCTGATGTTCTCCTGATGGTGATGTCACGAACACTAATATTTGTCACTGCAAGAGAGACCTTTATTTTCTTAGACATTACTTTGGGCTTCCTTGAGACCTCCTGGAATATTATACACCTTGATGTGATCTGGTTGAGCAGCTACTCCTAGGGAGAGGAACAAATGTTGTTGAACTGCCTCCATTTGTACGCTATCTGCCTAACAGTGGTATTTTCACCCTGGTGAGCATCAACAACTGTTTTTGGAAGGGCTTCAGAAATTTCATTTGTTTGAGCCATGCTGTCATACCTCTGTGTTGTGAAAATTGAACTTGGATAAGGAATACTCACAATTGTGTTCTTTAAATAAGGCTCACACCTGATTATCACCTCATTAATTGAAACACCTGATTAATTTCCTCCTCAAACAGAAAATCCTAGATATTAACGTATTTTTCACACAAATATGACACTCTGCATCCTTTTCCTCAATACATAAATGAACAAATACATTGTGTGTGATTCATTTCTTTAATGGGTTCTTTTTATCTAATGTTAGTATTTGTGTGGAAAGCTGTTCACATTGTAGGCAATGTGAACAGCAAAGATACTGAAAATTCAAACAGTTCACAAACTTAGGTACCAACCTAGTTATTTGGTGTTCTATTTTAATAATCATTTGATGTATATTTGTGTGTGTGTGCGCGCGTTTGAGCAGGAATCTTTTCAACATATGCAATAATGCATTTTGATATGCATAGGATTATGAACAATCTTCAGTAATTGCAGTAATATGAAGGCTCAGAAAGAAAAAACCAAAGGAGATAATTTTTCCTGTTTTTTTCTTCTTCTTTGTCTTGAGAAAAATGAACAAGTCTAGAAATGTTAATTATTTTTCCTGATTTCTTTCTTCTGACCTTTTAAACTGATAATTATTTTCCAAGGTCAGCTGCAATGTTCTTATTTTTAAAAAGTCTTAAACGTCTTAAAATATATTTGGCTATTAAAATCTGTAGTGATTTGCTTAATGACTCGGGTGATTATAAGTGAGGTTATAAGCCTGTTGTGGTCATATGATGTCTCCCTTAACAACTGTGTTGCTTAGCAATGGAGTTACCAAAACTGATTGTGGTTGTTAAATGAGGACCACCTATAAAACAACAATAAATTACATAACCAACCGTTTTGGATAGTAATTACTCTGTATGCAAAAATCCTAAAAATAGTATTTTTTCAATAACTTCATCAATTAGGAAACTCAGAAATTACAGTTTTTGCTTACCTATCATAGTAGCTATTCTGTTTTGACATAAAATGAATCAGTCTGAGCAATTTTGCTGCAAACATGATGATCCACTTTTTTTTTTTTTGGCTTGCAAAATTTGCCATTGCGACCATTTGATGCATGTGGAATCTTTGATTTCATCGTATTTGTTTGTAATGTTCATTCTCAAGCTGCAAAAAGATTAATCATTCTGTTTTCTACTTGACGGTGACAGTTCATTACCATTCTTGGTAATATCCACTTTATTTTCAATGTCTGGTTCATTGTTTTAGAGAAAATACTCATCGAAACAAAAAATAAAAAAGAAAAGAAATGACCATCATAGTGAACTGTTGAAAAACAGCTCAAAAAATTCTCCAAATTTTCCATTTTCTGATGGCTTACCTTAATGTAACCATTTAAAGTAAAGCTCTCTTCTTTGATTGTCTGTTAACCTGTAGTAAACTATGGGCTTTAATTTTTTTTTGCTGGGTATAGTCAATCAACATCACTTTATGGGTACAATGCCTGATGTACCATATTTTTTAGACTATAAGACGCTCCGGACTATAAGACACACCTAGCTTTTGGGGAGGAAAACAAGGGGTAAAAAATCTGCCTCTGCCTCCCAGCAATTTGCCTCCTTGCAGCAAAAGGCAAACAGCCTGGTTAGCTTCAGCACAGCCTGGTTTAGCACAAGCAGCTGATTGACGGTTGGATCGGCTTCCCAGAATATTGATGATCAGCTGTTCCAGGCTGCAGGGATCGCTGCTACCTATCACCACCTAGGCGTGCCCCATTTTCGGCCCGTTCCAGGTGGTGGGAATTGCTGCCCCCACCTATCGCAGCTGAACAGGATGCTCGGAAAATGGGTCGCACAGAGGCTGAAAATGGGCCACGCAGTGGGGGCTGGCGGGTGGGCGGGGTTTCAGCAACATTCGCTCTATAAGACGCACATATATTTCCACCCACTTTTGTGGGGAGAAAACTGTATCTTATAGTCCAAAAAAATACGGTATTTTCATCTAATCCTGGGTTTTCTAATTTTAAATTGTCCAGTTCAAGCAGTGTCCAATCTGTTACACTAGCAGTGTATCTTATTACTGATAAACACCATGTGTTTATGGATTTGAGTTTGATTAAGAATTTTTGGCACCTTTTTTTGTTCATCATTCTGAACTGGTTTCCTATTTAACATTACCAAGTGGGTTGTTATTTGCTTTGAGAATTTCTATATATTTGTAGATTTTTATTGTGGGCAAAGATTTTATGACATTTATATTTTTGAGGCATAACCTGCATTTTGTTCAGCTTTTCCTTTCTTTATGGTAAGTAAAAACAAGACAAGAAACAATTGATGGAAACTAATTAAGGAGAGAAACAACGTAGAGTTAAGGAGAAACTTCCTAAGAATGAGGACAATTAACCAGTAGAATGGCTTGCTTTCAGAAGTTGTGGGTGCTCCATCACTGGAGGCTTTTAAGAGACTGGACAGCCATCAGTCTGGAATAGTAGAATGTCTCCTGCTTGAGCTGGGTTAAACTAGAAGACCTCGAAGGTCCCTTCCAGCTCGATTCTGATTGATTGATTATCACACAAATATATAATCCGGATTCCATATTGATATCCTTGTGCTGATGATATCCTTGCAGTATTAAGTATGGATTCATCATTTGTTTTGGATTTCCCATGTAGCTTCAAAATCTATGTATAACAGAAGAGCATTTTTCAACTTTGTTTCAAGAAGGCATATTCAAGTTTTGTTTTATTCAGAATACGATTGTGGGGCATTACTGAGATGGTTTAAAAACAGCAGAGGCAATATAAAAATCTCTCTCCTGATTTTTTTTTTACCCGTTTCCTTGCATTTACCATCATGGCTGTTTTCCATTTTTTCCATTGCTTCCTTTACAAAATTTAAGATGTTTGTACTAATGTCAAATATCTATAAACATTTCTGAATATAACCAAGTGGTAGAGAATTGAACAGCTATTTATAATCAATCCTTACACTTTTTATATAGGTTTTTTTTTTCGCTTGGATTTTTCGCTTGGATTTTATCAATCAGCAATTCCTTTTTTCTTCTTTGTGAATTTTGACAGTTACCTTTTTCTTCATATGGATATAATGAAGTTTTGAATATGTAATTCAAAATTGCATTAGCTAATACACCAGTTAGCAATTTGAATATGGCAGGCAAGCAAGTAATTATAGTCTGATTACTAGCAATTACACTCTTCTCCTTTTTTTTATTATTAAAAATGTTCTACCAATTTTCATCCACTCTTCAGCTTTTCTAATTTGTAACATTTCATTAAACTGAGCAGCCAGTCTGAGGGTTTTCAGATGCTTAAACCAAAATGCATGAATTTCAAATTTTCCTACTGCACTCTGGTTCTTAAGCTTCTCGTTGTTTAATAATTCCTGATGTTATGACCATATCATCCGTTTTGACTGAGCCAATGTTCTTTTCAATTTCTTTTAGTCATTTTCATTCTTTACTATGTTCTTTTGGATTATCTCAAATGTCACCAAAAATTCTAATCTTATTTATCAGGGCAAGCACCTACCTTTGTACTATTTTCCAGCATTGTTCTATAAAACAAATAGTAGTTTGTTCCAAAATGCTGATTTTGTCAGTTCTGATTCATGTCTCCAATTTTCTTTGAAATAGTTATGCTTTCTTTTCATTGTTGTGACTTTTTAAATCATTTTATTGCCGAGATTATTATTTTTCTGTAAGTTTTCTTGATTTTGTTATATTTAAATTTTCTTTCCCCTTGTATTCTTCAGACTGCTGACGCTAGCTCATAATTGATCGATCTCTCTTTCCAATATAACTTTCCATTTTGATGATTCATTATTGATACTTTGTTCTACAGCATTGGATTCCAGCTATGATTTTATCAGTTACTGTGCTATAATGAATTGACTAGTTTTAATCAAAGTGTTTTCTACTACATTTTTGCATCCTTCAAGAACTTTGGATAGTTTCTGTAGACTCATCTTTTTATATGGTGAAAACCTTTTCCTATGCTTTGAGTGTTTCCTATGTCCATCGCTGTTATCATTAGCTATATACTTACCTGGATGATATTTATCAAGATGTGATATTTAAATTCTATTGTAAACCAGCAAACAAATAGATGCAGCTGTGCTACAGGCATCAAACTCTCTGTCTGCATTATGTGATATTGATTTATGAGGGAGCACAATAAATCAAATCAACACCTGTGTCCACATACCTTCATGGGAAAAGCTGCAAGTGTATGCACAGATGGTCCTACTGAAATAATAAAGAATGTCTGTAATCATATAAGCTGCAATAAAGCACTCTGTCACATTTGGGAAGAAGGACCTGAGTAGATATTTGTCTGTATCTAGTTTACAACCTAGTCGGTCGAATTGACATAATTGGACCTTCTGGGTCATTTGAAATATTCTGGGGGTGATTTAGAATGAAACACATTTAAAAATGGTTGGCCCTTATCGTCATTCATCATTTAAAGTAGAAAAAGCTTTCCCACTCTCCCTCCTATATTTTTTATTTAGAAGAAAGAAAAGGTCAGTCAATTTGTAGACCTTGCACTTGCGGGAAAACTCTACGAAGGAAAAATAAAAATCGCAGCGTCCACATTTTATTGAAAATATACAACCAGCCCTCATAAACTGGTCCCTTGAAATTTTGGGTCTTGGCTGGTCTCATCAACAATAGCGCCAGTGGTGGGTTTCAAATTTTTTTTACTACCGGTTCTGTGGGTGTAGCTTGGTGGGCGTGGCATGGCTTGGTGGGGAAGGATACTATAAAATCTCCATTCCCTCCCCACTCCAGGGGAAGGTTACTGCAAATCCCCATTTCCTCCCGATCAGCTGGGACTTGGGAGGCAGAGAATAGATGGGGGTGGGGCCAGTCAGAATTTTTACTACCGGTTCTCCGAACTACTCAAAATTTCCACTACTGGTTCTCCAGAACTGGTCAGAACCTGCTAAAACCCACCTCTGAATAGCACTGACTGTTTTGTAAGATCAGGAGAAGCATGTCTGCCAAAAGGAGAACAGATTAGATTAATTTATTTCTACACCCTGGATAGAGCCCTAAGATACTTAGGCTTCTATTTTGTCAGTTAATGGGCAATAAAAATTCTATTTACAACTTTCAGGTCTTCTCCTGCTAATATGGTATATGGGATGGCATATGGTACCAATGAAGACTTCTACAACAATTTTGCAGAAACAACATGTATGTCTCAACCATAACCTTTTAATTGATTGCATCTGCTTATGATTGATTAATTTCTGGCATAGTGAATGAGTGCTATACATGGAAGTCATAAAGATGTTTATACACTTTAATCAAAAGAACAACATTTTATGACTGAGACACAAAGCTTGGATTGGATTCATAATCTCCCAGAACAAATACCATCCCCAAAATGTATTCCAAATGAACTCTTGATTTCTTCTCATTTAAATAAATCGTTTCTAAGCATTCTTATTAAAAGCCACAAATGAAGACCCAGATTGTTGGGGGCAATATGCTGACTCTGTAAACTGCTTAGAGAGAGCTGTAAAGAATTGTGAAATAGTATATAAGTCTAAGTGCTATTGCTTTTTGAGACCAATACCCAAATAGAGCTTCCCTTTACCCAACCCTTGAAGGCATCTTTTGGGACTGCAGAGCAGAGAATGTTATATTTCTCCTATTTATTTAGTTTTATTTTTCAAGTAGAGTCATGGTGGCTCAATGGCTTAAAAGATGCTGGAGAAAATCTATGCTCTGGCAGTTCGAGTCTTAGCAACATGTGACAGGATGAGCTCCTGTCACTTGCCTCAGCTTCTGTCAATTTAGCAGTTTGAAAGCAAGTTAAATAGGTACCAGTTTGGTGGAAAAATAATGGTGCATGTGGAACTACGAACCCAAGTGATGCCAGACCTGTCCAAATGTGATTCCCAAACATGAGGCGACATTGGTGGACGGAAAAAGTCCCAGATGCTGCTGCAGAACACCGTTAGACATTTCTGAGTGTGGAGCTAGTTTGCCCTCTGTGGTGCACTTCTGCAGGGGTCCTCAAACTTTTTAAACAGGGGGCCAATTCACGGTCCCTCAAACTGTTGGAGGGCATGGCTAGGTGGTCATGTGACTAGGTGGGCATGGCTAGGTGGTCATGTGACTAGGTGGGCATGGCTAGGTCATGTAACTGGGTGGGCATGGCCAATTTAACAGTCCATTGAACAATGCACACAAATTAAACTTTAATTTGTTTTGCTCCTGGGGGTGTTTTATTTGCTTTTGTTTGCATGTTGCTCTTTTGGTTGCCTTTTCTTTTTACTAGATCGTTTTTTCAGTTGTTTAGGAGTCTAGTGGTCCACTTCAGGAAACTCAGTTTTGCAGCAATTCTTCTCATCCCCAAGGAGCTTGAGAAAACTCTCTCTGTCTCTCTCTATCTCTTTGTCTCTCTCCCTTTCCTTCTCTCTCTCCCTCTCTTTTTCTCTCTCTGTCTGTCTGTCTCTTTCTTCGTCTCTCTCCCCCTCTCTCCCTTTCTCGCTCTCCTTCTCTCTCCCTTTCTCTTTCTCTCTCTGTCTGTCTCTCCCTTTCTTTGTCTCTCTCCCTCTCTTTCTGTCTCTCTGTCTGTCTGTGTCTCTTTCTCTCTCTCTCTGTCTCTCTTTCTTTGTCTCTCTCCCTCTCTCTGTCTCCTTCTCTCTCCCTCTCTCTTTCTGTCTCTTTGTCTGTCTCTCTTTCTCTCTTTTCTCTCTCTCTGTTTCTCTCTCTCCCTCTCTTTCTCTTTCCCTCTCTCTTTCCTTTTCTCCCTCCCTCCCTCTCTCTTTCTGTCTCTCCCTCTCTCTCTCTGTTTCTCTCTCTCCCTCTCTTTCTGTCTCTCTCTCTCTCTCTCTCTATCTTGTGGAGGTGGGGAAGGTGACAAATGGGCCGTTTTTGCCTGGTTTTTTTGTCTTTTCACCCCCCACCCCACCTCCACAAGCATTCTGCAGGCTAAAACCAGGCAAAAACAGCTCATTTTTTGGGCAAAAATGGCCGGTTTTGCCTGGTTTTTTGGCCTCTTCTAACCCCACCCCTCTCCACAAGCATTCTGCAGGGTAAAATTGTTGAGCTTACCTTTTGGTTCTAGCCCGCAGGTCTCCCGAAGGCAAGTCCTGCGCTCTGCTGAAGGGTGGGGGTGTGTGTGATGGGGAGGGCAACCTCGTGGTGCTCCGTGGGCTGGATTAATTGCTTCAGTGGGCCGCAGTTTGAGGACCGATGCACTTCTGGAAAGTGTGCCAGTGTAAATCAAATGGTCTAGCAGTCTTAGGTAGCCAAACAACTATTCTGTATTAACACTGAAGTCTTTTGGCTAATGTACCACCATCATATGCTAAATAATGTTTTTCAAATTTCCAAGATCTGTTGGAGTGAAAAACAGAGTAATCTGGGAGATGACCAGAGAGCCCTTCTCTCTTTCCATCTATTGGAAACTTCCCAATCTCGGGAATAGGAAAGAAATCCCTTCAGATTTTGATGAGCTACAATGTTGAACAGTTCCAGTGTGATGACCCAGTGCCTAGTAAGGCACAGAGGCAACACAGTCAGCTGATAGTTCAATTCGCCCCTTTATTGCTCCAACTTTCCCCCAAATGATCCCACGTTTTGGAAAGTCCCAGAGATAAGTGATCTCTCTCACTCTCTCTTTCACATATACTCCAGCATCCTCTGGCTGCAAAGTGTCCTGCAAAATGCTGTGAGCACAATGGCTGCAAAGTAAGAAATCCACCAGGGCAAAGGAATAAATCAATGAGTACAGGAAGCAAAGGAACCCGGCAATGGTTTCAGGAAGCAAAGGAACAAGGCAATTAATTCAGGAAGCAAGAAATAAAGCAAGAAGTCCAGGAACCTCCAAATGTCGGCAATGGCACACAAAACTGCATGAAATTCAGCATTTGTTCTTGACAAATGCCCCTCCCCACAGTGTCTCTTTAAGTGCCTTGTGAAGAGGGGCGGCGCACTCTTCTCCTGAGTCATCTGGTTGGTATGCGCTGTTCCCACCTCCTCTCCACTCTCCGTGCTTGGGGATCAGGAGGGGGCGGTTCTTGCTCATCGCCTGAGCTCCTTTGCTCCTCATTTCCACTGCATGCCCTCTGTTGGTTGTCCTGGCACCTGTTCCTCCCTGCTAGCAAGCTGTCCCACTCCTGAGGGGCCCCGGCCTGCCTCTTCCCCACATTCCTCCAAAGCCAATAAAGCCACCCCCTTGGTCTCCCTCGGCTCCAGCTCTGGCTCCTTTTCCTCCACAGATTCAGGCTCCGACGGGGACATGACATCCAGCCAGCTGAGTTAGTGGTAAATTGTGCCAGGAACTATCATTCAGCAACATCTGCAGAATTAGACATTGTTACCCTATTTAAACAAGTCATTATGCATCCCATTTGTAAGTCCTTGTCATGCAGGAATACCCAAGATGGAGATGAGAAACTGATTGCATGGAAAAAGCAACTCGCAACGCTCAGCAGTATCTTCTCCTTCACTTCTCTGTGGTCGTTGAGCCTGTAACTTATCCAAGCTTAAGGGTTCAAAAAGTCAGGACAAAGAAAAGGATGGTGCCTTCGTTAAGTGGAGGGAAAATTGTTCTCTTAACTACAACCCTCTTTATGAATAGCCTCATTAAAGACGCATAAATGCTGACTTTCTATTAAGTCACATATTTACAATTACATTTGTAGCTCATATTTTTTCACTAGGCACCCAATTGTCCTGCTTTATAACCAGGAAAGCTATAAAGTCCCTGGCAGTAAGCAAGCAACCTCTAAATACCCAAAGAAATAAAAAAGAAAAACAGAGGTAGGAGCTTTCAGAATCATATTCAGTGGTGGGTTGCTCCTGGTTCACACCGGTTCGCAAGAACCAGTACTAAAAATTTGTAGTAGTTCGGAGAACCGGTAATAAAATTGGCTGGCCACGCCCCCGAACCGGTCCCCGGCCTGGTCGCCGTCCCGGCCTTTTTTTAAAAAAAACTTTAAAAACATTTTTTCTACAACCTCTTCTGCCAAAAGAATGCTTTTAAAAGTAAAAAAGAAAGCCTCTAATGAATGTGCAGCTCAGCTGGGATCGTCAGGGGTTTTTAAAAGCATTTTTTCTACAACCTCTTTGGCCGAAGAGGTTGTAGGGAAAAAAAGTGCCTTTAAAAGCCTCTGGCGATCCCAGCTGAGTTGCCTGATCATCAGAGGCTTTTCAAAGCATTTTTTTCTGCAACCTCTTAAAGTTGCCCACCCAGTCACATTACCCCCCAAGCCATGCCCACAAAATAAGCCACGCCCACAGTACCGGTAGTAAAAAAATTTAGAACCCACCCCTGATCATATTGTACTCATACACACCCTGGGTTATCAAGCTCCTTCTGATGGCAGTCCACTCCAAAGGGCCAGGAAGTCATCAGATGATCCAGGTGCCCCAGATTCACTTACTGACACAGAGAACAGGTGCATGGAGCACAGAACTAAGGGTGCAAAGCTGCAAACAACTCTGGGAATATGCCACTAAGCTTGTTTTTATTTGCCAAGTTGGATAATTCCCTTCAGTTGCTTGCTGTCTGATTAACCAGTTAAGGCAGCCCTGTTCCAGCCAACTCTTACACTCAACACAGAATTGCTTGAATTTTAATAATTAGCACTCATTAGGAGCAGAATTAGGCTTAGATTATAATAATGCTTTCTCTCCACCTGCTATGGCTCTAAAACAGGGCTGTTAAACTCCCGGCCCGCGGGCCAGATGCATCACCCATGCCCGGTTTAACGAAAGAGGAAAAAGTCCTGATATGTCACGTGATGACAACGTGATGACATGAGTTTGACACCCCTGTTCTAGAGGTATCTGTTTCCTGCTTCTCAACAGGTGACTGAGATTCCATTGGCTCTTCCCCTTCTGAAACTGTATACCCTACGGGTGTCAAACTCGATAGCGTCACGTGATGTATCGTGAGTAATATTTTTTGCCTTTGTGGAGCCAAGGTGGATGTGGCCAGTGGTGGAATTCAATTTTTTTTACTACCGGTTCTGTGGGCGTGGCTTGGTGGGCATGGCAGGGGAAGGATACTGCAAAATCCCCATTTCCTCCCCACTCCTGGGGAAAAGATATTGCAAAATCCCCATTCCCATCCCACTCTGGGCCCAGCCAGAGGTGGTATTTGCCAATTCTCCAAAGTACTCAAAATTTCCGCTACCGGTTCTCTAGAACCTGTCAGAAGCTGCTGAATAGCACCCCTGAGTATGGCCTGTGCATGATGCATCTGGCCTGTGGGCCACCACTTCGACAGGCCTGGTATACACCATATAATAAAACTAAGCAAATCAATAGATATTCACACAATAGTGTACATGCTGGGTATTTAAAGCAAAACAAATTGAAGCAAACTCTTTTCCCCCCAACCATGGAGTGTCAAATCTTTCTTCAATAGTAGAAATGGACCAATGCAGGTCAGTTTAGGTGAAACAGAAGTGTCTTATTTAACAACAAGATGACTTCATCTTTGGAAGCAGAAACAGAAAAAGAACTTCTCCCTATCTTCTCATCTTGTCGTAAATTTATTAATGGGAGCATACTGATCACACTGGTTGTATGTCAGATGGTTTCTGTCACGTCTGTTGAGGATAGGTTTTAGTAAGTGTGAACCTTGTCTTCCATTAATATCAAATAAAACAATTACTTGTTTCTAGGAATGACAAATACAAACATTATACAAATAGAAACACTGATGCACTATTTCCCTAGCAGTGGTTAGAATCAGTGAGCAATGCTGGGGAAATAGTACATTAATGAGCAAATTAATTCATAAACCAAAATAGGGAAGAAAAACTTGATCTTAATAGATGTTAATAGAGGTATTTTCTAACCTTGGGATTCATTTTGGTTTGTCTCATAATTATGCTGATTGCTTTGAAAGATCACACTCCCCATGAGCGAGTTCCAGGAGAAAATGTCTATAAAGGTGAGATTAATCATAGACAATGTTCAATTTGTACAAAAGCAGAATTGCAGGAAATATATTGCCTCTACTGCCATTCTTTTCCTTAGTATTCGGGATTCAGAACTCTGTTACATTTCCTACTTGATTTTTGTGAAGCAAATTGTTGAGCAATTGCATGGAAAAGACAGATGGTATAAAATGTGTCAAAATAGCAATATAATAGCATGAAGTAAGCAGTAGTAGTACAGAACGTTCTTGGTTTGACTGTTGCTGCAGATGTGAAAATGCTGATTTATATGTACTGTCTCCCTTCTAAAGTGTAGGAAGATGATCTCAGTACTATTGGAATGCAATCATATTCTTGGGCGGGAAACCCCTCATTTTTGTTCCCTGAGCTCCCTACTTTTCCCTGTGCTTTTTTAAAAAAATTAAGTCTGGCAACAAAGTTTCTCATCATGTATCCAATCACCTATAATAGAATCATTCCATTCCCAACTTCTAAATTGTTCAAATTATGATTTAGAAACAAAAAAAGCACAGGAAAAATGAGCAAGTTCAGAGAAAGGAAAATGGTAATAAAAAAAAGTTTCTCCTGCAACATGAGTTGGGGAAGGGTGCGTCTTGATGTGTAAGAGGTATTCACATGGGCTAGATAGAGTGTGCAGTGTGAGTTAGAAAGATATGTGGGGGTCATATGGGTATGCAAGAGGTGTTGCAGGCATTGGGAAGGATACACGCAGTTATACATTTCAACCCCAGGCCACCCCAATGATGCCCTTGATGTGATGTCCCGCTGCCTGGAGGCCGTGCGGATCTGGATGGGGAGGAACAGGCTCAGACTCAAACCCTCCAAGACTGAGTGTCTGTGGCTTCCGATGGCCCAATATAGCCAGCTGACACCATCGCTGGCTATTGGGGATGAGATCTTACCCCCCTCAGAGAGGGCTCGCAACTTGGGCGTTCTCCTGGACTCACGGCTGTCTTTGGAGGATCATATGATGGCCGTGGCCAGGGGTGCTTTTTATCAAGTTCGCCTGATCTCCCAGTTGTGTTCCTTTCTGGATTGGGACACCATGCGCACAGTCACTCACGCCCTCGTCACTTCCCAGCTGGACTATTGTAATGGTCTCTACATGGGGCTCCCCTTGAGGAGCACCCGGAAGCTCCAGCTGGTCCAGAATGCAGCTGTGCGAGTAATAATGGGGGCGACTCATCGGTCCCATGTAACACCCTTCTTGCGCGAGCTGCATTGGCTCCCAGGTGCGTTTCAAAGTGTTGGTTACCACCTTTAAAGTGCTCCATGGCTTAGGACCTGGTTATCTACAGGACCGCATTCTGCCACCGATTGCCTCCCACCGACCAATACGCTCCCACAGAGAGGGCCTCCTGAGGGTCCCGTTGGCCAAACAATATAGGCTGGCAACCCCCAGGGGGAGAGCCTTCTCTGTGGGGGCCCTGGCCCTATGGAATGAACTGCCCCCGGACATACAAAGGATCCCCTACCTCCATGCCTTCCATCATGCTCTGAAGACCCTATTATTCCAGCAAGCTGGTCTGACAGGATAAAGGTTTTTAAATTGGGTTTTGATAGGGGTTTTTAAATGATTTTTGTTGGATGTTTTAAATTTGGCTAAATGATTGAATTATTTTAATAAGTTTTTAATTTTTGTTGTATATTGTTTTTACTATGGCTGTTCACTACCCTGAGTCCCTCAGGAGAAGGGCGGTATAGAAATATAATAATAAACTAACTAACTATTGGGATTGCAGGGCAAGGAGGTTCAGGGTATGGCAGGGTCAATGGGGGGCGGGGGGCATGAGAAATGATACATGGAATGAAAGAGGTGCCACCCGGTTTAGGGAAGGTGTGAAGCAAGGTAACACATCAGAAATCTTCCTTTCCTATCCTTCCCCTCCCCTCCTCTCCCATTCCCTTCCCATCCCAACAGGCAAGTAAATGGCTGTTGACGGGAGTGGGAAGAGTGTGAGAGATTGTGAGACTGGCTGGGAAACTGTCATGGAAAGTTTAAAATGAAGATTACGTGACTACATCAGCAGCCAGTAGCACTGAAGCTGCCACAAATTCCCCAACGGATTTTAATAGTATAAAAATATATTGTAAAGACAGCTATGAAATAGGACAGTAAAAAAGTTTTTCCTCTTTTTAAAACCTCTTTATTGTGCCTGCATGTAGGTGCATTTTGATTTTTTAATGTGTTCCTTTACGTGTAAGTCAGAGAGAGAGAGACAGAGAGAGAGAGAGAGAGAGAGAGAGAGAGAGAGAGAGATTCACTTGTATCCTTCTTGTGGGCAGGTCTTATTGGATGTACATATATTTTATATAAGTGTGTATCAGGAGTGAGTTCTACTTACCTTTACTACCAGTTTGCAACAGGAGCGCATGCGCAGATTGTCACTAATGACATCCGGGCAGGTGGGCGGAGCCTCCTGCCTCTTTTATTACCGGTTCGCAAGAACCGGACAGAACCGGGAGCAACCTACCACTGGTTTGCATATGTACGTGTATGGATGGGTACGTTACATACACAGAGAAAGGATTTTTAAAAATCTCTCTCCAAAATACCTGCTCACCTAAAAATATGCAAGTCCAGAAAAGGGAACATTCAGAATTCACTTTTTGGGAAAAGAAGAGCGAGAGGACACAGCAGCAAGAGAATAGTCTGGTGGGAGCACATGGTAGTTCACTCTTGGCACTGAATAGCTTGTAAACTGCTGCCAAACTATTAAACAACCAACCAAAGTATATCTCAGTCTTGGCAGGGTTTTTTTAAGCCAGTTGAAACTCAAGCTAGCATGACCACAAGATAGGAGCAGCTTAAGTAGTAAGCGTGGATATGTGTAGCCTTAATCTTTATCAGGGTTGCTCAGAAATCTGGGGGAAAAAAAGATGGCCTGCTTGAATGAATGTCAGAGAGTATCATGGCTGGGTGTATTCCAAAGCAATTCTTGAGGCAAGCATAGCCAATTTGCACAGCTTCTATTTATTTGTTTGTTTGTTTTGTAGTATTTAGAACATGCCCAGTCCAATTGGTCTCTGTACAAAAATAGGAGCTTTGGATAGAAATGCATGTAGCAACATCAGCCATGGCTGGATCTAAGTAATCAGGTATAAAATCATAAATAATTACACATACCACTGTGAGTATACATAGGGAATGATTTCTTTCCATTGTTTAAGTTCTCATATTTTTCCAAAACCAATTAGTAAGATGAGTGGATGAATGAATCTCAGGCCTGCAATTTTAGACCTGCCCATTTTTTCCTATTTGTAATCATTTTCAGTGCGTTTCAAAACTCTGCATTTTTCCCACTTGCAACATTAGCCAGTATTTATTTTCGGGAATGGAGTAACCCTATTCAGTGAAATGACCGATGATAGCATATTTCAACATATGTAGCATTTTAAGCTTAATAACATTTTGTGAAGCATTCACTGAACTGAATTGAAATCAGATGTTTTATTTTTGATGTAGGAAGCTTGCACACAGGGTTCAAACCACTTTTGTTCTTCTGTAAAGACCTGGCCTATCTGTATATCCACAAGTAAATTGAAAACTCAGAAATACTATTCAATATCTGTCAAATGTAAATACAAATGCAATGCTGACCATTTGATTTTAAAAACAAAAGCATGTCACTCAAGCTTTGACTTTCTTCATCTCCTTGAGGTTATATGATCAAACTGCCCTCCCATTTTCCCTCACAGATTTTTCCTTGTGGTGTTTAAACAAAAGTCACCCAGGAAGTAATCTCAAATCAGTATCTTATGTCAGCTATTACTAGCTGGACCAAATCCACAGCTGATTTAAATCTTTTGTCAATTGAACATTCATAAAGTTCCATGGTAGCTTTTAAATAACAGTTCCATTTAGTCTTCTCATCTCAGATTCACAGCATGCTTAATTCCCTTTTATTACTATTAAAGAAAAGATTTGCCATTTTGAGATTCCTGCAGTTCCTTCTCAATTTCAGGGGCTGTATTTTAAACTTCAAAGCAGCACCCCTCCTCCTGCCAAATTACAAATTATGGTGTTTAAAGCAATTTTGCCTGTCACTTATTAGAAGACAACCAGCAACTAAATGCTCCATTCAGCAGATTATGCGCATTCAAAATCCCAGCACAATTTAACACTTTTAAGAAATTGGACTATAAGGAATGGACATGGACCCTTGAACAGTTTTTTAGCAGCAAGAGTTTGCACAGTATTGATATATTGTCTTTAAGGTCAACTATTCTAACAATAGCAATAGCACTTAGACTTACATACGGTTTCACAGTGCTTCACAGCCCTCTCTAAGCAGTTTATAATGTCAGCCTATTGTCCCCAACAATCTGGGTCCTCATTTTACCGATCTCGGAAGGATTGAAGGTTGAGTCAACCTTGACCATTTGATAGAAACTGGAGATGTTGTTTTTAGGTGAGCATCAAACTCGTAGCAGTGGGCAGAATTACCCTGCAATACTGCATTCTAACCACTGTGCTACCACGGCTCTATTCTACCTCTAATGTTTGTGACAGATTCAATCTATATTCTAGGTCAGTACTGCAAAACACTCTGGGGTATGAAGTATTGCCTACCTCCAAGATGGTATACCCTGGGCAACATTTTGTTCTAACAAAGCAGCTAAAAATCTAGACACAAGGTGACCGAACTAGATATTGCATCTCTCATGATCAAAAACTATAAAGGCATCAATGAGATTACAACAGTTCTTTTGAGAACTCACTGACAAAAGATATTGGAGCCGAGATCCATATTTTGCAAAATACCCTGAATTCATCCTAGATTTCATACTACCTGAGAACAACCAAGTCTTGCTTGTGTGTAACTAGGTGGAAAGAAGGCATCCCAAAAACAACATCTCCAGTTTCTAAACTTGACGAATCTATATATTTTTACTTCCAAGAGTCCTAGGCTTTTGAACAGCACGTAAAGTACTAGATATTCATGGAGACTAGACTGGAAGGGTGTCCATGATAGGGTCTGTGCCAGCTTCATTAAAAGCAAACAGATGGCCTGAGGTTCTCGAGCTACTGGCAATTAGGCGAACATTCAATAACTGCAGAGGTTCAGTGCCACCAAAAACCAGGCAAGGCCTTTAATGGGAAGATGGAGAGAAAAATCTATGAGTTCAACCTAGTTCAAAAGTAAAATCCATTTAAAGATAAAATGTGAGAAGAGCTTGTTTGACAGAAATTGGAGATACCTTGAAAGTAGTATATTTGCAGCTTTATAAATGGAAGTTGTGAAGGATTATGACAGACTAGGAGGGAAAATGCCACTTCTCGCTATCATTCCTGCTTTTCTCCGTCCTATTGTCTTCTCATCAGAAACTTGCAATGTCAAAATTGGGCAGTTAAAAAAGGACGTGCATCTTGCAAAGCAGATGTCCCACATGTTTCAAAATAGACTTGTAGGGAAGCAAGTAAGGCCTTTCCTCAAGTAAGAGGGAGGCATCCAACAATTAAACATGACTCTTTGCACACCAACTAACTTTTTATATATATATTTAATTCCTTTTCCTTTATTACATTAAAAAGTATAAACATAAAAGTATAAACATAATTTGAATAAATGAAAAAAGTAAATAAAAAGGAATATTAGGACAGGGATGGTAAGCACGCTGGTGCTCTTATGTACACCCCTTACAGACCTCTTAGGAATGAGGTGAGGTCAACAATAGACAGTTTACGGTTAAAGTTTTGGGGCTTTGGGGAAGAAACTACAGAGTCAGGTAGTGCATTCCAGGCATTGACCACTCTGTTACTAAAGTCATATTTTCTGCAATTGAGCTTGGAACGGTTTACCTTGAGTTTGTATCTATTATTTGCTCGTGTACTGTTGGGTTGAAGCTGAAGTAGTCATTGACAAGAAGGACATTGTGGCAGATAATTTTATGTACCATGCATAGGTCAGACTGAAGTCGGCGTAGTTCTAAGTTGTTCCTTAAAGAAATCTTTAGGCCCTGATATATTCTGGCATCACAAACAATCACAAACAAATATGCCGTGCTTGTTCAATTGGAAGAGTCACTGATTAGAAGAATGGATATCATTTATGGTGGTCTCCTGTGCTTGGGGCCAATTTCTGAATGTTCACTCTACCATTCTCATAATCAAGAACTCTGCAGCTTTATTTAACTTCTGCTCTTCATTTCCCTATAGTGTTAGGGCTGGATTGACTTCAGATTCACAACTCCACATGTCCACTGAGACTGAGAAGGCCTTACATTTAGACATCCAGAAATGCCAAAATTCATTGCTTGCAGGATCTGAAATTCCTTCCTATGCATGGCTCCACAGGAGATTTTCTCTATCTTACCTGCCTCATAAAGGTAGTCTATGACTTAAAAACATTCATTTAGTGACCATCTGAAGTTACCACGGGACTGAGAAATGTGATTTATGACTGTTTTTACACTTACAACCATGGCAGCATCCCCGTGGTCATGTGATCAAAATTCAAATACTTGGCAGCTGACTTATTTTTATGACAGGTGCAGCATCCTGGGATCGTGTAATTACAAAGCAAAATCAATGGGGAATCCAGATTCACTTAACAACCATCCTACTAACTTAACAGCCGCAGTGCTTGGCAAGAAAAGTTATAAAATGGAGCAAAACTCACTTAACAACTATCTCGCTTAGTAACAGAAATTTTGGGCTCAACTATGGTCACAGGTCGAGGACTACCTGTATTCTATAATCAGGTTTTTGGGAAAGAATTTGCACACATTTGGACACACACACACCACCTCTCAACCCACCCAATTCATAATTTCAGGTTTGATTGAGAGATTAAATTGATTATTACATTGTTTTATTTCAGATATTGTTTGATATTGTGTATTATATTTTATTTATTTGTACTGTGCTTAATTATAAGCAAACACTGAATATAATTACTACTACCTAGTGATGAAATGTAAAATTTGCGACTACCGGTTCTGTGGGTGTGGCTTGGGGGGGGGGTAATGTGACTGAGTGGGCATGGTCAACTTTTTTTTTTACTTTTAAAAGCATTTTTTCTACAACCTTAAAAGGTTGCAGAAAAAAATGCTTTTAAAAGCCTATGACGATCCCATCTGAGCCGCGCGATCATCAGAGGGTTTTTTTTTTTACTTTTAAAAGTATTTTTTCATCCGGAGGTTGCAGGAAAAAATACTTTTAAAAGTAAAAAAAACCCCAGCCTCTGATGATTGCGTGGCTCAGCTGGGCATGGGGAGGCAGGGATTTTTGCTACCAGTTCTCCGAACCACCCGCCCCCATCGCTACCGGATCAGGCAATCCGGTCTAAACCAGGAGCATTTCACCCTTGCTACTATTTATTTATTTATTGTATTTATTGGTTCGATTTATATGCCGCCCTTCTCTGGAGACTCATGGCGGCTTACAATGCGTTAAGCAATAGCCTTCATACTTTTGTATATACCTGCTAAGTAGGGCTTTCGTCCCCCCCACAAAACGGTGTTCTTTTTTATACAAAGTCAGCTTATTGCCCCCACAATTCGGGTCCTCATTTTACCTACCTTGAAAGGATGGAAGGCTGAGTCAACCTTGAGCCTGGTGAGATTCGAACTTGCAGTAATTGCAGGCAGCTGGTGCTAGTAAACAGCTAGTTACTACCCCTGTTTCTCCCAAAATAAGACATCCCCTGATAATAACCCCAATCGGGCTTTTCAGCACATGGCAATAAGGCCAAGCGCTTATTTCAGGATTCAAAAAAAATATAAGACAGGATCTTATTTTCGGGGAAACACGGTATTACTACAAATACCCATGATTATTGTCTCCTTCCTCCATGCCCGAGTACCCAAAAGTGCAAATTGTCTTGGATTTGTGGGAACTGTATTCCAATCTATCTGAAAAATATCTATTGAGAAGACTGATTTACACAATGGAAAACAACTGCAAATCTAGAGGGTATTTATCATGCCTGTCTATTTCCTCCCCTTCTCTTTCCCCTTTCCTTTTACAAAGAGAGCAGTACTACTTAGCATCACCTATATTCTCTTTTTAAGCCTCATAATTGAGCACTTCATGCCTTAAAAATAAAGGGCAAAGATCTTATTAAACTGCCAAGTTCTATGTGATGCTAATAATTGAGTGATGTATAATTTGGCTGTATTAATAGCCATTCTGAAGCCTGAACATACCTGTCCTGTTCATTACATCCTTTCACATTGTGTTACATTTCTATCAGCGACTGTGATGGATCTGCCTTGATTTGTTTGCTTGATATATTTAGATTGTAATCAAGTTTTGTTTTCAGCCAGGGAGTTTACAGCTTTCGGTGCTAAGTGGATTCTTTCATTCTCAAGCTAAAACATTTCTATTTACAGAAATAGATGGGACATGCTGGTTTTAAATATTTTGGATAAATTCATATTGATATTAATCTGTAGGGTCTGATGCAGCCCTTCCCTTTGCATATTATTAGGCAAACAAAATTTTCCTGGGAAAGCACCTTTTTTCTATTAAAGCAGAGAACTGCTAAAGAACATTGGAACATATAATAGAGTCAGAAGGGACCTCGGAGGCTTCGAATCCAACCCCTTGCTTGAGCAGAACACCTATCCCATTTCACACAAATGATTGCCCAGTCTCTTTTTGAAAGCCTCCAGTGATGGACCACCCACAACTTCTGAAGGCAAGCTATTCTATTGGTAGATTGGTCTCACCGTTAGGAAATTTCTCCTTACAGTGAAGCTTAGTGGAAGAAGACTCCATATATATATAAGAGCCTTGGTGGCGCAGCAGATTAAAGTGCTGTTAACTAGCACCAGCTGCCTCCAATTACTGCAAGTTCGAATCTCACCAGGCTCAAGGTTGACTCAGCCTTCCATCCTTCCGAGGTAGGTAAAGTGAGGACCCGGATTGTGGGGGCAATAAGCTGACTTTGTATAAAAAAGAACACCGCTTAGGGGGGCCCGAAAGCCCTACTAAGCAGGTATATACAAAAGTATGAAGGCTATTGCTTAACGCATTGTAAGCCACCCTGAGTCTCCGGAGAAGGGCGGCATATAAATTGAACCAATAAATAAATAAATATGTGTCTCCCTAATGATTAGAAATGGTTTGGTTAATTAAACCACTGAAGGACTAATATACTGATGCAAATTTTCATAACTCGTATCAGTTGGGCAGTGTTCAGCTTTAGTGAACCAGTCAGAGGCTATTCCTCTACTCCAGTGCTGGCTAACCTTTTACATCATCGCGTGCCGACCTGCATGCTGGAAATGGCATGAAAAACCATCCTGCCTGGACCACATGACCTCGTTGGCCTTTGCGCAGGCAGGAGCGCCGAAACCCAGAAGAGGAGAGGCAAAGGCTGGTCTTTGAGTAGAGCTGTGTTGATGAACCTATGGAACATGTGCCAGAAGCGGCACGCAGAACCATCCCTTGCTGGCTCCTCTTCCGCATCCCTCTGCACACATGCGCACCGGTCAGCTGGCCTTCACGTGCACAGGAGCACTGAAACCTGGAAGAGCAGAGTTCCATTACACATGCGCGTGCTGGCACCTACGCTTCCAGTTTCCAGCACAGAGGCATGCCTGACAAACAGCTGGCCATTGCACCCATAAGTTCGGGTGCCAGCATGTGGGATGATTCTGTGTGCCACTTCCAGTACATGTTTTATAGGTTCACCAACACGGTTGTATGGTTGTACTCAGAGACCAGCCTTTGCCTATTGTCTCCCTCTGCCACATTAAAGATTACATTTTATAATACTTATATACGTACGTACATACATACATACATACATACATACATACATACATACATACACAAGTTCGAATCCAAGTAAGGGTATGGCTAGCTGATAAGAGCTAAATAGCTTGAAATAGATCTATACTAGTCTCCCTTTATTTCTTTATCAGCAAATATAAATTTGATACAAAATAGTTTGCTGTGAAAGCGACTGCCTGAGGGCTGAAATGTGAAAGGGAAGCAGTATGCTCTCTCCCATATTGGGGTAGACCAGGTTAGGTCAGAAAAACACTTTACATACATACATACATACATACATACGTACGTACGTACGTACGTACGTATATATGGAAGTCTTAGTAATAGGGCCCATTGTTTTCAGTCTTCATGTTGTTTTAAGAGGACTTCCCTACATCTGTCCACTGACCACTTGTGTCTTCTGATCCAATAGTGGGAAAACTTTCAGTATTACAAGATATCTAGCTTCTGCAGATATGGAGCAAGTCATCCTCTTCCCTACTCAGTCTCTCCCATGGGTTAGAGAAATGGGTAGCAAGTAACAGAATGACATTTAA
This sequence comes from Ptyas mucosa, assembly GCA_012654045.1. NCBI lineage: Eukaryota > Metazoa > Chordata > Lepidosauria > Squamata > Colubridae > Ptyas > Ptyas mucosa. The sequence continues at coordinate 20,261,216 of WNWU01000017.1, read as the reverse complement.
CAGAGGCCAGTACAAAATCCTCCACTTAGGAAACAGTCAATAGTATCTCTAATGCAATATTTGAGGAAAAGATTTTGGAACTGTCACTGATTGCAATTGAAATGTGAATATTCAGTATATGTAGTTGTAAAAAGAAAAAAAAAGAGCAAATGGAATTTAAATTTGCACCAACAGAAGCTTAATTTCCAACTCAGGAGAAGTAATTCTTCTTCTACTCTGTTCCTAGATCCCACCTTGACTCCTGTGTCCAGTACCCTGCGGCAAGCTCAGGGAAGGACAATCAAGAGATTAAAAACTGACTCTGGTCAAAAGAAATAGAAGAAGAAACTGAGCTTGTTAAGCCTCGAAAAGAAGAGAATAGCAAAGGGGATGAACATGAGAGCATTCTTCAAATTCCTGAAAGGGTGTCACACAGAAAAAGGTCAGGACCTCTTCTCTGTTGCCAGAGTGAAGAGTACGGAATAATGGACTCGATTTAGAGGAAAGCTGAATCCAATTGTACATCAGATCAGAAGACAGATCCTAACAATAAGAGCCATTCAGCAGGGGAAACAATTACCCAGAGATCTGATGAGTTCCTCTCTCCCCTGAATATGTTCAAAAAGGAGCTATGGGTCAGGGATGAGTTAAATTGGACTGCTGCACTGACTAGGGGTGCGAGTGAAAGGCCTCTATGATTCTTTCCAAGTCTCAGAGTCAGTGATTTTATGATCCAAGTAGCTACACTATTCTGTGATCCTAAGTATCTCCTCTGATCCCATATTTGGATTTCCTTCCTTTAATCTTTTCAACACTAGTGTCAGGCCTGGAAACCATCTTTTGCATTGGGCCTTCAGCAGTGGTGGCTTCCTACCAGTTCAGCCTGGTTCAGCCCCACCCCCATTCCCTACGTTATTCTTACCTTTTATTTGGCTCCACCCCCAATCTATTGCTGCCTCCTGAGTCCCAGCTGATGGCTAGAGGGGGAAAAAAACTGTTTAAACTCTTGCCCTGGGGCTTCAAAGGGCCACCCTACAGCTGATCAGTGTTAAAAGAAAACAAATGAGTAGACCGGTGCCTGCAAAAATACATGAGTAGATCAGGGCCTGCAAAAATAAATGGGTAGATCGGTACAGCTCTGCAAGCAGTTAAAAGCCTGGTAGACCAGTACCTCTGCTAACTCCTAAATAATTGTCACATGACCATCAAGCCACGCCCACAAAATAAGCCACACCCTCAGAACCTGTAGTAAAAAAAATTAGAACCCACCCCTGGCCTTCAGGCCTGCCACATTTACTGCTGTAGGAAACTGGGAGGGGGGATTGTGTGAAGCAGGGGTGATATATTATATAAATAAGTAAGTAAGTAAGTAAGTAAGTAAGTAAGTAAGTAAATAAATAAATATAGTCACAATAACATTCCTTTCTCAGAGAGTCAAGGACATCTTGCCCTGCACCTGGAGGGATATGACTGGGAGGCATCTCCAGTTGGGACGGTGCAGTGATTGGACCATGTGATGGATATGTGGGTGCTGGGCAGGGACTTGGACTTTCCTTTGGGTGGGGAAAACTTGAAAGCTTTCAGATTCAGGTTTTCCCAGATGTGCCAATATGACATCTCTAATAAAATGGAACTTTGAGGAACTTCAAGCCACAGAGGGTTTTTTCGTTGGGGGTGTTACTTGGAACCCTGACAACTTGATCACTTTTATTTTCCTAGTATTTCAGTGTTTTAAAATGTCAGTATTATATGAAATTAACCTGGACAATAGGATATAAAGAAAATATATACAAAATGGCGTGTTGATGGCATTTGCCGCTGGCCAGACTTGCCAAAATGTTCCCGGGAACATCCTCAACCTGTTGGAAATGTGGCTTTAAAGAAGGCACATATTTCCACCAATGGTGGACCTGTGGAGAGGCAAGGAAATTTTGGAAGAATATTCAGAAGTGGCTCAATGAGATGTTGGGGCAATATATACAACTGTGTCCTGAAGTATTTTTATTAGGGATAAGACCCGTAAATATTAATAAAACGGCATGGTACCTGTTGTTACATATAACAATAGCTGCAAGACTTGGCATGGGCCCAATATTGGAAGATGGATGTTAGCCCACCCAAACAAGTAATAATCCAGAAAATAAGGAACTGTGCGGAATCGGATCGGCTTACTATGATTCTGAAAGGACGAGGGGACACAGACTATTACATATCCTGGAGCCAATGGTATAATTGGATTTCAAATAGAGTTGTAAATAGAGATATTAGATAAACATGTTATTTAGTATACGTAAGAGACTTTTGCAGGTTACTTTATATACGTAATGGGACAAGTTTATTTCCTTCTCGCGTTATGATGTAGACCACGATAGAGTTAAGGTTTGTTGGATGTATAAGACAAAATAAAATAATAATAATAATAATAATAAAAAATTAAATGTTAGTATTTTGCTGTTACTTTACAAGTCTGGATTTTATGCTGTATGGGTTGTATGTTGTTTCATTGTAAACCACCCAAGGCCTTGATATTTAACTGTACAGCAAGTTTAATAATGAATAAATACACGAGTGTCATTAGTATTGTTATTGGATTTTATATTCTTGTGCTGGTCTCTGAGTTAATATTGAATATTAGTTTAAAAAATGTTTGTCTTTGCACAGGTAGTTCTTGATTTACGACCACAATTGAGCTCAAAATTTCTCTTGCTAAGTGAGACAGTTGTTAAGTGAATTTTTGCCCCATTTTACAACCTTTCTTGCCACAGGTGGCAACTTATTATGTTAGTATCATGGTTGTTAAGTGAACCTATTGCTTCCCTATTGAATTGGCTTGACAGAAGGTCACAAAAGGTGATCGCATGATCCCAGGACACTGCAACCGTCATAAATAACAGTCAGTTGCCAAGCATTTGAATCAGTGGTGAAATCCAATTTTTTTTACTACCGGTTCTGTGGACATGGCTTGGTAGGCAAGGCATGGCATGGCTTGGTGGGCGTGGCTTGGTGGGCATGGCAGGGGAAGGATACTGCAAAATCTCCATTCCCACCCGACTCCAGGGGAAGGATACTGCAAAATCCCCATTCCCTCCCCACTCTGGGGCCAGTCAGAGGTTCTCCGAACTACTCAAAATTTCTGTTACCGGTTCTCCAGAACCTGTCAGAACCTGCTGGATTTCACCCCTGATTTGAATTTTGATCAATGACCATGGGGATGCTGCAACAGTTGTAAGTGTGAAAAATGGTCTTGTCACTTTTTTCAGTGCCCTTGTAATTTTGAACGGTCACTAAACAAAATGTTTTCTTGTGATGTATATTTTATTTTTTAACAACACACTTTACATGATTCTACTTCACCTGGAAAAATTTGGTTACTGAGCAGTTTAAAAGGGCAATAAAAGAATTAGTAATACATGAAGTGATGATGAAATAAACTGAAAATGCAAGAGGGATCATTTGCTAGCAATTTCTTTAATGGCAGACTTAATGGAAGCCCAGATTAGTTTGAGATCCCTTTGTTAAATTGTAACATTCTTCCAGATAAATTGTTCATAAAAAAAAAGCATGCCTACAAGCTTGTGTATTAGAGCTTAGTTTAGTGGATATTGTACATGACGATTGTAAAATTTCCATTGCAAAAATATATAGCTTTTTTTTCAGTTTTAAAAAACAAACTTTATTAAATTTAAAAAGATAAAATTATATAAAACATTCACAACTATAAAATTACAATCAGCAATGCTAATCACAACAAACTAAATATATGTAATATATATAACTACAAATAAGTGACTTATTTCCTCTTTTATCTTAATGACAGTGTATGATTATTACTTTTAATTTCTTACTAAATTTTAATTTTACCTTCTTTTCCATTGATTTATCCACTCATACCACCTATCCCATACCTTAAAATACTGTGAGTCTTCCTTGTCTTTTAATTTCAAAGTTAGTGTATCCATTTCTTTTTAAATAGCTTTTTAAATTCCTCCTTGCATTTGTCTGTAGCTTGGCTTGTATCATCTTGATATTGAACTGAGTAAGTAGATATATCAATTATATATCCTACCCTCAAAACGACGCTATAGAGCACTGCACACCAGAACAACTAGACACAAGAACAGTTTTTCCCCGAACGCTATCACTCTGCTAAACAAATAATTCCCTCAACACTGTCAAATTAGTTATTAAGTCTGCATTACTATTAATCTTCTCATCATTCCTATCTCCCATCTCCTCCCACTTATGACTGTATGACTGTAACCTTGTTCCTGGTATCCTTACAATTTATATTGACTGTTTCCTAATGTGATTTTATTGCTTATTTGTTCCCTATGACTATCATTGTGTTGAAACTGTTGTAACTTATGATTCTTGACGAATGTATCTTTTCTTTTATGTACACCGAGAGCGTATGCACCAAATTCCTTGTGTGTCCAATCACACTTGGCCAATAAAGAATCTATTCTATTCTATTCTATTCTATTCTATTCTATTCTATTCTATTCTATTCTATTCTATTCTATTCTATTCTATTCTATTCTATTCTATTCTATTCTATTCTATTCTATTTTCTATTCTATTCATGCCTTTTTAGTACCTAATCATATTCCATTAATGTTATCTAATAAAAGTCATCCTATTTCTATATAGCATTTAAATATATCCTTAAATGTTTTTTTATCAAAGAGATGAAACAAGATTTTGAAAAACCATTTATTAAAATTAAAACATTTAAACCAAAGTTATGGAAATGGGGGCATTGTTTTTCATTCAGCAGTCACCTGATTTCTTTGTTAAGTGTTGATGACAGAGACGCTTGCATGGAGATTTCAAACAGTATTAATTTCAACAAGCACAATATGGTTTCGTAAAAGAATGTCATGTCTCAGAAAATATTAGCCCATTAATCAATAGTTTGTATGTACATAACCCTTCCTATACCAGAAAAGCATCTGATATGGTAGACAAATTTCTAGAGCAATTTTTGAATTGGTATGGATTTTCTTTTTTTAAAAAAAAAATAATTGGCATTTTACTTATAATTATTACAGATAGAATTATTTATTCACTGCTTAGAATGTCTCCTCTTCATCATCAAGGATCTTCTTTACCTTGTCTAAAATTTAATTTAATATTGTAGAACTACAAGTCTATCTTGTCTGGCAAGCAAAAGACAATGCATGCATAAAAATAGCTGGAGATGGACAACCAGTACTATTATATTATTATATGTTGGCAACTTTTTATATCTTATGTATAATTTTGTCTATTTTATACTAACTTTTATACATACAGTATGGCAATATGGTAAACTAACAGACTCTTCAATTAATTAGAACAAGGCTCATATACGTCTCGTAAGCTCCGGTGTATTTACATTTTTGTAGATTTTTTTGTCTGTTTGCATGTTTTCTCCACTTTTCTTTTGGTTCCTGCATGTTAAAAGCAAGACAGCTTTAAGCTATCAGACTCTTTAATTAATTAGAACAAGCCTCATACACTTCCTCCAGTATACTCACATTTTTGGTTTCTTTTTAGCTTTTTGTGTGTGTGTGTGTTCCTTCCTCCCCCCAACCCTGCTTTTCCTCATTTTTCCTGTATATCAAAGCAAGATAGCTTTAAAAACTAGAGGTTCGTAGAACAGTGCAAATAAAATGAGAAGAAAAGATATTGCCATGTAATAATACACAATCACCGCACACCCTAGATACATTGAAACTTACAGAAATTCAGGTCAATCTATCGTGGGAGGTCAGATACAGACTGCAAAAAAAGAAGCATATGCTTCTTGTAAAAAATAAAATAAAATGGCTCCCTCTGCTTGGCATAGGGAACGCATGCATTAAAGCAGGGGTGTCAAACTTGTGGCCTACTGGCCGGATGCCTCACACGCTGGCCACCCCCACCTCCGTTTTAGCGAAGGGGGAAAAGTTGCGACATGTCACATGATGATGTTCCGTTGCGAGTTTGATACCCCTGCATTAAAGTGTGTTGTGGGTTTTAAAAGTTTCAGATGTGACAGAGAAAGAAAAGATGGAATATCTGGAACTATCTTCTTCTCTTTACCAGCACAAACACCTTTTATTATCTAAATAATCTTTGTCTACCACTAAATCTGCCAGGGTATATAGATTTATGCTGTAAGCTGATGAAAGGTTGTAAGCGGAGGTAACTGAAAGCTGATGCAATAGGAATGAGGCAGCAAGATTACTGCCACTTTAAGAAGCTGGGTAAGAAGCTGCCAATATAAGGGAAGCCATTAGAGGGCATTCCTTCTCCTCATTTTCTCTCTCATTGTGTATCTCATTGCTCTCCGTGTGTCAGTAGCTGTATGATAAGATATTAATCACGTATAAGTCTGTATATATTTAGCTATATATAAACCACTGTTAATTATCTAAAGGCTCTGTGTGCTATGTGCTGTGTTTTTGCTCCTGGGTTTATCTCATAACACTAGTTATGCTGCCTAAATTCTGCCAAAATAAATCAAACTTGAACTACACTACTCTATCTCTGTATCTATCTTTATTTGTGCTTTCTTCTATGCATCAAGGAACCCAAAAGTACTCAGGCTCCAGATTGGCTATTTGATTCACCTGAGCTGAAAGAAATATATATACAAAAACTTCCTTCTTCAATTTAGCCTTGCTCAAGCAACATTTTTTTTCCTGAGATCTGGTGTGTTCCTCTACTATAATATTGATTTCTTAATTGATCTTGTTCTACCTGGAGGATTTTGTCTTGTCCTGATTGCTATCTTATTCTGGAACATCTGATTCATAGCATATCTCAATCTATTGCCCTGTGTGATCCTGCCGACTGAAGGAACAGCTTCTCTTTCCCAAGAGAACACCTAGGGCCTCCTTTGTTAATAACCATAATAAGCAAAATGATTTCTCTAACTTATATATTGGCCCTAAAATTTAAGAATACAGGTTTTCTTTGAGTTACAACAGTTCACTTACCGATATTTTGAAATCATGACACACACACCCTGAAAGTACTTACGACCCAGTTCTGAAGTTACATATGTTGCAGCACCACAGTGGTCATTCGCCAGCGTCTGAGTAAAAGATGGCCGCTTTTCTGCCATGTGGGTCAGCCTGTTCTGGAACTCTGGAAATCTTGAAAAGATAAGTGAGTGGTTGGAAATGGGGTGGGGAGGAGCAAGTGGAATCTGCAGGGGGGGGGGCTAACAAGGCCCCGGGGAGGGGAAGCAACTATGGGGACTCCAAGGGATCATGAGATATCTCAGTGGGTGGTCAGAAGTAGGTGGCTTGTTCCACTACCAGGCTCCCCATGGTCTTCCCCACCCTGAGATACCTCATGTGTACTTAACGACCTATGCATTCGATTAACAATTCCAATTAACAAATCCTCAGGTTACGAATGTAATTGGCAGGCTCTATTGCATTTGTAATTTGAGGATTACCTATACTGTATTTATAAACTCCTCTGACGTTTACCTCATTTTTTGTTTGTTTGCTCAAATCCTTACTTTGGTCAATCTGATGGATGACTGATTTCTTTAAGAGAAGATTTAGGACTCATGTCCTCCTCCCTGTGGCATAAAGATGGCTTGCTATCCTTTTTTTTAAGGGACTTATCTTCATGGCCTTAACCCAACTCTTCCTCAGCCACTGCGAATGTACTCTGAGGTTGCCTTTAATTATTCTGCCATTCAAGTGACATTCTCTCTATACAACACACATCTTGCTGTACAATCTAAAATTTCCTGGAAATGATGCAGCTGGAGTAGAAATCTGCCCATCTTCTAGTGGCCTATGGAGGCTCCTAGTGGCATACTGAGTCTACAGCTCAATTCTGTGCTTGGAAATCCTACTTAAGTTCATCGGAGGTCCCACAATCACCTGACTGTGATCCACAAAAATACATATGTGGCAATCTGTAAGTCAAACAAAATAAAATTATCTGTACTGCAATCTTTTATGCATCTATCAGGGAGTAAATCCCTTTCAACCTGAGGAGGATCATTTCAGAATAAACTATGTAGGACTGTATAAAAGGTCTTTTATTGGGTATTGGGTTTTTCAGCCACTGTGCACACTGCTAATAAAAGACAAATCTTTAGAAGGAAGCAGAAAGGATTATTTTTTAAAGAATCTCAATAACTGCTTTGAAAAATAAGTTTGTTCAAAAGTTAAAAGAAATAATATGACAAAAGGGCATGTTGATTAAGTCCTATCATTTAGAGTTTTCCCCCTCCTTTGATAATATATATTATATAGATTTTGATGCATTTTCTTGGATTGTCAGATAGATCACTGTATTAAAGATTAAATGAAGAAATGAAGATTTAAAGGAATCAATTTCTCCAGAAGGATGCAATACAGAAAAACATGTACTTGCTCGAGACTGCAAAGATTATTAAGATTTTCAACAACCACATACATTTTTTTTATATTTATATCTATCTTTTAATTCAACCACAGGATTAATTGGATAATTGTTAGAGGTTCCACCTTTAACTTATTATATAGAAACATTTGTGCTGAAGATGAAGTCTGATTAGGTCAAAAACCTGAAAAGCCATGAGAGAACTGGAGCCAGTTAAGTAGAGTTGGCAGGAAAAGAACAGGGCATTTCTTTCCAGTACTTCCTTGCTCAGTTTTTCTGATCTCATTTTCTGACTATTTTTTTTTGTTTGTTTGCTGAGAAGGCTTACAGTTTAATAATTACTAGTTTTGCTAGGCAGATCTCAGTCTCTTGAAACTTGAGGCAGAAAGCCTATTTTTTCACATTTGCACTGTGATTCCTAATTTGTTTATTTTCATGAAGACTAAAAGTAAAAATATTTCTTCTTTATTATTCCAGAGTTGGGCTTCAGTATAGCCATCATGTACTCCAAAACTGCTTCAACCAACTATCCTTTGTTAAAAAGACAAACTGGAGGTATTTTTAGGTAAAAGTTTATCTCTGTAAAAAGGCGCTCCCTTTTTTTTTGCGCCTCAAGATTCCAGATGAGAGGTCATCACCCGGTTTAAGAAGAGGCGATGATAGCATTGGTAAAGGAATACAGTAGTCACATTCAGACAATCCAGACCTGAAACCCAAGTTAGAGATAGATCGTCATGGAGAAAATCTATCTATGTGCTCACTGGGAATTGAAGATGACTTGATGGCATATAACCAGTGGTGGGATTCAAGTAATTTAACAACCAGTTCTCTGCCCTAATGATTTCTTTCAATAACCAGTTTGCCAAACTGCTCAGAAAGTTAACAACCGGTTCTCCCAAAGTGGTGCGAACTGGCTGAATCCCACCACTGCAAATAACCAAACGATTAATGCATGATTTCAATGAAATATTAAAGTTAAAAATCCCTCATGGACATGTTTGGATAACAATGTTATATACATATATACATGCATTAAAGGCCTTCCTTCCTTCCTTCCTTCCTTCCCTCCCACTGAGCCATGGTGGCGCAGTAGTTAGAATGCAGTATCGTAGGCTAATTCTGCTGACTGCCGGCTGCCGGCAGTTCGGCAATTTGATTCTCACCAGGCTCAAGGTTGACTCAGTCTTCCATCCTTCTGAGGTCAGTAAAATGAGGACCCAGATTGTTGGGGCCAATATGCTGACTCTGTAAACAACTTAGAGGTGGCTGTAAAAGCACTGTGAAGCGGTATATAAGTCTAAGTGCAATTGCGATTGCGATTGCGATTGCGATTGCGATTACTATTCCTTCCTTCCTTCCTTCCTTCCTTCCTTCCTTCCTTCCTTCCTTCCTTCCTTCCTTCCTTCCTTCCTTCCTTCCTTTCTTCCCTCCCTCCCTCCCTCCCTCCCTCCCTTCTTTCTCCACAGCTCTAAACATTTCCTTGATTTTAAACCTGAGTATGCTTCAGACATGGCTTCCAGCCATTAGGATGTTCCTGAATACTTTGGACCCTGACAAAGATAGCAGCACTTTCAGTTTTTGGAATGAAGGAATGAAATTTGTTGCCTCATCTGGAAGACCTATTCTACCCACCCTCAGTCTAGATCAGGTAAAAAGAATTTCAATGTTGAACGGTCAGCTTTTCTTTTGAATATAATCATTCTTCCTAACTTCATTCAATATTGTTCAATATAGTAAGTCTCAGTCACATGACATGGACTGCAGGTAGAAAGCACTGGGCTAAAACCTCTTTTTCTGGGCCGTCCCTCAGGACACGTTCACCTCAGTGGTGAAATCCAATTTTTTTTACTACCAGTTCTATGGGCGTGGCTTGGTGGGCATGGTGTGGCTTGTGGGCATGGCTTGGTGGGCGTGGCAGGGAAGGATACTGCAAAATCTCCACTCCTGCGGGAAAGATATTACAAAATCTCCATTCCTACCCCACTCTGGGGCCAGCCAGAGGTGGTATTTGCCAGTTCTCCAAACTACTCAAAATTTCCGCTACCAGTTTCCCAGAACCTGTCAGAACCTGCTGGATTTCACCCCTGGTTCACCTGCAATCACAGCCATAAGAACCAGACACACAGTTCCAAAAAAGAAGTTGTATAAGTAATAACTCTAAAACATAAGGCATTTTATATAATAATTAAAGAAGAGGAGGAAGAAAGGCTGAAACCAGGATTGCAGACCATTGTATGGGTGTGCCTGGGTCTGCTATGCTCACAGTCCCTTTCATCCCACTAACAACACACATTTGGAAAATAACTTGGTTTGAGATAAGCTTATTGGTACTACTTGATGGCCCAAAGCGATTAATTCAAAAGCCTACTGAAAAAGAAATATTACAGCTTTTCAGAATCTTTTAATGTTCCTTGCATAGCCAGCAGGAAATGTATTGCTGGTTGGCTCAGCTTGCTTCTGTTCACATCTCATTCACTTGCAACAGATGGCAAAGAAATTTACCAGTATATGTAGATTTGAATCTTTCTTCCAGCTTGTATTTCAGGAGGGCAGACTCTAATTGCGGGAAAAGCTCTTTGTTAGGTTTAAGTCATAATTAACCATTTTGTGGCCCTACCAGCCCTTGGAGGATTGTATACAGGAAGTAAACATATTTAATCACTGGGGGACACCCCCCCTCCAAACCCCATTAATATGGAATGCAGAAAGATTTCATGAGTTTAAAAAAAGAGTGTGCTCATTTAATGGAACAGAACAAAGAGGAGGCAATAAAGTTAGGAAGGAAGGAAGGAAGGAAGGAAGGAAGGAAGGAAGGAAGGAAGG
>WNWU01000017.1:20197427-20250046 GCA_012654045.1 Ptyas mucosa | reverse complement strand
GAAGGAAGGAAGGAAGGAAGGAAGGAAGGAAGGAAGGAAGGAAGGAAAATCTAGGTTAGAGTCAAGAAGTTAGATACAAAGTAGTAGGAGTTTGCCAAAATTGATCAATAGTGTTAAAATCATTTCCAAGCCTGTAAACAGAGGCTGCTAAGAAGCTGCTGCTTATTAAGATTCAGGGGGGGAAAAATGTTATTTCAGAAGTTGGGGAAGGGGCAGAGAAACAGAAGACAGAAATTAAAAGAGTTAATCTGTTCACTGAAGCCTTAATGGAGTCAGAGAAGTCAGCATGGGAGAAATTCTCTTCCTAAGAAGCAAAGAGGCAGAAACAAAATGTAGTTGGGTTAAAAGGGACGAAAAGTAGGTGAGTGTTGGGTGTGCAATAAAGACACCCAAAGGGAGAACAAAGTGGGGCAGGAGTCTAGCTCAGCAGATGAAGTCATGACAAGCTAAGGAGAGGAAGAGGGAGAGCGGGAGAAAGAGGTAACATAAAAGAGGAGGCCCAAAGAGATAGGGAGAAAAGGAACAAGCTGTGCAGACCATTACCCGAAACATGATTCAGCAAGGAGGGAAGGGAGAGAGCTGAAGGCATTTTAAAGCATAATAAAGTTAATGTTGTGTATGAACTCAGCTATGCAGTATATTGCTAAAGTCCATAGCTTTGGTTGTTAGTTTTTTGTCTTCAAATCAATCTTGACTCTTGGCAACTTGGCAAGTCCCTGCAGTCCTCTTGGCAAGATTTTCAGAAGTGATTTCCCCTTGTCTGCTTTTTAGGGCTGAGAGAGGGGGATTGGCCCAAGATCATCCAGCTGACTTTGTGCTTAGGGCAGGACTAGAACTCATGGTCTTTTGTTTTCTAGCCTGGTGCCTTAACTCCTATACCAAACTGGCTATTACAATTTCTAGCACTTATAAGACATGTAATCTTATCTGTTACATACAGCCAGGTCTAGTTCCTATTTCTTGTAGAACACATGTAAGCACTCTATCTAAGAGCTGCGGTGGTGCAGTGGCTAGAATGCAATACTGCAGGCTATTTCTGCTGACTGCTGGCTGCCTGAAATTTGGCAGTTCGAATCTCACCAGGCTCAAGGTTGACTCAGCCTTTCATCCTTCCAAGGTGGGTAAAATGGGGACCTAGATTATTAGGGGCAATATGCTGATTCTGTAAACATTTTAGAGAGGGCTGTAAAAGCACCGTGAAGTGATATAAAAGTCTAAGTGCTATTGCTATCTGTGCACAACTGAAATATTCACTTCTTAAAGATCACCAATCATATCTAAAGCTTTGTTCATCCTGTGCTTTGCAGTCAATGTATATTTACTGAGGAATTAAAATGTTGTCAGAGGTGGACCAGTATACTACTCAGAAAATGTTAGCCAGTTATCTGAGATGGTTGAAAAGAATGGGAGGGAAGAGTAATGTGAATCATGCAGTCCTATCTTACAAACCTTAAGCTAGTCTCTTTTTTGCAGATGGAATGGGTGATGTTCTCCCATTGGTTGTGATGGAAAATTTTCAACAACTAGTACAGTTGGTTTTTGGAATATGGCTTTTAGCTTGTTCTTCATCTTTGATAGCAGAGAGCTGTTTTTTTCCTCAGCCTACAGCCATGAATAACCTATTCAAGCACTTTCGGATAGAAGTGAACTAAGGAGATAAATGGATTTAATTAATTTAATTAAATTAATACAGGTGTTTCTGAACTCCAATTTGTTCACAGTAGGCTCAGATCTTAGCCAGGACCCACACAGTGTTCTTCTTGTCTTTTACCATCCTTGAAAAACCGTGAATAAATTAACTAATTCAATACTTTTGAGTAGATACTTCACGTTTCAGTCAAGAGCTGGAGTCTTAAGTAATGAGCAAACTCCAAACAGCATAAAGCAGGTACAGAAAAATGCTGCATTTATATGAAAGGAAAATGGCTTCCCTCTGGCTCGTTCTTCTAATAAATGTGAAATGTTCACTTTTGGGGGGCTATGAGCTTTTATTTATGCCTTTATGCTTTATAGTAAGAAACATGGGAAAAAAGATCAAGTTCAACTTTTATTTATGGCCTTGAGTTTGAGAGTGTTTGCATTATTTGATGGTTTTGACAGTAATTGACTGGAGAACAAAGTGTATGATCCAGCCTTCTTCTTTTTTCTTTTTATTGTTCTTCCCTTTTCTTTGTGTTTGGAAATGGTTTGAATAATGTTTTTTTTTAAAAAAAATTGAATTTTTTAAAAACAAAACTTAAAACAACCATCATCCATTACAATTACAGAAAGTGTATCGATTGGTTACAAATCTTTTGTGCTTAATCCCATATCCAAAATTCTCTTATTTGACAATTTATTATATCCCTTTATATAATTATTCTCATTTATCAATTATTTAACAGTGGCTTATCTCCCATAAAAACCCCGCTTTATATATTTTATTATTACATCCCTTTCACATTTCATATTTCATTTCCATGCTTTATTATCTAGCCATTGATAAAATAAATCCCATATCAACTAATATTGTTTATCTTCCTGTTCTCTAATTTCAAATGTCAATTTACTCATTTCAGCACATTCCAAAATTTTCTTAATAACACCATCATCAGTAGGTAGCTTCTCTCCTTTCCAGTTTTTAGCAAATACAATTCTAGCCGCTGTTAAGACATTCACAATTAAATATCTCAGTTCTCTGTTATAATAGGAAATGGTTTGAATAATGTTTGTGCCCATGTAATGAGTGAGCATCTAATGTGTGGGTACGTATGTGTCTCCGTGTTTGTGTACATGCCTCTGCACATACAGGCAAACATACATCTTCCTCCTAAATATCTTTATGGGTAATCATTGAATCAATTTTCTTTTAAAAAAACAGAATACCCATTGTTTTAAGTGGACAAGATCATCCGACTCAACAAACCATTTCTCTTGAGGATTGTCCTCAGGCAAAAGTTCAAAGGCTGCTATTGAGAAAACTGTTTTGGGGTTATAGCAGCCACCCCTACTTTGTTAGTGGTTATGTATGGATTGCTAGGCATTTTATCTTTAGTCTCTCTTATTTAGAGCAGTCCTGGGCAACTAACAGCCTATTGGCCTATCAGCCTAATAGTTTTACTCTTCTGAAGCCATCCAAGATTATTCCACCAAAATACGGTAGCTAAATGTGGAATATAGGGAAGGTGTTTTCTATCAATTGTTGGTGGAACATGAAAAGAAATAAATGCACTTAGCCCCTGATAATATAAAAGGATTTTAAAAATGCACAGCTCAAAAAAAGAGAAAGAAAATCCCACCTACTCAGCCTTTCCCCATGGCTTTTGACCACAATTAAAAAAAAAAATACATCTCTCAAGGTGCAAAAGGCTAACCTTTCCATTTAAAATTTATCCAATCAGCCTGAAGAAAATTCTTCCCTCTACTCCATGGATGTCAAACTCGCAGCGTCATGTTGCCATCACATGACGTATCGTGATGGTTTTCCTCTTTGAGGAGTGGGATGGGTGTAGCCTACACGTGGCGGATCCAGCCTGCGGGCCATCAGTTTGACACCACTGTGGGTCTACTCCATGGGTAGAAGATTAAGAAATCAGGTGGAGCAAAACAGTGCCTTTCTTTCTCCATCTATCTCTATACCATCTCCTCTTAAGTTTCAAGATGGGGAAGAGAATGAAAAGAAGAAAGTCAGTGACTTCTTCAGTACCGGCATCTGTCCTTTTCACACCTCTCCTCTCTCCCCTCCCCTCCCCCATAAGCATATACATGTTGTATTAGGAAAGTGGGATAATGATAAAATGTTAGAGAATTTTCAGCTCTGGAACAGTGACATGATAGATGTTAACTAGCCATATTTTCTGAACACCAGCTAATTAATGTATTAAAAAATATAGGCAGTATTTTGTAGGATGAGTTTCAGTGGTGGGTTGCCCCTGGTTCACATCGGTTCTATAGAACTGGTAGTAAAACCGGCGGGAGGCTCCACCCACCGACCCTGATGTCATCAAAATGCTTCTGCGCATGCACAGAAGAGTGCGTATGCACCGAACAAAGTGAGCATGCACGTGTGGCCCCATTGCAAACCAGTAGTAATGGTAGGTAGAACCCACCCCTGATCAGTTTGATATAGTGATTAAGGCATCAGGCTAGAAACTGTGAGGCCATGAGTTTGAGTCCGACCTTAAGCACAAAGTCTAAGGCTGGGTAAGCCTCCTCACTGGAGGCTTTTGAGAAGAGACTGGGCAGCCAGTTGTCAGAAATGGTATAGGGTCTCCTGCTTGAGCAGAGGGTTGAATTAGATGACATACAAAGTCCCTTCCAAATCTGTTATTTTACAATCTGGCCTTGGGTCAGTCACTTTCACTCAGTCTTTAAATTAAATTAACAGAGTTGGAAGGGACCAGAGCAACATTTCTGAAATCTTACCAAGAAAACCCCAGGTCCACAATTGACATGGACTCAATGGCAAAAATAATATATACTAGGTTATCTAAAAATGCCTCAGACGAGTTACAACACAACAAATATTACAACAGCTACAAATCATCTGTGAGAAATTCCAGGCAATAGCAGGACATCCTAAAACTTTACTGCTAAGAGCAAGACAGGAAAAAGATTTGCTCATCTGCAATTGCAATGATAATTTTTAAGCAAAGAAAATACTGCTGATCTTTTTACTCTTTTTACTTCCCTCCTTATCCTAAAGAGCAACCTTAAAGGAGACATATGTGTATGTGCTAATGTGAAAGCTAATTACTGTAGCAGTGAATCCAATAAAAATTTGCATGACATTTAAGGATGATTCTTTAATGAAGCCTTCTTCAAAACAATGTTGTTGTTCTAAACAATCCTTCTCCATCAGGGCCATTACAACATTTTGCACGGCAACAGAATACTATTTTCTTTGTAAATGTGAGCAGCATTTTGGAAGATCAAAGAAATATTTGGAATATGATATTTTGGCGGGGGTTAGGGTTAGGGACATTCACAGACATTCACAGAGTGTCACAGACGAGAGGCTGAAGATAGCAGCCAATATAAACAGGACAGGGAACATTGGATTAATGATTTCAAAATTGCACCAATACACCCTAGATCTGAAGTATGACCAAATGTCAGCAGAAGTAGGAGTCAGGAAAGGATCATGAAAATCAGGAGTTGTTTTGATTCCTTTGCCATTGTAGTTTTCAATAATTCACTTGATTAGCATTATAGATGTCTAGGTGCCAAGGCATCGCCACTTGCAAGTCCCGTATTCAAGCATGGAGTCATGAATCAAGAGCTGTTCCTTGGGGAACTGTACAATTGCACGATTCCTCTGAATAGGTCTTAATAAAAAATCAGCCCCTTTAGTCAGCTGAAGGCAGTCACCATGGAAACATAGGAAGGCTACTGAAGAAAGAAGCTCCCTTTTGCTTCGGTTTCATAAGAAGGACCCTCCAGCTGAAATCCATGTCCTCCACCTACCATTTTAGCTAGGGAATACAGATGCTACTGCTGCCCTGAATTCAAGGCACTTGCATGGCAAAGAGAGAAAAACACAATATTCATTGATCAGCTGCCCAATAGTTGAGAAGGTCTCACTAACCCACAAGACAAGCCCAACTCCTGGCTTAATAGGAACATTTTGTTTTTGTTTTTCTAAATACCGGTACTTTATTTTTTGAAATATATTTTCCAGATTTATAAACTGCAATTTTGCCCAGAATATAAATTAATCTGGGAATTATATTCATTTTTTAAATAGTTTATTTACCATATATATTTTCTCTTTACATACAATAAGTGCTTAGTGAACAGCATACTGTCTGGGTCAATTTGCTAACATAATAATACTTTTTCAGTTCCTAGTTTCTATCTCTATTATCCAACCATTGATAAAACAAGTCCCAGGTTCTAAAATAGTCTCTGTCTTTTTTTCTTTTATCTTCAGTGTTAGTCTATCCATTTCTGCACAGTCTAATATTTTTTTGATTATATCTTCTTCTGTAGGTGTTTCCTCGTGTTTCCAGTATTGTGAAAAAACAATTCTTGCTGCTGTCAATACATGTAAAATTAAATATACCTTTCCTTTATCATATTTTTCTGATGCCTAACAAAAATAGTTCTGGTTTATAATCTATATGCTGCCTTAACATTTTTTCTAACCACGTATGCACTTTTGTCCAAATTTTTTTTTGCTTTTGGACATGTCCACCACGTGTGATAATATGTGCCCAGTATTTGATTACATTTCCAACATTTGGAGGACATGTTTTTAAATGTTTTTGCTAATCTTGCCAGTAGTAAGTGCTACCTATAAAACATTTTATATAGATCTTCCTTATATGTAGTTGCCATAGTCAATTTATCGTTTCTCTCCCAAAGTTTTTGCCAGTTATCTAATTCTATGGTATATCCAAAAAAAATTGCCCATACTATCATTGTCTCCTTCATCTGTTCATCTTCCATTTTTAGGCTTAATAAAAAATTATATAATTTCTTAATTAACTTTTCATCCACCCTTAACAGTATTTGATCAAATGTTGTTTGCTCTTTATAAAAGCCATAGGTCTTAACATCTTACTTATATTTTGATTGCATTTGCATTTGTGGCCACCACAATAAATCAACACCCATTTTCTGTAATTCTTGTTTAGTTTTTGTTCCCCTTACACATTAAAGTATCTTTATATGTTAATTTTTTTTCCAGATTTATTAAATTTGGGTGAACAGTTCCGAACCGGTAGCGAAGGTAAGTGAAACCCACTACTGCTGAGATAGTAGTATGAGGTTTAGAAATAAACAAAAGAATGTCATCTGCAAATAAACCCAATCTGTGTTCAGCTATGTACTACTCCATAGATCTCCCTACATTGCCTAGTATTGGAAAATTTCTTGCTATGCCTCATGAAAAATGTCAATAAATTAAATGTATTTGTTGAATTGTGTGACAATAATGGCCATGTTTAAACCAAATAAAATGACAGGGGGTTCAAAGGCATAGCAGAGATGGTGGTAAATTGCACACCGGTATTAATTTATTTTTTAGAGAAAAACCTTCAGAGAGAACCTTACCAACACCTCTAAGTTATGAAAAGCAGTGCTTCTCCTGTGGTATTATTGACAAACAATTTACTTGAATAGCACCTATGCTGTTTCTGGGCTTATAAATCCATTCTGAAATTATTACATTGACCTCTCATGTTTCAGATCAAAGAACTTTTAAGAAATGCTCTAGCAAAAAAAAATGAAAAACATGATTTGGGACTTTGTTATTGTATAATACATTGATTGCAGTAAGAATTCTATATGCACAGAAACAGAAAGCTATATCAATCCACAAAATAGAAGAAGGGTGGAAAAAGTGATGGAGCTAGCAGAAATGGCAAAATGGACTCCTTTAATGAGAGAAAAGAACATACCATATTTTTTGGAATATAAGACGCACTGGAGTATAAGAAGCACCTACCTTTTTTGGTGAGGAAAAGAAGAAAAAGAAATCTCCATCTGCCTCTGAGCAATTTTGCCTGGTTGAAGCAAACAGCCTGCTTCACTTTCATTTTCGTTTTCAGCATAGCTTGATTAGCACAAGGGAAAAAAAACTTCTCCAGCAATTTACCTCTTTGCAGCAAGCAGCAGAGCCTTGTGCAAAACAGCTGAGAGCAAATCAGCTGAGAGTCGGGAGGCTGATCCAATCAACTTGTGCTAATTAGGCTGAGCTGAAGCTGAAAGGAGCTGTTTTTTCTTGCTGTTTGTTTGCAAGGAGGTAACTGCTGCAAGGCAGAGGACAAAGGGTGGGGGCCAGTGAGTGGGCGGGGCTACATTTGGTGTATAAGACACACCTAAATTTTCACCCCCTTTTAGGGGGGAAAAGGTACATCTTATATTCTGAAAAATACGGTATGTAGTTTTATTTCTACTTGGAAATCACTTCTGGATTTTGCTCAAGACAGAAAAAAATTGAATTCTGATTGTTTGTTGTTACAGAATTGGTTAGCATTTGTTATAAAGTAAAAAGTTGTGGCTGTAGTTTTATTTGTACTTTATTGCAATGAAAAAAAGTTGAAAGTCAATTCTTTTTTTTCTTTCCTCCTATACGTACAACTTTCTTCTCCTTTTCTTCTTCTTTTCCATTTTCCTATCATCGTTATTTTCATTTATATTTTATATTATATTATAATTTCAATAAAAAACAAATGATAAAAATAAAAACTTGAGGGACTTCCGCTTCCGGTTCAGCTGGCGACAGACTCTGATCGGGCTAGCTCTGGCCCCAGAGTCCGATCCCCCCATCTGGAGGCCCTTTGGGCCAAGCGCCCCATTATTGGGGCGTTTGCCATTTGAGGGCGGCTCGCCAGGGGTCCCCTGCCTCACTTCCAGGGGCCGGGAGGCCGATGCTGGCGCGCCCGAGGCTCCAGAGGGGGTGGAAGGCGATCGGCGGCTTTTTTTTGAGGCCGCGGAGGCGCCACAGCGCCTAAGGGGACCGGTGCTAGCTAAGAAGGCACAACGGACTGAACTGACTGATTGGAGAGTGGAGCAGGCATCCTGGAGGCGAGAGGGGGGGGTTGGAGTTCCCCCCCCCCTTGTAGCTGGAAAGGTGCCGTGGCAGAGAACTAGGGGGAAGGAGATGGAGTGAAACCCCTTACCTTCTGACTTTTCCTTGGAGGATGGCTGTGGCAGAGTTTCTTGGAGAGGTCTGGTGGCCTCTCTTCCCGGTAGGCAATGGCGGCAGTCTGACTTCCTGCTTCTTTATTTATGATTGAAGACAACATTCTCCTCTGGCTTCCTGTTTGACCTACTCTATACTTCGGACTCGTTGCTCCTATGAGCGCCCACTGGTGGATAGTTGAAAAAGTACTCTGATTGCTAATCCCTCTTTCTTCTCTGGAGGTTTGTCTTTTGATTTCTCATCTTCTACTGATCTAAGATGGCTAAGGGCCATAAATCAGCAGCAGCTGATATGGAAAAAATTTTGGAAAGACTGGCGATATTGGATCAGAAGTTGGACAAGTTAGATGATGTGCAAAAAGGATTATCTGAAATTAAATCTGAAATGACACTTATGAAAAAAGATTTAAATGATGTTCAACAGCTGGCAGAGCAAAACAAGAAGAAGATGGGGGGTCTGGAGGGGGAGGTACGGGCACTCCAGAAGGTGGAGGATGGGAGAGGAAATGCAATGTTAACTTTACAATTGGATAAGATGTCTTATTTTCTCAGGTTCCAAAACGTGGAACAACTTGACCAGGAAAATTTGAGAGAAGTGATGGTTAAAATGTTGGGTGAATTTTTAGAAAGAGATTTGGAGTCTATTGGAAGGGATGTGGACTTGGTGTACAGAGTAAACTCACAATTTGCAATTTTACATAATTTACCAAGAGAGATTCATATTAAATTTGTGAGAAGGGAACTGAGAGATGAGATATTGAGAAAACAAAGATTGGGGGCGCTGGTGTACAGGGGCAAGGAGATCACCATCCTGAAGCAGATTCCCAGACAGGTACGAGAATCAAGAAGAAAATATTATTTTTTATCAAATAAGCTGTACCTCAAGGGAGTAGGTTTTAGGTGGTTGATTCCGGAGGGCTTGATGATTTTTTGGGAGGACAGTAAGAAGAAAATTAATAATGTAACGGAAGCTAAGGCTTTTTTTGACCAACATAAATCCTTCCTAGGTGGAGAAGATACAGGAGCCGAAGAGGGGGAAGTATTAGATGATCAAGGAGCGGAGGCGGACGGAGCTGTTGCGGCCCGGGAGGGGGGGGGGAGGCCAGACCATGGTTTTAAGAGCCAGAACTAGGAAATGAAGAAAGGAGGGGAATCTATTGTTTAAGGTTTTTTTAATTGACATTTTTCTTTCTCTCTCTTCTTTTATTGTATTTTGTATAACACTTTTTTTGTTTATATAATTTTTATATAACCTGGTTGTTTGTTTCGATTTAAGATAATAATGTCTGTTGTGTGAGAAATTAAAAAAAGAAAATAATAACTGAAATATCTTTATATAAAGATATTGAAAATTCAACATATTGTAAACTATAATATTGTATATTTTTAACCAATAAAAACTTTTTATTAAAAAAAAAATAAAAATAAAAACTTGAGCATTTTTCTCTTTATGTAATGAAAAGTCTGTAGCAAACCTTGACATTTCTCCTATTTTTTTAAAATCATTACCCGCTTTATTCATTATTAAATAAGATGAGTTTCCTCTGACAACTAATTTTAAAGAGAACATGAACTTAATTCTATTTTTTTTTTTTGGTGGGGATCTCTTTCTTTCTTTCTCAGAGGTTTTTAAAATGCACATTTTTAATTAAGGGAATTAAGTAAACAATTGAAAATAATTGTTTGCCTGTCCCTTAATTCCTACTTTTAGGAATTCTCATAGTACAAGACTTGTTCTGCTAAATTGCCCTCATGCTATGCAATTCAGAGTTCCATAAACCTATGTCTCCCTTCCAGTGCTTAACAAACTTTTTTGTGTTGCTAAAAACAGTACAGCAAAACGATGACTTTCAAAATGTTATTGAATTTTAATGACGTATTACCGGTATATGTACAAGGTATTATTATTATTATTATTATTATTATTATTATTATTATTATTATTATTATTATTATTATATGCCGCCCTTCTCCGGAGACTCAGGGCAGCTTACAATGTGTTAAGCAATAGCCTTCATACTTTTGTATATTTTATACAAAGTCAGCTTATTGCCCCCACAAACCGGGTCCTCATTTTACCTACCTTAGAAAGGATGGAAGGCTGAGTCAACCTTGAGACTGGTGAGAATTGCAGGCAGCTGGAAGCTAAATACTACTTTTAACCATAGCATTAGTCTGCTGCACCACTCAGGCTCTTTAATGCAAATTAATACTATAAAACCATGCATGGAATAAAATTCTGCAGAAGGTCCCTCTTTCAATCTTTCTCTCTCAACATAGGACTATGAGAGAGAGGACTGGGCTAGAAAAATCTGGATGATCTCTAGATGGGAGCAAAGAATCAAGTTTTCTATATCTCTTTTTTCCCATCTAGTGATCATCTGGATTTTTTAAAATTCAAATTGTCCTTTTTATTAGTTTATATTATAAAATACAAAAACAAATAATAGGAAAAATAGGGGAGGGAAAAGGGAAGAGTATAGAAAAGAAGGGAAAAAGAAAGAAAAGGTTAGTCATAATGGATTTTTGAAGGTCAAATCCAGTAGCCTTAGATTTTATCTAAATAATGGACAGGCACTATTAAGCATACAGTGATGAGACTAACATCAAGTAGATAGTTCAGTCCATCTTGATACATGGACTCGTTCTATCAAGCTTTTGTTGGGCTTTGCAACTTTTCAAACACAACACTTATCAAGAACAACAATTTTCACTTTAGATTAATTTACCCAATGGCTAATCACTGAGTGATATACTACACGTGTGAATCAGCTCAGCATAACCATTTAACTAGAGTAGGTATTCAATTAACCTAACTTCACAATTTCTTTAGAATTCAGTGATTGCATGTTGTGTTTAATTCATTTTTCAGAAATGTTCTTATAAAAGATTTGTTATGCTATCTGGCTGTTTTCTGCTTAATAAATATAGATGTCTCTTCGTATATAAGCAATACTGTTAGTTCATTATTAAATAAAAGTTATTATTATACTGTTAGTTCATCATTTTTCAAAATAAAAATAGCCTTTCCTTCCTTAACTCTGATTTGTTTCTACAAAGACAAAATAAAGTGATAGGGGTATTTTAAAAGTCACTGGACTCATTCCTGCTCAGACACACAAACAGAAAAAGCCAAGCAATTAGCAATTCTTCTTTTTTATTTGAAACAAATACCAAGTTGTTTGTTTCAATTTACTGAAGTTAGAGCCAACAAATTTATATCATACATTACAGAGCAGTTCCATCAGCAACTCTCAAATGCCACCCTGTAGAAATGCATGTGAAGACTATATAATTACTTTGATTACAGTAATTGTGCATTGCTTTTCATATATTTCCTCCACACACGCCATCTAATTATTCAAAAAGAAAGGTAGATAAAAACAAGTGACTCACTATTTATGAATTAACAAATGTGTTCAGATGAGAGTCCAGTAGAAAGAATAATTTCTATAAATACCACTGACTTTGTATAAAAAAAGAACACCGCTTAGGGCCCCCCGAAAGCCCGACTAAGCAGGTATATACAAAAGTATGAATGCTATTGCTTAATGCATTGTAAGCCGCCCTGAGTCTCCGGAGAAGGACAGCATATAAATTGAACCAATAAACAAACAAACAAACAAACAAACAAACAAACAATTTCTCTTTATGCCTTGAACCAAAAATTCATCACAATGGATTCCTTAATTAAATTTATAATACTACTCAAACCCACATGTTCTCAGGGGAGTAAGAAAAAACGAATCAAGATGGCCGGTACAACTATGTGATCCAAGCCCCGCCCTTTATATGTCATATGCATATAAAAAGTGGGTGGGGCTTTAATTTCCTGGTTGTGACAACCATCTTAGCTTTTTTGTCTCCTATAATCCAGGAAAGCTCTACAGGCGTTACTGTCGAATATATTGTTTTTCAACCATTTCCTCACTGGGCAAACAAAGGCAAATTTCATTATCCTATTTTTTATACAGTTTGGACTTTGGAAAATGTATGTGTTTCTTCAATTTATATGGCTACCTATCTCATCAAAGGTGACTGGGCAGCAAACAATTAATAGAATATGAACATTAAGATGATTTTAAAAGCATTGCATATTATTATGCGATAAAATAAGAGGAAGGAGCATTATGAATGCTTGCCACCTTGAGTTAGTTATACAAAGCTGAGATAAAAATCAAATAGACAAACAAACATAATCATGATAGACTGAGCAATAATATGTTAAAGAAAAAAAAACTCCTCTATTATATAACTGAAGCCCAATGCCATTTTAGTGAATTGTGCATGATGAATTACTGCAGGTCACAGCTTCTTGCCAGCGAAGCTGTTAAGATCTTCACATCAATATTAAACTAGAGAAACCAGGCTGCAGTTTGCACAATGGGTGGTGCCTGGCAAATCAAATTTTGTAGTATGAAGTTGGCAGGGCTTTATTTTCATAAGATGTCCACAATATTTCTAAAAAGATAGAAGCTACTTTCTCCTTATATTTTAATGTCTAAAGCACAGTATATTTATTCCATTAGTCCTAAGGGCCTTTTCCAGTTTTCAGCTTTTTAAAGTTAGTAACTGTTGTGGACTGTTTGCACGATGTGATGATAATGAACAGTAGTTAACAGTAGTAAAATAACCTTTTTTCTGAGCAAATTTAACGTCCAAATTTCTGAGCAGACAACAACACACACAGGGAGAGTAACACTAGCATTATTACATGAGAGACCTTTATCTAAACGAGATAGCAGCACCCAATGATCTTCACAGCATCTCTCTCTCTCTCTACGTCTCTTCCCCACTCTCAATCATGTGCTTCATTTTCTCTGGAACCAATTGTGGTCACTAGATGAGGACTGTTATCATAATTTTCTATAAGGTTAGGGATGCTGCTGGATTTTCTGAGTGCAATTTCAAAACATGTTTTCACATTTAAAAAGCATTTACTTGCTCACTATTTACAATGGCACTGAAAAAAATCGACTTATGAATGGTCTTCAAAGTTCCGGCCATCTCAGGGCTTCTGCGGTCATATAATCAAAATTCATGTGCTTGGTGACCAGCCCGTATTTATTTGTGCGCCCCCTGTCTTCACTCCTATCCCTGCCACTGCCCCCAAATTGACTGTCATCTTCTTTGATGTGGTGGCACCTTGATTGCACATGGACGGGGTGTCTGATGGAGATTCCTGGTGGTTGGGTACTCACAGTACTAATTTTGCTAGTGAGCCTCAGAGTCCAGGGCCAAGTCTGTGTTTCATCAGGAGGGCATTAGGGGGCACCGGTCATGGGAACAGTAGCTGGATTTCACCCCACCCACCTCCCTATCTGTTGAGTGAGACTTCCCGCCTGTCATTGTGTGTAGAGGTAGGTCAAAGGTCGTAGTGCCAGGCTAAGAGCAGCACACTGCTTTAGCTCATGCCTATGATCTCATTTTGGCTTTGATCTGTATTATCTCACCTTGCCTTCAGAGGATGGCATCTTGAGAGGGAGGTGTATAGTTTCTACCAATTAGAACACTGTTGCTGTCCTGCCTTTTTGTCTGCCTGTAAAAACTGTAAAAAAAATAAAATTCTCTGCGAGAGCAGGAAAGACATCTTTGATCAGAGCAAATAACTGGAGATTGATTTTCTACAGTTGTGCTCACTGAACAACAACAAGGAGTACTGTCTACGCTTGAAGGTTGCACTGTCTTGCTTGAAGGGTTATTGTGCAGAAAGGTGACCAGAGAAAGAGGCTGTGGTGAGACCACCCTGCACAGCATTGTTGGGAAACCCCAAATGTGGAATAGGGTGATGCTATGAAAATGAGAAAGCACAGCTGGGAAAAACAACAATAGGAAAGTGGCAGCAGCATGTGGGATGTTGACAGCAGGCAGGAGAGGTGCACATAACAATGACAACAGAACTAAATAAAAAGGAAAACATCCTCAATTATGTCAAACAAATAACTCTTGGGAATCCTACGGAACCATCAGAAATGTGTAAATGTCTCTTGAAGATCTTCCTATATCAAATCACCAATAAAAGGTGGGTTGGTTGAGGAAGTTCAAGGTGTCCAACGGTCCTGATCTTGAACTAACTAGAGTAGAGGCTTAGAGATTAAATAAGTAGTTATTGCATATGCTGTAATGTATCTATTTGGGGTGATTCTTATCTTTCTATATCCATTCATTGTATCCAGAGGCACCCATGGTGGAAGGCATTAATGCAGTTGCACAGCATTCAAAGATGGAGTGCTAAATTTCAAGGATATTGAAATATCCTAATATTAACACATTAGGTTAAAATTTCCCTCCCCCCTATTCTCTGTGATGTGTTTACATCCAATACCCAACATTTTAGAGAATTGTGCAAGTTCACTACATAGGAATTACCAAAAGCTACAGTTGAATGGATGCAATGTTTGTTATCCTTCATTTTTGTGTTCATCAGCTGGCTTCCAAAGTTGTTGTTGGAAGAAGTCTCAGATTGTCTAGTACAAGATTTAATTTATCTCTTAGGCTAAATGCCTGGATATGTGTATTAATATATTTAAGAAAGCAGCCAACCAAAAAATCTCTATAATCATCTAAAAGAATGTTTCACTTCCAATACATAAGCTTTCCTTTTTATTATTAAACATTTTGGAAAAGAATATAAACTATGGGATATGAAAGGCATATATAATATATGTGAGTGTGTGTCTTATATTCCTATGTATAGGAATGAATATATATATATATATATATATATATATATATATATATATATATATATATATATATAAGCATGCACTCTTTTGGGAGCGGCAATTGGCAAGTGACAGGAGACATCCAGGTAAGATATCATCACAATATAGTAAGTAGGACCTTAGAACTCAAAAAGTGGTTATTGATAGACATCATGGCATTATGGCAATTGATGGCAATTAGGCTCATGAATAGTTAAAATTGACCAAATATCAACAATAGTTGGATTTTTCCCTCTTTTATTAAATAAACTGAAAACATAGATCTCCTGTAGTCTACTTAATTCCATTTGAGGGACATCTTATGGAAGCTCATGCACCTTCCCACTTCAACAGTATAATTTCAAAACAGGTGAAATTATCCATAGGCAGCATAGGTTTATATAGCCTATTAACACTTAGCAATAGCACTTAGCAATAGCAATAGCATTTAGGCTTATATACCTTCTCATAGTGCTTTATCACTCCAAGATTTGCAGTTGAAAACATTTATATTAACTCTTTTTCTAAGGTTTAATGAGATCTATTTAATTAGCATTGGGCAAGGCAGGAAATAGATTCTGCAATGCAATAGCAGAATTTAGTTGCTGAAGTTAAACAGAGCTACACTGGTTAAATATCCTTAAATATCAGCCTGACCATGAATAAGTGTGAAAAAGAAGCATCATTAAACTAACTCATTCAGCTGTGGATAGAAAAACCAATAACAAGTATCTTAAGCAGCCATTCAATCATTGCACATAATGTACTTTTATAAAAATGGTGTCAAGTCAGAAAGCATCCCTGGCCTGCTCTCAAGATGCCATAGGCTCTGCAGCTGCAGCGAGGCAGCATGTCAGTCAAAAAAAAAGCACATTCCAGCCATATCTCTGTCAAGGCTGTCTCACCAGTTACCCACAGTAGCTGGAGGGGAGTGATCTCTACAACCTGCGAAATTGCTTCATTGGAGAATGTGACTGATGACATACCTTGGGGGAAGGGGAGAAAATGGGTCAGAGCTGGAAGGTAAATTACATGGGGTCAGATTTGGCTTGCTGTCAGGATTCCCACCAATGCCCTAATTAAATCATGAGCATCGAGCCAAGCTTCAAAAGAAATCCAGTTATTTATTAGGAGGTTCATGTTGGCACGTTTCAAGTGAAGCCAGCTCTGATATGCTGCCTTGCCGCAGCTGCAGAGTTCGTTTTTCCATCCCCCTTGCCTATGGCAACTTGAGAGCAGGCCAGGGATGCTGTGCGAGTTGACAAATGGAACATAGGATTTGCAAATAACATTTTGTACCACCAGAACAAAAACACGATGCCAATTTGGGTAATACTCTGCAGCTCAGAAAAAGGGAACTCCTATGTAATGGCATTGGATGCCCAAGGCAGTCAAAAAAAAAAGAAATGATTCTAATTCAGGCCTTATTTAGAAACCGATCTGAACCAGGCATCTGTGCTATGAGAATTTCCTGTAGTGTTGAGTTTTACAACTTTGTCCTGCCCCCAGCTGACATGTAAATTTATGTAGTTGTAGTTTGTTGAAAAATCCCTATTTTATATAAAGTTTATTGTAATTGAACATATATACACAGTATACCCATACAACGAAATTCACATAACACCCAGAGACCAAGCCCAACACACATTTTATTGAAATATTACAGCCTCAGGCTTGTACAAATCATAGCGAATTCAAAAGAAAAACATGCCAAAATTTGTATCGGTGTTAAGAAATTACCCATTAAAGTAACCATACTGCCCTGTATTTGGTTAAGACAGGGAATAACTGTTCACCCTATGCTACCATATCCAGAATTTTTAGATTTTCCTTCACCCAGAGAAGAAGCAAAATGATGAAGCTGATGATCACCTGATTATCTTTGCTGAACAATTGTGGATGTTGAGAATTGCATCTGAATGACACCCAGTATTGAAGAAAAAAGCAATTGCTCAGTTGAAAATGCAGCTCGTCTCTTCAAAAGTCAAAATGTGGCTGGATTAGAAAAGAATGAAGTTTATGACTGGCTACATAAAAAGACAGTTTTCTTTGGGGAATTAGTATCCAAATCATGCAAATGTCTAGGCTGATGTTTTTGTGACATGATGTTTTTTAAGTGCTTTATAAACATGGCAGACAATTAAAAGCAAGACCAATCACAAACAATATATAGATCTGCAGATATTGTTTCAGCTTCCAGTAGTCCTCACCATGGGCTACCCTGGCTGTCAGAAACATCCTCAGGTCATGTCAAAAAAGATGGTGACTGCAATGGTGTGACCAAAAGTCTACCTATTTTTTGTGTGCAAACGTTCATATGTACCACACATGAAATCTTGATGGAGTTTTGATTGCACAGTCAAAAAAACAATATTAACTTTTTTTATTCTACCCTGTGGACACCCACTTTTTTAAAGATAATGAGAACTGTAGTTCATCTAAACCTTATCTGCTATCAGTGTGCAATCTGTTATATTTTATAACCTGACCAAATAGGTAGTTTATCTGGTAGGGGAAAAATATGAGCTGCTGGGGAGACATTAAGTTGGATGTTGTTTTGATTTTGTGTGACTACCAAGCAAACATTAGAATAAGTACAGGTAGTCCTTGACTTAACAACAGTTCATTTAGTGATTGTTCAAAGTTACAATGGCACTGAAAAAAGTGACTTATGACCATTTTTCAGTTACGACCTTTGTAACATCCCCATGATCATGTGATCAAAATTCAAATGCTTGGCAACTGGCTCATACTTATAACCATTGCTGTGTCCCAAGGTCATATGATCCCCTTTTGTAACCTTTTGAAAAGCAAAGTCAATGGGGAAACCAGATTCACTTAACAACTGGCTTACTAACTTATCAATGCAGTGATTTGCTTAACAACTATAGCAAGAAAAGTGGGAAAATGGGGCAAAACTCATGTAACAAATGTCTCACTTAAACAACAGAAATTTTGGGCTCAATTATGGTCGTAAGTCACGAGCTACCTATACTACTGATGTTAAAAGTACATCTGGAAAACTGCTTGAATTTTGTAAGGGGAGAAATATCTCAAATCACAATACAGAATTTCTATTTGATCATCTAAAAATCCCTGGATCATCCCACCTTTATACTTTCAATCTCTTGTGGACAATTTCCTTGTTCAGAAACCTTTACACTTATCTGTTTTCTAGCATGTTTGATGGTGCCTGTTCAGTATTTCATATCTCAAAAGAAAAGATGCTTTGTAGCTTTTGGCAGAGTAAAGCAGCGATGCTTTTTGGTGTCTGATAACAAGAGGCAGACACTAGATTACGTTCATCCCCGATAGGCTTATGCCACAAGAAATTACAAAGATAAATGGAATCTCATAAAAGCAAAGGTTTTACTGTACTTTCTCCATTTAAGGAAGATAAGAGCTTTCCTTGGACCAACTGGCTTCACAGAACATGTGAAAAATTATGTGATTGGCATAGAGTCTATGGAGGCATCCCCAAAGTCCAAATAATAGTCTGTTTTGTATGTGCATTGATAGTGCAAGAAGACAGAGATTGATCGTGGTGCAGGCAGCAGGGTCCAGATGTTCCAGCTGATGCAAAAATGTAATCATAGAATCAATCATATTGCATCATGGAGAATTGAAGACAGCTGGATTGGTGTTCTAGATTTCAAGAGAGCTGCCTTTAACAAGCTAAGTGAAAAAGTAGGAAGTTCCATGGTGGGAAATCCTGATGGGAAAACCCATTTAAGAGAATAGTGAAATTCTGAAAAAATGAAATGAAATGAATAAGGTATCTACCAGAAGCCACGTGTTGTGGCCTATCGGCCGCCAGCACCTCCACCAACCAAATCAGAGGAGGAGGAGGTGTGGGAGTCAGGGTCAGCATCAAGGCAACCTGAGAGCTCCTAGGGGGAAGAGGGAATGGTACTGGCAGAGAGAGAGAGACAGAGGCAGAGCCTGGGCCATCCATCAGCCCTCAGATGGAGAGTCAGCAGCCCCCAGGTCTGGAGGTGGCTGATGAGGAAGAGAAGGAACAGCTGAGTCCAGTGCCTGAAGCTCAGATGTGCAGAAGGCAGAGAAGAGGAGAGCAGTGGAAATCCATGGGCTGATCCTGGGGAAGGAAGAGCCACCGCTGCTACCAAAGCCCCACCCTAGCTCTGGGATAAAAGGCAGGGGGCAGAGATGAATAGGTGTGGCAGACACTATTCATCTTCCGGCTGGACAGACTTGTTAGCCTGAGAGAGAAACTTTTTGCCAGGGCTGTCGGCACTCCAAATAAAGGAATATTTTGAGTTCACTTCAGAGAGTTTGTCATGTTTGGGGAGCTGGGTCAGAACACCACCATACATTTCTCAAAAACAAATAATGCCAAACAATTATTGCTTTATTTGATGTTGTGACTAGATTAGTGGACTTAAAAAAGGCTGTGGCTGTAGGTACTTAGACTTAGTAAGCATTTGACCTAGCATTTGATCAATTACAGTCTCCTTGTTGATAATCTGGAACAATGTGGGATGATGGTCCCACTCCCAGATGGATGAGAAGCCATAACCAACAAAAAAAGACCTGCCTGATGATGTTACCTAGTTAGGGTAATGAAACATGTGCAAGAAAGCAAGAAAGCTCAGAGGGCACCAAGGACCCCTCATTTCCATCCTGAGCTACGAATATTCTCCTTTATTGAGACCTGCCTGAACTAAGGTGATCTGTCAACATTCAGTCCAGGCTGAAGTATCCCTGTAAAACAATTTCCCTGTTAAAGTTCTTCTCTATCCCTTATCCGCTTTACATTCTTGTCGAGATAGATGTACCCTCTATTTGTGTTGTTATTTTACTCTTACGGCCCACGCAGCATTAAATGAACCATGGTTACATAAGCTGCTGTTCATGTTGACATTTCAAAGGGGACCTCTCTCTTTTGCTTTCTTTTCTTTCTTTCTTTTAAATTGCTGAACTGGTAAATTGGTATTCCTTAAAAAAAAAACAATCACTGAACTGATTTGTGACTGAACTAACAACTGAGGGTGGGTCCAAGGTCCAGCACTCAGGTGGTGAAGGTCTTAAAAAAGGATGGGAGTTCAAAACACACGTTGCAGGGCAATGCCCAGGGGAGGGGCATTCTTGGAACTCTGGGCATAGCCAATCAACTTAGCCTTTGATGAAGGTGCAACAGCTGAACTGGGTAGCATGATTTGGTGACCCCAAGGTATGTTGAAAAGCTTAGGAATCTCAATCTATAGTAACAAATATGTTACTGTTCAATATTATGCAGTTCTAAAACAGAATCAGCCTTGTCGAGCTGGTCAAATAGACCACAGAATTACCAAATGATTGATGGAAAAAGTGATTTCTGATGCTATTTCTTTGTGAGGATCATGAGCAGGGGTGAAATCCAGAAGGTTCTCACACATTCTGGAGAACCGGTAGTGGAAATTTTGAGTAATTCAGAGAACCAGCAAATACCACCTATGGCTGGACCCAGAGTGTGGAGGGAATGTAGATTTTTCAGTATACTTTCCCTGGAGTGGGGTGGGAATGGAGATTTTGCAGTATCCTTCCCCTGCCACACCCACCAAGCCATACCACACCCACCAAGCCATGCCCATAGAACCAGTAGTAAAAAAATTTGGATTTCACCACTGATCCTGAGGCTTGTGAGCAGTGGTGGGTTCCTCCTGGTTCGGCCCGGTTCTCCCGAGCTGGTAGCGGTGATGATATGATGTCACCAAACCCCTTCTGCCCCCCCGCCTCCCACCACCTGTGCCTCCCCACCACCCGTGTTATTCTTACCTTTTATTTGGCCCCACCCCCAATATATTGCTGCCTCCTGAGTCCCAACTGATGGCTAGAGGAAAAAAACTGTTTAAACTCTTGCTGCGGGACTTCAAAGGGCCGCCCTACAGCTGATCAGTGTTAAAAGAAAACAAATGAGTAGACCGGTGCCTGCAAAAATACATGAGTAGATCAGTGCCTGCAAAAAATAAATGGATAGATCGGTACAGCTCTGCAAGCAGTTAAAAGCCTGGCAGACCAGTACTTCTGCTAAATCCTAAATAATTGTCACATGACCATCAAGCCACGCCCACAAAATAAGCCACGCCCACAGAACCGGTAGTAAAAAAATTTAGAACGCACCCCTGCTTGTGAGCTAGAGAGGACCATGCAGATGAATTAATAGCACTAGCGCCTAGATTTATATACCACTTCATAATGCATTACAGTCCTCTCTAAGTGGTTTACAGAGTCAGCATATTGTCCCCAACAATCTGAGTCCTCATTTTACTGACCTCAGAAGGATGGAAGCCTGAGTCAACCTTGAGCCAGTCAGGATCGAACTGCTGGCAGCTGGCAGTCAGCAGAAGTAGCCTGCAGTACTGTAACCACTGCGCCACCCATGCAGGAAAAGCAGGGCTAGCCTCAGTTTCTGTGGAAAAAGCAAGTTGAATTTCAAAGCACAAAAATCATATAACATTGATTTTGTCCCTTTATCAATTTTTTTAAAAAAATGGGAGTCCTTTGTATTTTAAACTAGCCATAATTTTAATTTTTGCTTTAAGCATTATAGAATACTTCATTTACTAAGTATGAACTTACAAATTATTGGCAGGCATAGCAGCTGAAACCTCATAACTGGAAAGCACAATTAAGTTACATAGCCAAGGGCAGACATATAAATATACAAGAATACTAAAAAAACACATTGAAAGAAATGCTGGATAAAAGTTTAAATTTGGTTAAGGATTAAATTTTTTTACTTTCATTATCACACGGAATTTTTTTTTATTGTTTTAACAGGAGTGTGATTTCTATTCAGAAAGCACTTGTGGCTTTGGACAAGATTTTTAAACAAAATTGTTTAAATTAAGAGTTGCTGTAGGAGTCTTGCTGTTCATTGATTATATATCCCTGTCAATTTGGGCTACTTGTTTATTCTTTAATTCTTGCAGACTAAGCTAAGTTTGTTTTTCTAGACATTTCAGTAAAGTAAATAGCAGAATAGTTTACTCCTGCCTCTAGTATTTTGTTTGCTCAGTAGAAAAGATACGCCAGTAGAGTATTGAGTAAGAAAGAAAATAACGTTTATTGTAGCTTTTAAACCCATAAGATTGAAGAAAGAAGTAAGATGGTTTTAAAGTTGAGTGGGGCCAAAGGAGAATATTTCTTTAGTAGCCCATCCTATATTTGATTTCTCTTCCGTACTTCAGAGACCTGAATAAAAGTTCTGTACAATTAATAATAATTGAAAGCTTTCCTGATAAATGGACTCGATTTATATTGTAGGAATTGAATCGCCTTTGGAGAATAAAGCAGGGCTGTAGATTTTATCACTGGTGCCAAGTGCCTCTCTAGACAGATGAATTTCAATCTTTTTCAGTGTTTGCAAAAACAAGGAGAACTGAATACATCTGAGCACAAGCCTTTCTGACAGTCGCCACATAACTGCAAACAGCAGAGCCGGGATTAAGAGAATTGAGGGGGAAGATATAAAATGAATGTGCTTAACTTTGAACATCTTCATCCTCCACAAAGATCAGAGTCTCATCTTCCCGCACCTCGCTTTGATCACTTGGATGGCTGATCTGTTTTGTTCTTTGTTGAGTTAAAAAGGTGCCAGAAAAACCATAAACCTTTTGCAGTCCTATGGAGGTCTTGTGTACAGAACTGTACATGACATTAAAAGAAGTGGTAAAGGTCTATCTTTCAAAGCTGCTATAAATATTCAACAGAACCTCAGGATTAAGATGTTGCTTTGCCCACAAAGTAATATCAATAAGTAGGTGATTATATAAACCTATTTTTATTTATATACATTTATAGACGGCGTATGAGATGTTGAGCAGCAGAAGATTAAATGTGCCTGTTTGAAAGCTTTCCAGTGTTCCTAGCAATGGAGTTTTTGCTGTACAAAGACATAACAGAACAGAGTTGGAAGGGACCTTGGAGGTCTTCTAGTCCAACCCCTTGCTCAAGTAGGGAACCCCATACCATTCTGGATAAATGGTTGTCCAATGTCTTCTTAAAAATCTTCAGTGATGGAGTGCCCACAATTTCTGAAGGCAAGCCATTCCACTGGTTAATTATTCTCACTGTGAAGAAATTTCTCCTTACTTCTAGGTTGCTTTTCTCCTTGATTAGTTTCCATCCATTGCTTCTTGTTCTGCCTTCTGGTGCTTCGGAAAATAGGTTGACTCCCCTCTTCTTTGTGACAGCCCCTCAAATATTGGAACATTGTTATCATGTCACCCCAGTCCTTCTTTTCACTAGACTAGACATAATTGATTCCTGCAACTGTTCTTCATACGTTTTAGCCTCCAGCCCCCTAATCATCTTTGTTCATGCAGAACATCTCCATGAACCTCTGAAAGCAGGCTTACTTGAGACATCCAGTGGGCATGGCAGCCCCAATGCTTTGAAGAGGGTGATTTGTGAAGCACACTATTGAATGCTTTGCAAAGTTCCATTCCAGGTTTGGGAGTGGGAATCGGTCTGCCCAAAACCCCTTCTCACTGCCCATTCTCTCTGGATATTTGGAAGCTAAAGTCCCACCAACCGAAAGACACTGAGGGAGCTAACCCTGCTCTAACTTCTTTGTGGAGTTAGATGAATGATTAACAAGGCACAGAGTCTCTATGTAAGACAAGAATTCAAACAGTTGTAGAAACAAGACAAAATAAGATTTTTCCAAGCTGTCTAAACTGCTCAGACAAATACATCCAAAAGCTTCATGGAAAAATGTATATATTAGCCAACTTAATAGTGTAAAATCATGGTAGGGCAAAATAAGTGGTTAATGTAAAGGTCCTTATCTGTCCCAAATGATAGCATTACATACAATCACAGGACACTTTCAAAGATACACATTTGTTACTAAGGTATAAAGAATAGGTTTCAACTAGAGTTTTTCCAAGTTGTTGCTATTGTTTTTTATTTTAAAAAATAGGTCTTTCTTAGAAATGAGACATTAGGTAACAGGAATAACATTCATTACCTTCTATGTGAATGAATTTTGTTCAGGGAAAATACATTTTTCTAAATAAGCATTGTTTCCAATAGTCCTTTGGACTTGTCCTTCTCTATGAAAAATGTTCTTGACTAAGATCTAAATTGGCTACAGTATAGCTTGTGCATGTAGGCATCTGAATGGCAATTGAATCATGGCTGGACTAAAGAGGTTAAGTCCTAGACTGTATATTCATGAAGCCGGGGGCATGGGGTGGGGCGAGAAGAGGGAAATCTGTTTCTATTATCAAATATACAGTATGTATTTTAGTTTTAGTTTTTTTCAAAACTTCCCTCTGCTTACCTGCTCTATCCAAGATGCAAGTTGGGATGACTTCTCTAAGTAGCTGTTAAATCGTGGGCGCAAAAAAGGACTGGACACGCAGTAGGAGTAAACACTTTTATTAGCTCCATAAATCGCAAAATGGCAATGCTGGCTGCGGCAGCTCCTTTTATAGCTAGGAGCTGTCCACAGCTTCAGCCACTGACATTACTCTGAATTTCCTGCTCCCGTTCCTGATTGGTCCGTTCAAATCTGCCATTCAATATCCAACAGTACCCTCTGAAACGATGGTAAACTAAGCAAAGGCATTTCACTTTTTAACTCCAGCTTGTTTTTGAATGCAGCTGCTTGTTACTACCAGAAACAACACTTCATAAAGTTCTCCAAACAGCACAGACAATATATTTTTCAACACTCCTCATTAGAGATTTTAACTGAAGC
This sequence comes from Ptyas mucosa, assembly GCA_012654045.1. NCBI lineage: Eukaryota > Metazoa > Chordata > Lepidosauria > Squamata > Colubridae > Ptyas > Ptyas mucosa. The sequence continues at coordinate 20,225,005 of WNWU01000017.1, read as the reverse complement.
CACTTCTCTGGTTTAGAGGATAGGCTGTTTTATGTAGTACTAAGAAAGGAGGATATTTGTAGCTCAGGGTTGAAATGAGGGATCCTTATAGTGCTTTTTGAGCTTGGTTGTTTTCTGGCAGATGTTTCATTATCCAAGCTGGGTAATATCATCAGCGCTAGTAAAGAGTCAGGTTTGCTCTCAGTTTAAATTCTAATGGCTTGCCCTGTCAATGTTGGTGGGAATGATCTTTGAGGTTCTTTAGTTGGACTGTTTACTGTTAGTTTGTTTGGCAGTTCCTTGATTGGGGTATTGTTTGCTTCTTGATTGTTGGTCTGATGTTAACTTTGGTGTTAATCTATGCTCATCTGGGTTTTGATTGTTTTATGTAGTGGCATTGCACACAATGTTATTGTTGTGTTGTGGGCTTCAGTAGGCAAGAACCAGACCAGCATAGCTGCAACAGCATTTATTGACTCAAAAATGAAAACTGAGGAACTGCAGACAAATGCCTGTTATTTATACCCTAGGCCCACAGGACCTTAACCAATCATAAAACTAGAAAAAGCCCGCCCAAATATAAATGTTCTAAATTTCCCTCCAAAACAATTGGGGTCATCTAAAGGTTAGTTTCACTTTAACACAACTATATACATTCCATGCGTAACAGTTATGAAGAATAACAACTACAGAAACCACGTTTCATGCCACACAAAGAGCTACCTCTGCTTCAAGACCTCCTCTATTTGTAGAGCTGCCCAATTTGAGCCTAGTAGTTTATAGAGAAAGTATAACCAGGGAAGGAAAGCAGGAACCTTAATGATGTCCATTAACAATTTGTAGACAATTTGGTCAGAAGACTGCCCCCCCCCCCCGTCTCTCTTCTTTATTTTACTGAAATATGTTGAGTCCTATTGTCGATTCATTTTGGACCTAATTATATTTTATTATTTTATCTTATATGTCTTAGTGAATTACAATCGATATCATTTGGGGACGATTTGCATGATAGGTGGTATTTCATATAATAACTTAAATGCATATTTTTTAATCAAAGTGTTTATTTTCAGATTTGCATCTGTGAACTTAAAACACCATATGCAAATGTTCTTCTGTCGTTATTGTCCTTTTTCAGTAATGCAGAAATGAGCACAGTGTCGGGGCAACTTCTTGGTTTTCCATCCATGTGCTTAGTCCCTGTGTACATCTGAGCTAGTGGCAGAGATTGCAAAAATCCAATATTGCAGCCTGTGAATAAATCACGATCAGTTCCCTCAATTGTCTACATGATAGCTGTAATAAAACCAGTAATTTCAGAAACAGCTGCTACAGAGGATCCAATTGCTTCGTTTTAATTAGGAATCCATATACAACATTTTTTATCAGTCCTGCAGACACTGCCTGATGGCAATTTACATTGACATGTTATGTAACCATTCATCTCTCCTCCTTCCTCCCCCTGCCCCATCCAAAATAAGAAGTTTCAGGAGCAGTGGATTGAAACAGCCAAATCAGGTGAACACCGATTGCTTAGAAGATGTTACTACATCACATCACTAGAGCAAAGAATGCATATGTTGGGGGAAAAGCCATCCCTCATATTTTTTAAAAATAATAATTTGTCTGGGCAGTTTTATGTTAAGATTGTGGAAATAATGAATTAACTTGCACATTGCTGTAATGCTGCTATGGATTCTTACTGTATTTCCAAGATGATATGGATTGCTTAATGGAACGTGCCATAGAAAAAATATTCCACGTGATCAAAAATAACATTGGGGAATATTATACCACTATACCAGCCTTGTTGAGTTATTACAAAATTACATTTAGTAGCACAGTGTAAGATTAGATTTATTCAATCTAGCAGCTGTAATAACTCTTCGGCCCCCAGTATGGCACCTATGGGCCCCAGGATACCTACCCAATTTTTTAAAAAATGTGAACATTAGTTTTGGAAACAACAAATAAGCACGCTTCAAAGCACCAGTATCAAAGTTAATTGGTCTTAATGACAATATCTCTGAGATCTCACATATGCTCCAGGGAGATTTGGAACAATAAAATGTGTTTATTTATATATTTATATATCAAATTTAGAACGATGATGCATCCTTGCAGTCTACCACTCTCTTTTGAAGTATACTCACTTGAGAGAAAGGGGGGTGGAAAGTGTAGCCAGCATGCTGGAAGGTGATAAGGCTGTGGGAGTGAAGCTTCACCATTTTCCATTCTGGTAAAATGTAAAAATGTGTTTTGTGTGTAGTCCAAAAATCAGCAAAATTAAAAGACTTAATTTCAATTGTTAACCACTTTTGTGTGACATAAAAATGTTGAGAGTCTAGAAAGAGTGCAGAGAAGAGTTTAGAGGACTGGAGGCTAAAACTGTATGAAGAACAGTTGCAAGAATTTGGTATGTCTTGTTTAATGAAAAGTAAGACTAGGAGTGACATGATAGCACAAAGAATAGGTGGTCAAGCTATTCTCCAAAGCACCAGAAGGCAATACAAGAAGCAATGGATGGAAACTAATCAAGGAGAGAAGCAACCTAGAACGAAGGAAAAATTTCCTGACAGTGAGAACAATTAATCAGTGGAACAACTTGCCTCCAGAAGTTGTGAATGCTCCAACACTGGAGGTTTTTAAGAAGAGATTGGACAACCATTTGACTGAAATGGTATAGGGCCGTGATGGCGAACCTATGGCACACGTGCCACAAGTGGCACGCAGAGCCGTATCAATGGGCACGCGAGCTCAGCTCTGTCAGCTGATTTTCGGGCCTTCTGGGCCCACCAGAAGTTGGCAAACGGGCCATTTCCGGCCTGTGGAGGGCCTCTGGGGGGGTGGAGAAGGCCGTTTTCACCCTCCCCAGGCTCCAGACGCTTTCTTGGAGCCTGGGGAGGGCAAAAAATGGGCCTACCAGGCCTACCGGGCCATCTCTTGCCAAAAGCGGGGGGACCCTGGGGGGATTGCATGCACATGCATGGGGGGTGTGTGCATTAAATTATGGGTGTGGGCACGCACGCATGCGATCCACCCTCACTCTCCCCACTTTTGGCACGAGATGGCAAAAAGGTTAGCCATCACTGGAATAGGGTTTCCTACCTGAGCAGAGGGTTCGACTAGAAGGCCTCCAAGGTCCCTTCCAACTCTGCTATTCCATTATTCTGATCCTGAAATAATTTTTTTCTTAGAAGCTGTCATTGTAAAGTTATAGAATTTAATTAGGATCAAGAGTATCTACAGCTTTGCACAGGCTCGAGAGTCTTATTCTCTCTCTGCTTTTGCAGAGAATCATAGATGGATGAGAATGCTATTTCTGCTTTTAACAGCATATTTGCTGCACCACTGCACATGTAGAGCTACCTCCCCATCCTCGTATCTTTCAATCTGAGGAAGTGTTTGAGAAATTAATTCTGCCCAGCTATAGAAGCAAAGGCTGAGATTAACCACTCAGTCATTCAGCTCAGAAGCAGAAAACACGAAGAACCAAAAAAAAAGCTCTTATCTTTGCTGACAGGGGAGTAAGCATTTCTGATTAGTGGCTTAAATTGCATACTGTAATAAAGCAGATGCGTGAAACTGAAAAGACGTTTATAGACAGATGTGCACAGCCATATTTCTTTACATACAAGGAATTAACTAGAAGTTGATAAATGGGATGTAAAGATAAAGGCAATCAGTACAATCAGCAAATTCTTAGATTTCATATTGTGTTCCGTCCCCCATGATCAATCACACAAATGCAGATGCCATTTGAGATCTTTCAGGAAGCACTGAAGTGCTTTGGGCTCTGCACTCAGCTATTTTCATGGGCAATCCTTGTGACGCAGCTTAGGCCTCACCCTCTAGAACAGAGTTGTGGCAATATTTTCTGCAATGGCTCATGAGTAGAATGCTGAGGGCTACACACTCCAAAATAGTAGTGAATAGAATCAGGAGAGCATTTCCATGTAACGTTTAAATTAAACGAAATCAAATAGTTAATACATTCTTCTTTGTGGGCGCACCTAGCTGACCTTCAATACTGCAATACTGCTTATTGACTAGAAAATCTGTAGGCTGGATTGGGAATTTCAGGAAAGGAAAGGAAAGGAAAGGAAAGGAAAGGAAAGGAAAGGAAAGGAGAGGAGAGGAGAGGAGAGGAAGGGAAGGGAAGGGAAGGGAAGGGAAGGGAAGGGAAGGGAAGGGAAGGGAAGGGAAGGGAAGGGAAGGGGGGAAAAGAAAAACAACAGTAATAAACAACTTCTGTGCTGTTGCAGAGGAAACTGTATGGACATGAAGTTGCCAAAAGTCAAGCTAATTCAAAGGACTCTTCCATTTTTGCAGCTAATATCATTATCTCTAGTCAAGTGTTTAACCATTTTCCCTTTTGTCATGATGTGATAAATATTGTAAATTGAAAGGGAAACAATAATAAGGATATAATAAATACTAGAATATGATATACTGGTATACTAGATTCTGTAACCATTAGGTTTCTGTAATACATATATACCTTTGTATTTGTATCACACATATTATGTCTTTATATTTGTATCTCCTGTAACAAACATATTCTGTTATTAGACCTCTGTAATGTATCTGGTATTTGTCAAACATATGTCCCTGCCATTTGACCTGAACCCATATCAATCTTCTCCCTATATTTTCCTGTGACATCCAAGAGCTTGGTACGTATCTCAGTTGAAACTACAGCCATCAACAAAGGGATAATTTACACTTCAACTCTAATTTTTGTTTGATCTGGATAAACTCCTGCTTTCCAGAGCCAGACCAAAGTGGCCAATTGAGTAAACAAAGAAATGCTTAAGGATTACTAATTGGGAAGTTTCTATTCCCCCTTGCAAGGCAACAAGGAATATAGAAACCTAAATTAGGAGGCCAGAATTGGGTACAAAGCTGACATCTCTGAGGGTATAAAAGGACGCCATACCTTTCCCAAGGTGTGGCTATCTCCTTGCATGCATTGTATCTGTATGTTCTGGATATAGTTCCACCCAGTATTTTGTTTTTGGCCATAAATAAAATCTGTTTTTTTGCAAGCCTCGTCTTGAGTCTCTCTCTTTGGCATTCTGGTGACTCAAGTGTATTTTGGGACCTTACAAAATGAATAAAACTAGAAATAAAGGGATGATAAAGATAAAGACAATAAAGAATAAGAAAAATGGGGAATGTAGAAAGTAGAAAGTAAGAGGAACAAAACTGATTTTTAAAAGGCACACATATGGTGTGTTGATGTTTTGTATGTTGTGTTGTGTTGTTGTAAAATCAATAAAAAAAATTTTAAAAAACTTTTTTGGGAATCCTTGGGAGTTGCAGGCCAGGAATACATGTGTTTTGGTGTGTTATTTACATGTTTTCTGGATTATGCTATCCATAAGAAGAAGCCTGTTGGCTTGGTAACATTGTATCAGCTCCAGAAATATAGCTGTGTTTGTCTACTAAACAAACTAAAAACAACAGATGTGGCATTTCAAAAATTAACCAACACATTGTCACCTAAGATTTCATGATTCACAGTCCAGCTCATCAGATGCTTAAATGCACATATCCAGGAACTAAAGAGTCTATGGACATGATTCATAAGCCATTCTCACTATTTTTGATTTCTCTTTTTATTAACTCTCCCAACTTTTCTTTTACCTCTTAGAACTATGGGCTAGGAATTTAATACTATTCCAGGAAAGACTATACGTACCAGATGAAGTCATTTATAAAAGCTAATGAACTAATCCACTTCCTAGGTGCAACAACAAATCTCCATTGATATGTAACTGTTTGCTTAGATAGGAGTAAGCTATTTTTGCCTGCTATACTTGCCTCTTCTTGGTAAGTTCTCTTCTGTCAATAATTTTTATGGAGATGGAAGGTACAAGAGCCTGTCTCCTGAATTTGAAGGCTTCTTGTTCAAGTTCAATCTTAGGGAAATTCTGTTTTTATTCAATGGCAAATGTTTGTATGTCTTCTAGCTCTGGTTTATTTTAAAATGCAGAGCTGATTATGCTTCATCCACACACCTCATCCCCAGTTTCAATCTGATTGTCTCACACAGTTGCTGTAATTTCCCTGTGTAGAAAGTCCATGCCACTCAATGGAGCCAAAAAAGTCAGAGTTACATTCAGAACGGTTATGCTTTGCTGATGCGGGCACAATAAAATGTTTGCCAATTGGTTCTACATACAACAGCTAGAAGTCCTGTTGACAACAGGCAGGCCTCTGCTTGAAGGTTTTTTCTATCCAAGTCTTTTGATTTAAAGATGAGGAGCTGTAACTAGAAAGTATGAGCAAAAAGGGGTCTTGAAATTGCCCAGCAACAGATTTGAACACCATCATCAGATATTCTGGCCAAGTCTTCCCTTCACAAAGTATTTGTTGCATTTCTATTAAAATTATAATTTCTAAATATGCTTACGTGACGCTATTTAGAATATGGAAAGTTCCTGCACATTTCTGATTTTTGAACATGAAGCATTTTTTTTCTTTTGAGAAATGGTTAAGTCAGCTTTCATCCTATGGTGACTTTAATTAGCTCGATGTTTATCATTAAATAAAAACTTACTATTCAATTCTAAGCTGAACATCGTGCATTTCTCATGATCTGCCAAACTCTATTAGCAGGTCTCTTCCATCGCTGTGTCCTTCTGATAAATGTATTTCAGCAGATGTGTAAGATATTTGTCCCTCCTGTCTTAACTCACTTAAAAAAATTGGACTTAAAATTCCAAGAAATGGGTAGCTCTGCAGATTTACATGTAAGTTGTTTCCGTTTTTACCATCTAGGGGGAAAAACCTGTTCTTTAAATAACCATTAAATATGTATCCTTGAAAGCAGCATTTCATTTTTCAAAGTTTGCCTACATTGAAATTGATTGCTCCGTTTGAAGTAATCTGTGAGAAATTGGCATGAACGCCACTGATGTTTACAAAGATTTTTTTCCCCGTACTTGAATATTCTGTAGATTTTTGGAAGGAAAGAAATAGGATGCAAGACTAGGAAATATCCATGATGGGTAGATTAATCATAAATAACAATCTCCAAATCTGGATTCAGTACTTGTTATATTTCTGCCTTTGCTCTGACACTCATACTTTCCTGATTCAGGACAATAACTATTTTATCTTTACTGGCATTTCAGGCATTCTGGGAAATTAAAACGACAGGTTTGCATCCATCTGCCAATGCCATCAAGGAGCTGCATGTCAGACGAGCTGTCAATGTAGCAGAATCAGTCAGTTAAAAGGCTAAGGACTCTTCAGCCCAGTGCTGGCCCTGCATATCTATCCTACTCTGTGTGAATAGCACAGCTGATTAAGAATTAGATCTGCAATCTCTGCACCTATATTCTGTCTAAAAGCACTGACATTTTAAAAGTGTTTACTGCCAAAATGTCAGCTTCTTGTTTCACAAGTCGCATGCACCCCACTTAGAGAAACTGAAGAGTAGCTTCCCTCTTCTCTCTATTTCAAATCACCCATTCCTCAACAACATCTCCCTGTATACAGTAGTGCATTTGCAGGATTTTTAAATACTCAGCTCAGAATATTCCAGTCTCAGAATATGCTAAGAGTAGATCTGTTACTCTGAATTTCCCCCGTTTTTTAAGTGCTTGTCTAAGTTTTATATCATTTGATTATGAAATGAAGTTGAAAAACTTGAGTTATATGAGGCTAGGGCTAGACCAAGGTGTTTTGCTTCCTGAGGCAAGAACAAGATGGCGTCCACTACATTTCATGAAGTAACTGGGTTTGTAGTTGAATGTGTCTCAGCTATGGGGCACAGATTTTCCATCATAGTTGGGGATGTTGGGCAGACTCCCATTGAGTAGGTTCAGGATAAGCTTTTGTAACTACAGTTCTATATCCCAGGAATGAAAAATTGCCAGGAAGCTCTGAATAACATTACTGCTGTCCTTCCACTGGGACAGGTCTACAGTAGACATATTTCATAACAAAGTGATCTTTAATGGCCTTGCTGTCCTATGGTGCAGCTAGTGGGTTTCAAGGAAAGGACAGAGTATGATTAATTATCCTGCATTTTTCTTTTTTTATTGCTTTCCTTTCATCTATTTAGTTACTACTGGTCAACAAAAAAACACTGCAGTTAACAATGTACTTAAAATCTGTGCTATCAAGTGGGGGGGGGAAGAGGTGACTGTAAAACCAAAGCACATTTGAATGTTAGCAAAATATGAGGGATGTCCTTTTGTTGAAAGTTTTGTAAAGAAAAATTAAACGCATCTGAAAAAAAGATATTGTATGCAGATTTGTGTATGTATACATAGACATCTTCACCCAAATCTTCAATAAATAGCTAGAGATATGCTATATTCCTTCTTGCTTTAAAAGCTCTACTATCATCCCAGTGCCAAAGAAGCCTGGTGGAGCAGTGGACTAAAGCGCAGTTAAATAGCACTTACGGTAGCTGCCAGCTGCCTGCAATTACTGCAAGCATCAGGCTGAGGTTGACTCAGCCTTCCATCCTTTCTAAGGTAGGTAAAATGAGGACCCAGATTGTGAGGGGCAATAAGCTGACTTTGTATAAATATACAAAAGTATGAAGGCTATTGCTTAACGCATTGCAAACCGCCCTGAGTCTCCAGAGAAGGGCGGCATATAAATCAATTTTTTTTTTAAAAAAGCCCACCATCAAGGAACTGAATGACTACAGACCAGTTGCTCTAACATCTGTAGTCATGAAAACCTTTGAAAAGCTAGTGCTGTCCCACTTGAAAACCATCATGGATCTGCTGTTAGAGCCTTTGCAATCTGCATACCGAGCAAATAGATCAACAGATGATGCTGTTAATAAGGCTGTGCACTACATCCTACAACATCTTGAATCTCCAAAGACCTACGCAAGGGTCCTCTTTGTAGACTTTAGTTCAGCATTCCATACCATCATTCCATACATTCTTCTAACTAAGCTAAACCAGCTACAGGTACCTGAACACACTTGTAAGTGGATCATAAGCTTCCTAACAAACAGGAAGCAGGTAAAGCTAAGCAGAATCACATCAGATACTTGTACAATTAGCACAGCCCCCCCCCCCAAGGCTGTGTGCTCTCCCCACTTCTCTTCTCTCTGTATACCAATGACTGCACTTTTAACAATCCATCTGTTAAACTACTGAAGTTTGCAGATGACACAACAGTTATCGGTCTCATTCGAGACAATGATGAATCAGACGGAAGGTTGAACAACTAGCCTCATAGTGCGACCGGAACAATCTGGAACTGAACACACTCAAAACCATAGAAATGATGGTAGACTTTAGGAGAAACCTTTCCATACCTCCATCACTTACAATACTAGACAACACAGTAAGGTTCTACCATATCGCAAGATCTAAAATGGACAGCTAACATCAAAAACATCATCAAAAAAGCACAACAAAGAATGTTCTTTCTGCACCAACTCAGAAAGCTCAAACTGCCCAAGGAGCTGCTGATACAGTTCTGCAGAGGAATTATTGAGTCTGTCATCTGAACCTCTATAACTGTCTGGCTTGGTTCTGCAACCCAACAAGACAGACACAGACTTCAGAGGATAATTAGAACTGCAGAAAAAACAATTGTTGCCTTTCATTGAGGACCTGTATACTGCACAAGTCAAAAAGAGGGCTGTGAAAAATATTTAGAGACCCCTCTCTTCCTGGACATAAACTGTTTCAACTCCTACCCTCAAAATGATGCCATAGAGCACTGCACACCAGAACAACTAGACACAAGAACAGTTTTTTCCCGAATGCCATCACTCTGCTAAGCAAATAATTCCCTCACCACTGTCAAACTATTTACTAAGTCTGCACTATTATTAATCTTCTCATCATTCCCATCACCCATCTCCTTCCACTTATGACTGTATGACTATAATTTTGTTGCTTGTATCCTTACGATTTATATTGATATTGTTTCCTGGTTGCTTATTTGTACCCTATGACTATCATTGTGTTGTACCTTATGATTCTTGATGAACGTATCTTTTCTTTTATGTACACTGAGAGCATATGCACCAAGACAAATTCCTTGTGTGTCCAATCACACTTGGCCAATGAAATATTTTATTCTATTCTATTCTATTCTATTCTATTCTATTCTATTCTATTCTATTCTATTCTATTCTATTCTATTCTATTCTATTCTATTCTATTCTATTCAAACAAATCATAAATGTTCAATCAATGAATTGGTCAATGTTTGATTAAATGAATTGATCAATGTTTGAAATGGGGAATAGAGATTCTAAATATTTTTCAGTTTGATAGATGAATAAAGTATAGGAACTGTAGTAAACAGTAAAGATGTTGTATAACTTTTGGGGTTTTTTGAGAGAGAGTCCCTTGATCTTTCAACCCCATGTTAAAAATTTTAATCAACAAAACCAAATGGCTTATCTTTTTGATTGAACGTTTTCCTAAAATTTGTGATGCTACACTTAGTCTTCAAACTTTGCATTCTAAAATTGCAAATCTTGTGGAAGGTGTACATCAAAATCAATGCTTTTTTGCTTTCATTTTTTAAGTTGCAGATTGATCTGGAGAGGTGAACTGATTATGGAAAGGTGACATAAATCAGATATGGACTGATACGCAAGGCTGTAATATAAAAGAGTCATGCACAGAATCACACTGAAAAAGAAAGAGAAGAGGCCACAAATAGCTTATCAAAGAATGTTTTCTTATATTTCAGTAAAAAAAACCTCATTTATATGTCTGAAAAGTTTTGATGCCATCATATCTGATGAACACAATCCAGTTGATGCCTTCAAATCTTCTACTGAAAAATGATACCATGTGTAATAGAAATTGGGGCAAAGACATCTTGAATTATTTTTACAAATGGTACACCCACTCAGAAGAAAATTATCTAATTTGAAACAGGTGGGCAAATTGCCCAAAAAATATGCATATATGAAGGACAACATGCCACTTCAGGACAAGGTCAAATGAATATTGACTGGATGATTCAAAACTGGGAATTGATTGTCTTTGAGTTGGGCTACTTCTTTGTAGCAGGGAACTGAATTTTCAAACAATGGTTTTCAAGATCATGGGGATAGTAACATCACCTGGAGGATGGAGGCCACTTATTGGGGTTGATAGTTTTTTGTGGAGATGTGGGGTGATCCAGGGGTCCCCAACTCCCAGGACACATCCCACTACTGGGCCATGGCCCATTCAGAACTGGGTGATGGAAACGGTGATTGAGCGCACACACAACTCAATTTGTGCAAAAGGTGGGCGTATATCCCTATCACTTGTGCAAATGGAGCTACATGTGTGCACACGCTCACCCGCCCCTCATTCGGAACAATCCCCTCTCCCCCCTCCCCCCCGTCCACAGAGCCGGAAAGGTCGGAGAACGTTGCTTTAATCAAAATACAGACATCAAATTTAATGGAGGTGTACTACATCCACTTTAGGACATTTTTAATGGACAGTTAGGATCACCTGATGTTAGTGATTTGATGTCCTTATGAAGGACATCTTAGGAAGTTCTGAGGGTCATAATTATGGGCCCTATATATTGTCTACATGGGAGCCTTGATTGGTTCCCCAACCCCCACAATCAATGACTTCTCACTCAGAAAATTTATGAAGGTATGAAAAAGTTGGTGCTCTCTGCAGTTGGTGTCCCACTTCACTTCAGAACAGTGTGAGCAATTTCTAAGAAGCAACTAAAGTGGAAGTGGAGATAAGAAAATAATGGAAAAAATAAGGAGCAGTTTTAATTTGTTTTTTCTGATTTCAAAACTTTATAAACTGAAAATCTAAAGAGGATGACACTATCTATCCTTTTCTTCTCCTTTCCCTTCACAGAGTAACATTTTAAAAAGGGTAATGATTATTCTTTTCTTGAAAAAAAAAGAGAATAATTAATGAAGCAATGAGTCAGCAACATGTAATCATAGTTTAATTGATGTCATGGCTGATCCATCCAAGTAACAATATTTGTTTCTTTTAATCCCAAAGCTGATTAAAAACTCAGCTAGATCCCCCCCTTTTCTTTGATTTGAAAAGATATATCATTTGATTCTTTTGATAATGATGCTGAGCTAGCTTTTTTTTTTTATGAAAACAGTTTTTTAAATAAGATCAGCAGTCACAAAGGCAATTTTTGATTTTACAAAATATCATTTTTGGGAGATTTAGATTTATGAACGAGACCTTCCGATTTTTAAAAAAGCACAATACCTTATATCTTTTCTTTTCACCTTCAGTTTTGTTTAATATCAGCAAAAATTTCCAGCACCATTAGTTTGGCAGCTTGTTGCCAATTTTTTGTGGTTGCCTTGGGAGGAAGGGGGGGTCCTGAGAGCAGGACAGAAGGATGGGTGGCCCTCCTCTACACTACAGCCTTCTTATTTTTTGATGATGGCTTGACTTGTGCTTCCTCAAATGGCAGATTAACCACTGACAAACAGATGGATTATCTGGCTCATTTTGACCATAGATCAGTTGGATTCCTTGGAAAGCTGTTTCAAAGAACTGTTGGCTATGTTGATTGTGTGCTTAGGCGACTTGGTGCATTAGCTAAATCCTGACAGATTTTTTTGTTGTTTATTTGAATATTTTTAAACTTCAACCTGAAGATTTCAGGATGGAATTGTAGAATAAGTAGGAAGAACAAGACCTTCGGATTTCTTTTTTTCCTGCGTGATTCTCCATCCACATGCATTGTTCCTGTCTTATGATATTCAAATCACACAGAGCTTTCTGGCACTCAGACAGCATTTGAAAAGACTTATAGACCGTATTAAAATAAGCAGTGACAGTTCTTTGGAATAATTGATTTTATTTAGATCATCCATAAACAATGGTTCCGAAGTGAAAAGAGATAATGTTCTAAACTAGAATTTTTTTTTAAAAAAATGAATAATTTACTACAGTCCCTAAAACCATGTGGCTTTCTCGTTCTTTCTTGCCTTTTTAATAAAGGCCCCAAAGTTGTAAACTGAGACTATTGATTAAAGCCCCCCCCCCTTTGAACGCTTTAATTTCTGACCTTCATAATTCATATGTTAAAACAAGAAAATAAAAGAGGGCATAAAAGCCAGTTTAACTAAAATAGATTTGTACTGAATGGATTATTCATATACTCTAAATGATTTTTGCAGCTACAGAAAAGCGAACAGCATCATTTTGTACCGTTCTCAACTAGTAGAGCTATTCTGCAAATTCTGCATTTGTTATTCATGTTCATTTGATTTGATGGAAAAGAAATGACTTTTCTTTCCTTTTCAAACAAATTTTTTTTAAAAAATCTGTGAAATTCTTAGAGCTGGATATGGGTTTCTAACAATTCTCTTGATTAAAAGATAGTTAATGAGATGTATGGATGGGAGGAGGATCATGACTGGAGTTTTTCGTGTCCAGATCTGCTGCAGGTGATAAAGACGGCAATTGAGGTCTCTGCAAAGAAACTGAAGAAATAGTGGATCATCTGGTTTGCTGCTGCAAGAAGATTGCACAGACTTAGTACAAACAATGGTGTGACAAAGTAGTAACAATGGTGCACTGGAATATCTGCAAGAAATATTGTTTGCCTTTAAACAAGAACTAGTGGGACTACAAAATAGATAAAGTAATAGAAAATGAAGAGGTGCTCTGGGACTTTGGACTTCAGATAGAAAATCAACTGCCCAGTAATAAAATCCAATTTTTTTTACTACCGGTTCTGTGGGCGTGGCTTGGTGGCATGGTGTACCTTGGTGGGCGTGGCAGGGGAAAGATACTGCAAAATCTCCATTCCCACACCACTCCAGGGGAAGGATACTGCAAAATCCCCATTCCCTCCCCGTTCCTGGGGGAAGGACACTGCAAAATCTCCATTCCCTCCCCGCTCCTGGGGGAAGGACACTGCAAAATCTCCATTCCCACCCCACTCTGGGGCCAGCCAGAAGTGGTATTTGCCGGTTCTCCGAACTGCTCAAAATTTCCGCTACCGGTTCTCCAGAACCTGTCAGAACCTGCTGGATTTCACCCCTGCAACTGCCACATAACACTCCAGACTTAACATTTGTTGAGAAGAAAGACAAAAAAAAATCTGGATAGTGGATGTGACACTATCTGGAGACAGCAGGAGAAAAAGGAGAAAATCACGAAATACAAAGATCCACAAAAGGAAGAAGAATGACTGTGGTATTTCAGAACACACTGAAATAATATTTGATTGTGCTAAAATCATTCTGATTAACTCTAATGGTTTTAAATTTGCCTCCCTTATGCACAAATAAGAAACTAACAACTAAAGGAAAAGTTTAAAAATCCATTTTAAAACTTTTTTTAATGAGGTGAACACTAAAAGTGATAGATATCTGGCACTTTGTATAGAACATTTCAAAATGTTTTATGGTGGAGAATTCAGGAAGTTGCTTTATATTCAAATGAACTAAATTTTCTATCACCTCCTTTGTTTCGTTTCCTTCCAAGTGAGAAGTGCTGACATAACAGTAAAAGACTAATGTGATGGAACAGAAAAGGCAGTTTGTGACTTTCCAAGGGACTGTAAAGGTGTCCATGAAAAAGCAATAGATTTGAAGTAAACAATCAGACTTCTAAAAACTCATTCACAGCAGGGCAGAAGCATGCCAGAATGAATTAACCTCTCTGCAATTCATTTCAGATGGACGTTCTGAATCACTTCTAAGAATATGTGCCACTTAATTATCAACAAGGAAATAAAAATTCCTCTCATAGATATAAGTGAAAAGGAAGGTGGGGGAGCTTAGAACTCTTGCTTCTTTAACAGATGTCTCTCAAATTACTATTCTATACCATGCTGCATTTGCACAGTGTTGGTTGTTCTAATTATGCCATTACTCTCCAACAGACTCTCCAATATTTATGTGCCAGTTCCCCGTGTCTTTCCATGACACAGAAGAACTTTTTTGTTAATCCCCCTCAAGCAGCCACCACACGTGCAGAACATTTCACATTTTGGGAGATTTTATAATGTTTCACTATTCCTGAAAGATGATCTTTCTGTGACATTTCTGTAGAAACCATTCTCTACTTACAAGTGCATACTTCCGCTAGTCTTTGCCACATACAGTAGGTTTTGCTTTCTTTGAAGTTTATTCCATTCAGGTATTAGTTTGACCGTCTTTCCTCTGCTTTCATGTATTTAAAATCAGATGGAGGACTCCTGGCTAGGTCCTATAATATCCAGATGATTATTTCTTTGTACTATTTTTCCCTGTCATATTTCTAATTGCTTTGGTTTACAATCAATGGTGGGATTCAGCCAGTTCGCACCACTTTGGCCGAACCCGTTGTTTATTTATTGATTTTATTTTATTGGTTCTATTTATATGCCACCCTTCTCCGGAGACTGAGGGCGGCTTACAATGCATTAAGCAATAGCCTTCATACTTTTGCATATACCTGCTTAGTAGGGCTTTTGACCCCCCCCAAGCGGTGTTCTTTTTATACAAAGTCAGTTTATTGCCCCCACAATCCGGATCCTCATTTTACCTACCTCGGAAGGACGAGTCAACCTTGAGGCTGGCCAATTGTTAAATTGTTAAATTGCCCCACCCCGCCCCATCCTTTCCAGAAGTCTCCATGTGCCTCATTTTGGCTCCCAGGTAAGTGCAGGGACGCCTACTAGGCCCAAAATGGGGCATTGGGGGGTGCAGCCCCCCCCATGGCCCATTTTTGCTCCCAGGAGGCTGCAGAGAGGACTAGTAGTCTGAAAAGGAGCACAGAGGGCAGGACGCCCCCGCATCCCATTTTTGCTCCTCCAGCCATGCCCACCATGGCCACGCCCATCCAGCCAGTCATTAGGGCAGAGAACTGGTTGTTAAATTATTTGAATCCCACCACTGTTTACAATGTACGCACTCAATGATTAAATAATTTAGCTGCCTTCCGTGTTGTATCCTCTCAACCAAATCAGATGGATAAGGAGAAGCAAACCAGCTTCTCATTTTTGTCTTTCTGGAAAGGCCCACTCAACATGCAGCTGGGAAGATCTGCAGATAAAAAGCTAGGACAACAATTAATTTGGCAAGCTTGGAGGACTATAGTGACCATTTTTAATTGATTGTTTAGTCATTATCCTAGAATTCTGCACCCACTGAGGTGGATGCATATAGCAGCTTAATGATAAGGTAGCCATGAAGGTAAAGATCTTAGTATTATTCTGAATACATTTTATATCATAACTGCAAAGCTTGAATAATACTATAAGCTGCTTTACTGGGACCATCTTCCATTTTCACTGATTCTCTCCACAGACCACTATCAAACATGTGTTTTTATCATACTGCACAGGATAAAAAAGGGCTAATCATTAACCAAGACCACTAATGTTTCCATCACAGTTCCAAACGTTCCTGAAGCCGGGCAAATCAATTATTTTCTTCTATTAGTTAGGAATCTGATCAGGTTGATAGGTGTTAGGATCCATATATTTGAAGATTTTCTCAGCAATTTCCATGTTTTCAAATCAGCATCCTAGAATGCAACACCTCACAAGAAAGCATGCATGCCTTGACTTTAAAAAGTCAAGTTTAAAAAGTTATTTCTTTGTTTCAGGCATACAAAATCTCCTTTAATTTAGGGTCATCACTAAGCATTTAATGACATTTTAAAGACTGCACTCCAAAGGTGCATGGGATCGAGATTTGCAGGTTAGGTGGGGACTGCAATTGCTTAAACTTTTACAAGACCTGTGATACCAATCATGTCTCTTAAGTTCTGATTGCAAAAACATTTAAACTCTATTTTTTGTTGCCACTCATTTTAGAGTACTTCTTTGGGATAGATAAGGGTTGTTGAACTGTGATTAAAGTAGTAAACAAGTAATTAAGAGATATGATGAGGTGTAATCATTTGCTGGTCCACTGAGCCGACCATCACTTAAATTCAGCACTGTAATACAATCCAATATAACCTATTTCAGATTTTTCTAAAATTCTAATGATGAAAAATGAAAATACAGTCCAAAATAAATTTAAGACTTATATATACCCCTAGGAGAGATTCATTTTTCTTACTTTTTTTCTCTCTCCACAAGGATAACTGTTAAAAACCATTGGAAAGATTAACAAGAGCTGTGAAAGCATTTTTCTTTTTTTAAAAAATTAGTGGCACAGGACAATCTCCACTTCCTAAGGGGCTCTTATTTAAAAAAGAACATACTGTATATGGTTTCTTTGAATTGTATAAAAAGTAAAATAATGTGCTCTATGCTATGATATTGACATAACTGCATCCCTGAATATGAGCTGATAATTTTCTTGGAATATCTGAAATTTAGCCTCTCTCATTTAAATCAGCAGCGAATTGCAACATGCCTCAGAAATGGAGGTTTAAATAGATTTCCAAGTTTCAGACAGCAATTTATATTTGTCTAAGTAGAAATGGATATTGCCAAGATAAACAGTTGCTTTACCAATCTACTGTGAATGACAGAAGAGCCTTTCTATTAAAATGTTATTTGTCCTGACAGATTGTTAAAGGATCCCTGGACTAAATCCATTTTTTTAAAGTCAAGGCATAGTTTTTGTGAGAAGCAAAAAAAGAACCTAAAACTATGTAGGGATTTAAAGTGCTGTGTAATATCTAACAGTTGTGTTCTCCACCTATATGTCTTCAGCTACAATGTGCTGTTTTTAATTGTAAAAGGAGGACGGAAGCCCAGTGGTGGAATTCAGCTGGTTCTCTCTAGATCCCGCAAACCCGTAGCGGCAACTGTGGGAGGCTCCGCCCACCTGCTCGGACATAATGCACAACTACTGCACATGCGCAGAAGGCCGTGTGTATGCACATGCTCACATTTGTGAACCGGTAGGGAAGGTAAGTGAATCCCATCTCTGCGGAAGCCCCTTCTATATTTCTCCCATATTCCAATTCTTTAGGTGTCGCATCATGTGAGTGATATGATGTTGACAGAAAATCAGCTTGTGGTTGAGGACTGGATGGACAGAATTACCAATTGGAAAGGTCCCATGCTAATCTATCTGGATTTGTAGCAGTACTTTTGAATCCACTGGATGACTGATTGAAGAGCCTTGGATAGTACAGTGGTCTAAAGCCCTGTTATTAACATCAGCTGCCTGCAATTATTGCAGGTTCGAATCTCACCAAGGCTCAAGGTTGACTCAGCCTTCCATCCTTTCTAAGGTAGGTAAATTGAGCACCCAGTTTGTGGGGGCAATAAGCTGACTTTGTATAAATATACAAAAGCATGAAAGCTATTGCTTAACACACTGTAAGCCGCCCTGAGTCTCTGGAGAAGGGCGGCATATAAATCAAATTAAAAAAAAAAAGGTTTCAGACCTCCTCTCTCCGAAACCTTCTGAGCATACACACTCTCCCCACCACCACCCCCTTCCTGCCTAGTAAAATGGCCGGGGAGATCTCCCTGCTATCACCTTTCTTCCAGCAAAATATCTTTACTACTCATAATCCTCCATATGAGAAAAAGGGTTCCCATAGCATGTGCCTTATTGGTAAGTGAAAGGGGAAAAAATAATTACAAGGCAAAATTTATAGTAGTATCTCCTGACTCTGTGATATTGGTGATTGTGGCTATGGAATTCAGCTTTTCCCTTCTATTATGTGGGGAAATAGAATAATCTCACATGAGATAAATAGAATAGCAATAGCCCTACAGCACTTAGACTTATATACCGCTTCATAGTGCTTTTCAGCCCTCTCTAAGCGTCAGCATATTGCCCCCAACAATCTGGGTCCTCATTTTACCGACCTCAGAAGGATGGAAGGCTGAGTCAACCTTGAGTTGGTCAGGATAGAGTCAACCTTGAGTTGGTCAGGAATCAAACTCCTGACAGTGGGCAGAGTCAGCCTGCAATATTGCATTCTAACTACTGCACCACCAGGGTGCCTATCAAACTTTGTTTTTGAAAATTAAAAAAAATGTAGAAATCATGTTTAACTGAAAGTAGTCACATACAAAACAAATAGTGGAGGAGATAAAAATGTAAGTTTGCTGAAATCAGAGACAACATCTCAGAAGACCTCCAGTAGAAAAAAAATATGCATATAAAGTCTCTGAGCAAATCCCAACATGAGTCTAAACTGTTCCTACATAGAAGCAACTCTGATGTAAACAGGTACCAATTTGCATGAAGCATAAAAGAAGAAAAGCTTATGGAAAGATAATAATAAGCAGGGACAATAAATTACACTTAACCATACAGAAAGAAAAAGAAATTAAACGTAGCCTTCCTGTGGACCTTGACTGCTTGGCCTGGTCTACCTAACAGGGCTGACTGACATGTATAAATATTCAATTCCCTTGAAATCTTTGAATTAGTTCCAACATTCGGAATCCAAGAAAAAGGGATATAGACCGTTTTGCTTAGGACAACATTATTCTACTGTAATCTGGTATGTCCGAAGGGCACAGAGAATGCAACTCTCCACATCCTTAGCGAGATTCAGAGCCCACACATCAGAAACGTGCGAGGCTGAGATGCAACTGTTATAGCTGAATGCCTACCAAGACCACACTAGTAGACATTTGTATCCAGAGGGAATCTGTGGAGTTATTGAAGTTCTGATCTAGCAAAGCCAAGAGGCCAAATAATTAGAGTACATTCGTACAGCCAGAAGTGGACCTGCCCATTTTCACAAGGTCATCAGGAGTGCTTTGTGCTGTGTTATAATTGAAATCACTCCAATGCGGCCTTTCCCCTGAAAGTAATGTAGGTCTTCAGAGCTTCTGTGCAGTCTTCTCCCAGGTGGCAGTAATTCTCTTCTTATCACCTCACCCAACCTCTGAACCCTCCAGTGTCTTTCTCTTGCCATAAAGCATTGTGTTCCATGCTTCAGGGTTAGCGACGGAAACATAAAGGAAGGAAATAGAAATGGTGGCTCTTAAGAGTTCTTATTAAGCCTGGTCAGTCTGGAAAATCATACTCCCTAAATGAGGTATGGCACAAGAAGTCAGCAAACAGATTTCTGATTTGAGAAGGAGGTGGTCTCTGTCAAAGGTATTTCCTAGGTGATGGATCATGTAAACAGGTAAACAAGGTGATAAAGCTCCATTAAGAAGATTTACATTTAGAGTCTTAAAACATAATTTCAAAGTCAACACAGAGATAAAACTGTGAGGAAGCCACCCACCCACCCCCCACAGGGGGAAAAAATACAACCAAACAAAACTTGATAGATTTCCTTGGGAATGAAAAGACACTGAACCGGGACAGCACCAAAGAGATCTCTGCTAATAATGAAATGAGTATCATTATCTTGGATAGGTTCACAGGCGTAAAGGACATCCATGGAATGATCTTTCTCATATCCATTAATGGATTTAACAATTTTCCATTGGCATTTCAATCCAGCTTGGAAATGAAGTGGATAGATCATATGTAAAATCGATATGTTTGACCCTTACCCTTAGAGATAACCTGACAAGCCCATTTTGTGCCAGTTGCTATTTCTAAGCTGCCTTTTAATGGCTATTTGGGGTGTGTACCCAGTATGGGGTACACCTTCAGTCTTTTGTCCACAGTATCTCAACGGAAGTGCAATCAACATGTAATCCTTGCTTTTATTTTATACTCATCGTCTAATTTCTTCTCGATAGTTTTTCAGTTAAATAACACATTTAATGCAGGCTCTTATCACATAGATCTTCTGCTGCCAGTTACTTGCATCCCAGGAAAATGTCTGTAAATGGGAAATACCTCCGTGGGAAGTAAGAAACCTAATTGTTTAAGGGTGGAGTGTTAGTAAGGAGGAAAGGGGGAGGGAAGAACCTGAGTAAAGCTTAGATCAATTTGCTGAAGCATGCTTTTACTAATGCTGTTGCAGGCTGTGCTTTAATCAGTATAAGGCTCTGTCAGTTTCAGATAATTGCTGTTAATCTTCTAACAAAAGGAGAATTGCAGCATGTCCTTTTATCAGGGTCAGTAGTGAGATAAGTAAAGTCAGACCCATGGCATTTAAGTAGACTTAAACTTAAAATTTAAACATTAGCCCATGAACCTCTTTCAGTCTGAAGGAAGTAAGTTCGCTTTGGCACTTAGAATGTCTTGCAGGGTGTTTACACAGTACATCCATGGACATAGGATTTTGAAGTCATGTCAGAACTTTTCAGAGCCTTCTTTGGGTTTTTAGAGTTTAAAGTAATTATAGAAGAAGTTTAGATATATTCTGAATGTTATTATCATAATTATCACTGATAGTCATGCCCAAGCATATAACTTTTATATACTGTTGTTTTGTCAAGGGGCCACATAAGAAACTGGAACTGTTGTGGAGGACCAAACTAATAAACTGAACTTAATTCTGTTTAATATCCTTCCGCCACTCTTCTGCTGCCTCTGTGCGCTCCCGCTCACCCATTTGCTAGCTCCCAGCTGTGCTCTGCCCATTCGCCCAGCCTGTTGTGCACAAAAAGAGAAACTCAGAGAAGTGGCTTTAGAATCATGAACAAAACCAAAGATGGAAACCATTAAAACCTTTACTTGAGCCATAATTTTGATGGCTTTTACTTCCTACAGGAAAAGAAATTCTTTGTAAAATAAAATAGAAAAGGGCTGATTTATAACCACAAATCATTAGAGGAATATCTTTCTTCTTTTCCTCTCATAGTTGTGTTGCTGTCAGGCCCAAAATCAAGAATGACACATAGCAATTCTTCCAAGCTGCCTTCTTTATTGTTTCATACCTACAGACAAATTCTTGCCAGACTATATCTGCAACTACAATATATTCTGTGAACTATTAGGGAGGGGCTGTCTTCACCCTCTTTCTTTCCCATGTAACATCTGGACTGACTTGCCTCTTACTCCTCTGAAATACAGCGCCTCCCTCATGGAAATCCACCTGCTTAATACATGCCATCACAGTTACATCTATTCCTCATTCTAGTGAACTAGAAGTTCCACCTCTGGTTGTTGTTTTTTTTAAATAAAAAATGTGAGACCAATGTTTGCAGAACAATAGATTTCTAGGGGCAATGGGGGTGAGGTCTTTACAAAAGAGATTATTAATTGGTAAAAACCTCAGAGGATTTCCAGGTGTACATTCTCAGTCTTCTAAAAGCACTGTAGAGAGTGTGGGTCCCAAATTTATGAGATGGGGGGAAAGGGCCTCTTGCCTCCTCTGTAGCGTAATTCTGGCAAATGTTGGTTGACTTTGTGCAGCTATTGCAAGTGCTTGGTAATGTCCAATTGCTATGTGATAGAAAAGGGAAGAGAAGTAAAAAAGCTAGTATGCCACCCTGTTTATCTTGGGAAGTGTCTTAAGTGCTGGGAGAGGTAGGAGACAAGGGTGGCATCATCAGTGGAAGGAGGTTCAAAATCAGT
Source organism: Ptyas mucosa (assembly GCA_012654045.1). Lineage (NCBI taxonomy): Eukaryota > Metazoa > Chordata > Lepidosauria > Squamata > Colubridae > Ptyas > Ptyas mucosa. The sequence continues at coordinate 20,202,732 of WNWU01000017.1, read as the reverse complement.
CAGAAGATGGACAGAGCTTTGCAATACAAGTCCTTTCACTCTCTACATGCAACAAGGTTACACATTCATTCTGTTCATCATATTGGCAACTATGACCCTCTCTTACAGATGCTGTTAGATGGGGACAATGTCCTCCCTCACACATAGGGCTGGGTTGCATCTCTATTTTTTTAATCAGGAATGCTGGGGTGTGAGGCCAGGGTTTTCTCTATGCAAAGCATATTCTACAATCCCTGGCTTTTAAAGCTTAGACATGTTTTAGAGATGTCTAAAGAGACATCTAGAGGCTTTTCTTGGGAAAGATGGAATAGGAACAAGATTTCAGTCTTTAATGTAAATGTAGCCAAGGAGAAAGTGATCTACAATATCTTAATTTTGGGACCCAGGCTATGTAAAATAGTATTTTATTATTTCCGTTGAAAACATATGAAAAAGTACATGTTTAATTTAGGATGTTTTTCTCCTTAGTCAAGAATAATACATTCAGAATGAAGGGAGTGGATTGTCTGTACTATTCATTGTGTCACACATGGTATCGGTCTTTCGTGAGTGCCTCCATAATGTTAGGAAAACTGTAGGTAATCATAATAATAATTGAATGGGAAGTTAATTTGCTGTAAACAATGGCATGATAGTATAAATAGGCCTGATGCTGACATTTAAGCTATTGTTTGTGATTTAGCAAATAGGTAGCTAAAAGTATGTACCTGCAGCAAGTGGAACTGTTCTACTATCAGTGGTGGGTTGCCCCCCAGTTCAGACCGGTTCGCAAGAACCGGTAGTAAAACCGGCGGGAGGCTCTGCCCATTGACCCGGATATCATCATAAGTGATCTGTGCATGCACAGAAAAGCATACATGGGCGCGATGCGAACCGGTAGTAAAGGTAAGTAGAACCTACCCCTGTCTACCACTATAATAGCTGTTGGAGACATAGTCTGAATTTGAACTATAAGACTTCTGTTAGGTCATATAGAAAACACCAGAGCACACAGAATGTCTTATAATTAAAGCCGGCTTTCCAAATTGCAGGTATGCATTTCTAGCTTTAATATGAATGAAAAATATGAATGAAATAGAACTGCGGAAATGTATCATTTTTATTCCCATTGCCAGGATTTCTGGCAAATGTCAGGTGCTCTTAATGTAGGAAACTTGCTCTTCTGTTCATGGAAGAGCTACTTTCAAAGCGGGTCACTAAACTTTCCCAGCATGGCACTTTAGGGACAGGCAGAATGTGGCAGCCTTGTTTTTTGTGCAAGAACAAAATCTCCCTGATGTGGTTGTTTATTTTTCCCTGCTTTACCAAAGCTCATGTTTATTGTTTATTTATTTGTTTTATTTGCTTTATTTATATCGCACCTTTCACTCTGATAGGTTCCCTCCTTTTTCTCACAACAGCAACCCTGTGAGTAGATGAGACTAAGAGACAATGACTGGCCCAAAGTCACCCAGGGAGCTTCTTGTTGTGGTCCGCCAGCAGCCTGCGGATCTGGCAGCGGAGTCGGACAGTGAGGAGGCTGGGGAGGACAATGGGCCAGTCCTGGAGTCATAGGAAGGCCCGGATGAAGGCTCTGCATCGGAGGCAGAGATGGGGCCAGGGCAAGGGTGGGTTCTACTTACATTTACTACTGGTTTGCAGCGGGGCCGTGTACGCTCTATTCTGCACATGCGCAGAAGCGTTTTGGTGACGTCGGGGTAGGTGGTTTTACTACTGGTTCTATAGAACCGGTATGAACCAGGGGCGACCCACCACTGGGCCAGGGCCATCTGGGAGTGATGTGCGGACTACGGAGCCTCCAGAGGCGGACAGCAGAGAGGCAGAGGAACAGGAGGAGCCTGTTCCTACTGCATGCATACAAAGAGCTGCCAGAAGGCAAGAGCAGCTGAAGCAAAAAGGACAACTCGAGAGTAAGGCCAGAAGATGATTGGCCACTCCCATAAGGCTTAAAAGAGCAGCAACGAGCTGTTGGGTTCTTTGTAGAAAAGCAACGTTGATTCCCATGTTTCTTGTCAGCGTCTCTTGAATGTTGTGGGGTTTTGGCCAAGAAAAGCCTTTGACAGGTTGCCAAAGACATCAAAGGTTGGTGATACGGCCAAAGGACTGGTTATTAAGAATTTTGTTTTGGACTAAGCTGAGAATGAATTAATTCTCAGCTGTTTTAATAAACTAAGTTTGTTGAGGACTGAATTGTGTTTGTTAATCACTACTTGGGCCTTGGTCACAACACTTCTGTGGCTGAGGATGAACTAGAATCTGGGTTTCCTAAATGTTAGATGTCTCTGACATGTCTACATAGAGGGAGTGGGAAAAAAGGATGGAATTCATGCTCCAGAGATACTGATTCTAGCATATGTATTTTGACGTAATAGGATTCTATACAGTGGTGGGATTCAAATAATTTAACAACCAGTTCTCTGCCCTAATGACCAGCTGGGTGGGCGTGGCCATGGTGGGCATGGCCAGGGTGTGTGACAGGCAGCACTTAGCCTCCTGCATCCCCCTGGGAGCAAAAATGGGACGTGTGGGAACCAAACCGATCCCTGGTACCCAAAAGCTTGTGAGCCACTGCTCTATATATAGCCTATCATCGTCCTCTCAGTCATTCCATTGGTTAACTGATAAAACATTAAAATTCAATAAGCGCTGAAAACTAAAATTGAGTATGGCCAGGAGAAAGTTAATAGCACGAGAGATAGGGAAAACCTCTGTGGTGCCCTAAGCTCTTGATTATTTTGCTTAATAGTTAATCCAGAACCCTAGATGCAGTCGTGAAATCCCATTTTTTTTTACTACCGGTTCTGTGGGCATGGCTTGGTGTGTATGGTGTGGCTTGGTGGGTGTGGCACAGAAAGGATACTGCAAAATCTCCATTCCCACCCCACTCCAGGGGAAGGATACTGCAAAATCTCCATTCCCACCCCACTCTGGGGCCTACCAGATGTGGTATTTGCAGGTTCTCCAAACTACTCGAAATTTCCGCTACCAGTTCTCCAGAACCTGTCAGAACCTGCTGGATTTCATCCCTGCCTAGATGGACATAGACTGTGCTCAAACAACATGTTTGTGTCGTAGATCAGGGCGAGGATGTAACAGTTTCTTGTTATTTTTGACTTTGAGCAAGTGACAAGTACAAATGAATGTATGAATATATAAACTGGATATGCTGAATCCCAGAGTTCCATTTGTCAGATAAATAAACATTTACTTCTTTAATTTCAGTCATCGCAGCTCCAATGTGTTGCTAGAATACTAATCTGACAAATCTTCATGGAACCTTTAATTACCTATATAAACCATATCCATGATTAGAAGTAAAGGGTTTTTTGAGACCTGTAGAATGACTTATTGGGCTGTGTTTCTTACTAGAGCCAGAAGAAGTACCACCATCAATTTCAGAGTGAATTCAGTGATAATTATCCATACCGTGATGTACAAGAGCACTGGCTTTGCTGCACAGTTGGATTTAGAGGGTAGCAAGATTGCAAAGCAGGTGGAGGTCCTAACTAATTTTCAATAATGAATACAGTTCCTTTTTCTTTCTCCCTTTCACAGAGAACTCTCATGAAGTTCAGACTCAACAAGGGCGAACAATTACTCTGTAGCTACTACAGTACTCCTACATGAAGGATATGCTCTTCTGCTCCCTAATTCTGCAGTGCTTTATTCTGATGCACAATATTTTCCAAAATAATAAAATCTATATTTGTTTTTGTTTTAAAGGCTAATTTATTTTAACTATTTTCTGTGATTGGGCTGTATTTATTTATTTATGCATTTAGCTTAATTGTGAAATACAATAGATGGAGGAACATGACTCATGTCTGGGGGAAAAGTAAAACAGAGGGTTCTTTTAATGTCTCTGGAATAAAACGGGTCTATGCTATATTCTATTTCATCTGCAAACAAGCCTCATTTGTAACAATTAATAATGAAAAGCTTGCATAGGCCCCGATGTTTATTTATCCATTAGCCGTTCAAATTTTAATAGAGGAAACTTTAAAAAATATTTTAGCAACCAAAAATCAATAAAGACAACATATTTAGAAGAGAGATTATCTGGCAGTATTCAGCCTTGCTGTCTGCCCTCAGATCTCACCCTCATTTGCACTTGAGTATTCATGGCTAGTGAACTGATACCCCACCTCAGACCAGTTGTGGCATTCATCTGGTGTAACAACTGGTTTGCTGAGTGTGTGCTTCGTGTGCGCTTGCTCGCTTTGCTTGCTGGCATGTGCGGTGCATTTGAAAACAGCTCTAAAACTTACATTCTACTGCAGCCCCAGTGAGTAAAACAGCTGAGGCACGGCAATCCGCTCTGCCACCCAGGGGTGGGTTCTACTTACCTTTACTACCAGTTTGCAACAGGGCTACACGCACGCGCTTGCTATGCTCATGCGCAGGCGCACTCTTCTGTGTATGTGCAGAAGTGTTCTGATGATGTCGGGGTCAGTGGGCAGAGCCTCCCACTGGTTTTACCACCGGTTCTATAGAACTGGTCCAAACCGGGGGCAACTCACCACTGCTGCCGCCCTTATCAGCTGGGCTTTGAAGAAAGGAAATATTGGTCAGTATAATGCAGAGGCGGGCGGGCCCACCTGATCGTCGGAGCGAACCGGTTCACTCTCAGGTGATCGCTGAAGCTACGAGTTTGCTTGAACCAGTCCAAATTGGCTGAATCCCACCCCTGCCACCTCCCCAAAATTCCTCTTCCCTGCTTACTCACAGAAAGTCTAGCAAGTGAGCTAGGTGTTAGTTTTGTCCCCTTCCCTGAAACAAAAGCAAGAGATGTAACTCAGTGAAGATATTTGGCAAGAGAAGTACCTGAATCAACTTTTGGCATCTCCAATGTAGGTGTCTGAGGCAAAACGGTTGGGAAAATAAGAGAACTATTACAATCCATTCAGAGGAAGAATCAATTGAATTAACTAATAAAAACCCTCAATGCCCAGACTAAGCAATCCTGACTTCTCTTGCCTGGTAGAGGTTTGAATTCAGCAGGAGCCCTTCTTCAGGGATGCGTTCCTGAGCTTATTCAGGATGCTAAAAGGAAATCAAGCAGAATTGGGTTCCCTGCAAAAATAAAACTGCTCATAATGTAGTTGTCTTGAATGAAGAATATGGGTTTGGACTGCTATCTATGAATGCTAAGAAATAGTTAATATATTTGAAATGAAATGTAGGTTTGTTAAGAAAAATATAGAACAGGAAAGCTTGAATTCTAAAGAACCACGTAAAGTGAGAGAAAAATGAGAGAGAGAGAGAGAGAGAGAGAGAGAGAGAGAGAGAGAGAGAGAGAGAGAGA
>WNWU01000017.1:20181765-20197417 GCA_012654045.1 Ptyas mucosa | reverse complement strand
AGAGAGAGAGAGAGAGAGAGAGAGAGAGAGAGAGAGAGAGAGAGAGATTTTCCTAGAAACGTATTAACTAACAATAGGCCAGGGAAGACACAAAACCCAGCAACTGTGTATTAAGATTCTTCACTTTATCTTCCCATTTGCCTACTGTAAGTAACCTAAAGTTTCTTTGGTATAAAAGGGGAATATAGTCTCCATCAGTGCCACTGGCCACATTGGATGCCCATTGAAAATCACATGCTACAGCAGCCCATAACATGCCCTCCAGGTAGACTGACATTTCAACTGCCCAAATTACCAGGGCATTTTTGGTATAGGAATTCTAGGAGTTTTAGCCATCAAACTGCTAAATAGTGATTTACAGAGGGGGACAGCAGGGTAACTGAAGGTAGAGGCTTATTCTAGATAGTGGAAAGTATGCAATCATCCCACCACATCCCTAGAGTTCAAGGGAACTGATATTCAGAAGATAAGAATGTTGGGATGTATGTATGTTTCTTTGTTTTTTGGTACTGGCATTTCTTTATTTTTCTTATGGAGAGAAAAAACAGAATTATTTTGCAGAGAAAGGCAGTGCTGTATCTTTTTAAGAATGCAAGGCCCTCCTTCAATCTGAAAGTATCCAGGATCAAAATGATTAAGATATAAGGGGAAAAAGAGTATCAAAGGAGCACAATACTCCATCCCCTGTCACTTTATCATAATAATTGGAGTTGTGCTCCGGTGAGAAATTCAGATATAATCCAATCCAGTTGAAAGGGGAAAAAAACATCAACTTTTTCTGTTTGTCCACATCTTTAATACAAGTATACTTTTCAGTGTATTGACTGATCAATGGTACAAATTATTAATACAAGATAGATATAAATATAGATATAGATATAGATATAATAGATATAGATATAGATATATAGATATAGATGATATAGATATAGATATAGATATAGATGATATAGATATAGATATAGATATAGATATAGATATAGATATAGATATAGATATAGATATAGATATAGATATAGATGATATAGATATAGATATAGATATAGATATAGATATATGTCATATAATTCAATGTGATCATATTTGACCAGCTCCAAGGAAGAAAGAAAAGTCTGCAGACACATTTAGAACTAAGAAATTGCTCTAATGCTGCAATGACAGAATTAGTCTGCAGTAGAAGACAGAGAGAGTTGTAATGCATACAGATGAAGGAGGAGGAATGGGAAGAGACTGCAGTAAAGCTGTGCATATAGAAAGAGAAGTGCACTCAGAGGCTGGAAAAATGTACCTTTAATTTAACAAACAGGCTTGGAAGGAAGAAATTACCAGAAAGAACTAAAGTAAATAAAGGATTCATTCCAAAAGCGGACACGGTGCATAGATAGATAAGGACTAAATAACTTGTGCAGAAGAAAAGAAATAACCCGCTAAGCTGGCTGTTAAAAACAATGATCCTAAAATGGAAGGATGATGATTTCACATTCTGTTTCCTGAAATACAAGACTAGACAATTAGAACAGACCTTTGTGGGCTAGAAGATCTAGAGATGGTAGTTTACCTTAACATGACCTGACCTGACATGTAAAAGGCACTTTTCATAGTGTGGCCCTATATATCAATGTCCCCATCTTTGGTATCATTTCTGATAACTTCTAGAATTTCTTAGTTTAACATGGACATTCTGAGAATTAATGTCCATGCTCCTGGAGGACACCCAGGTTGGAGAAGACTGAAATAAATCTCTGTTGAGACTCCATCTAAGATAACGTCTATTGTTTTATTTTCTCAAGCATCAGTGGGCTTTCTGGAATCAGGTTCACTTCATATAGACTACTTAACTCTGGAGGACCATCAAGATTAGAAAGTCAAGAGTATGGGACTGAAGCCAAGAACACACTCCTGCCAAAAACATACTAGTGAATTTAGTTTACCATGCATATCTTTTAATTCTAAATTACATGGAGAAGTAATATCCAACTTGCTTCTTTGTGTGTGTGTTTTTAGAACAAGTTTCTTACTATAACATTTGTATTGGCATGCACTGCTTCAATCATCTTTTGTACTAATACAGAAGAAGAAGTTGTCAACATTTATTTAGGTTTTCTCTCTTGGAGTCCTGAAGGGTGAACCTACCATTTTTAACTAAAAAGTCTAATTCGGCTGTAACAAAGAGCTACATAAAATCCTCTCTCTTTTTTTTTTTTTGGCCCTCTGCAGAATTGTAACTTATCCAGTTGATTGTCTATGGAGATTCTCGGTCATCCAGGTCATGGTTGTCCCAAAAGTGCTTTTTTCAAAAGGCAACTGGACTTTGTTTTTCCTTGAAGACAAGAAGATGAGAAGTGAAACATCTTCAAGGAAAAACAAAGTCCAGTTGCCTTTTGAAAAATCACCGTTGGGATATCCAGTTGATTGAAACTTTATAGAATAAGGATATTGGCCTTCAACATTTTGATACATGCTACCAATGCAAAAGGTGTGTGTGTTTTGTGCTATCTAATTATACTCCTTACAAACAGTTCAATATTTCTATGCTGTTTGTGTGGCGGAGAAGGCTGAGGCTGAGACAACATTATTCCTTTAAGGTTACCAATGGGAATCAAGGACATTCTAACCAGAAGCTAATCTGCAGTCTTACACATAAACATTCCTCATGCACAGTGATTTGAATTCAATTCCAAAATGATCCTTTGGAGTATATGTGGAATGGAAGTGCAGGATAAGGATATAGCCACCCTGTAACTCATTAAAGCAGCTGCATCTTTCCCCAGACTTGTATAACAACTGTGGAGGGCACCTGCATGGATTCCTGGCAGAGATGCAAATGTTTTATGTAAACCTTGATACTCAACTGTTTCAAAACTCATTGAATTTGGTATTCTATGTATTTTGTTGTGAAACTGTTATCCCCGTGCTTGACATTTGTTTAGTACTCGATGCACTGTGATAGGAAGTGGGCAGGAAGTCATCCATGCGGGGAAAGTTGCTGCAAAAAGAGGCGGATTGCCACAAAGGGTGAACAGGAAGTTGGCCATAATGGAAAGGTTGCTGACATAGGAAAAGGGACAGACAGAAAGTTCTTCCCAGCCGAAATAAAGGGACACATGGTAAGTCACGTAGTTTGTTTGGGACTCATCCTTTTTAGTATTCATTGAAACTCCCAGAACCAAGATGCCGAGTACCAAGATATCACTGTAGAAAAAGAGCAAATATTAAGTATGTTATTACTCCCTCCAAGCCTTTTTAAAATCTACTTCAGTTCATCTTTGAATATGGCCTTAGCTGGACTGCCAATTCATCTGATATTTTCTTCAGTATTTCTTTATTGGATTTATATCCCTCCTTTATTATTTTTTTTGTATAACATGGGGGAGCAACATCTTATTTTTTCCACAATAACAGCCCTGTGAGATAGGTTGGGCTGAGAAAGATGCACATGGCTTTCAAGTGAACTCACAGTCTCTCCATCTTCTAGTCCAGCATTCTAACCAACACATCAAAGTAGCTGTTTTAGATAATTGGGCACTTAGGCCACCAGCTAAAGATTTGAGAGGCTTAAAATGCAGTGAATGAAGATGCCACTATCACAGAAAGTGATGCAAGATAAGCATCACTAGGCAGGTGCTCTCAGAAAGGCACAGTAAGAGAGCGCTTTCCTGGTGCTATCTGCTTGTGATCCTGCCCATTGATCAGGACAGAGAAATCTGTAGAGCCGGCCTACTGCACATGTGTTTGCTTTTCTCTATTTCAGTGGCCACCTGAATACAGTACGTCCAATAACCTTAGTTCCTTTACCAGAATTCCTATGCCAGACAGGACAGTTTGTAAGCCCATTTCTTCTTCATGCATTATTTATTAAATTTATATGCCAGCCACCTCACTATCCAAGTGTCTTTGGGTGGCGAATGGTGTTAGAGCTGCTAGTTCTGGATTGCAAAAATCTGGCTAACCAACAGATCAGTGTTTCTCAACCTTTTTTTTTTTTGTTTCCACTAATGGTCTCATTGTTTTTCTCCTATGGCCATCCATCCAGGTCTCATTATCAGACATGAAGATGGAACAATAATTGGTACATGTTCTGGTGTTGGCAAACCAGTATTAGCAGTATAATTCACTTTGCTTTTCTATGCCTCCTCTCTGGCATATGCTGCAGCCCCCCTTACATGTTTTTCACTTGTGCCCCCTTTGGAAACTCCTAGGGACCCCAAGGTGTCATGTGGCTCTCAGTTGAGTTCCACTGCAGTAGATAACAATCATCTGATACAGAAGTGTTAACTGCTGCCAGCTAATACTCATCTGGATTTTTGCATATGCTATCTGAAAAGTTCTAATGTTAGGACAGAAGAGTCGTGGTGGCATGGTGGTTATAAAGCAGTATTGCAGGCTAACTCTGCCCACTGCCAGAAGTTCGATCCTGACCGGTTCAAGGTTGACTCAGCCTTCCATCCTTCCAAGGTAGGTAAAATGAGGAACCAGATTGTTGGGGAGAATATGCTGATTCTGTAAACGGCTTAGGGAGGGCTGTAAAAGCACTGTGAAATGGTATACAAATCTAAGTGCTATTGCTATTGCGGCATGGATACTGACATAGAAGTCTGATGTGTTTCATTTGCTTTGTAGCTTTAAGAAGTCTGGTCTGTGTTTCCTTCTGGTAACTCCAAGCCAGTGTTTGTGTATAGCTTAATTTTTCTACAGTCTAATTTCTGATGTCCTGAACGTAACCCTAACCCTAATCTGGATTTTAATTTTTCTCATTACTATTTTTTGTAAGTGGCAAAAATCCTACTGCATGATTATCTTATTTTAAAAATAAGGTCCTCCCCTAAATGTTATACAGCAGGGATCCTCAGCCCTAATGTCGGCCTTGGACTGACACCAGGCCGTGGCATGCCAGAAATTGGGCCATGCAAAGAAGCGGAATCCACAGCCCTACCCCCACCCACCCCCTGCCTGCACGGGATGCAGGCAGCATGTGAAGCCACGCCCCCCTCTGGTCATGGAAAACCTCTCTTTATGGAACTAGTCTCTGGTGCCCAAAAAGTTGGGGACCGCTGTTATACAGCACTCAGTTTAACAAATATACAAGTGTGTTGTCTTTATTAATAGTATACTGGTCAAGGAGGAAGACTGATAGTGATAGCAGACTCAAACTGTAGTAAAGCCCTTCAGCTCTAGGTTTGGATTAGTAGCAGTGAAATTAGGATTCACAGCTGCTTGCTCTGCATGTAACTGGGCAATATCACAGATTTCAAGGTTCCTGGAGTGCTTCTAAATCTGTAACCTGCTTAAAATGGGGAAAAAATGCAAACAGAACAGCCAGTATCTCTACAAATGCATTGAAGTTATAAATGGGAAAACAGCAAGGAAAGAGCTAGCATTAGAGTGGAAATTTGGTTGCTCATAGCACCTGCAAATAACAATATTAGCTTTGCTGGAGTAACTCAGAATTGGGAATTACTAATTTGGGAAAGTGACAATGTGCTGTTCTTGTTTATCGTTTTTAAAGAAAGTTGTGATTAAGCAAAGAGCTGCAGATTAAAGCAAATGTGTTTGGAATCTGGATCTATTCAAAGTGTAGGTCTAGGGTTATAGATTTTTGCTTGGGAATTATTATGTAGGATAATCATCAATGAGGGAAAAGGCCATGTCCCTGTTCCTCACAGGATTTTTAAAAAATGGATTATGTTTTTCATCGTCATGGCCTTCTCTCCCCCCCCCAAAAAAAACCCCTTCCTTGTACATTTCACAGAGATGAAAATATATGGAATATGTACATATTTTGATATTTTTTTCAATTGCCCCTTTTAGCATGAACAGAACTAGCATTATGAATGTATCAGATTAACTTGATAAGTGATCAAGATTTAGCAAAATAATGGAATAACCCTAACCCTAACCCTATACCCTTCTCTCCCTCAGGCTTGCCGCACAGAAGCCTCCCCTATCCTATCCCCTTCTCTCCCTCAGACTTGCCCCACAGAAGCCTATCCTATCCTATCCCCTGCTTGCTGCTGTCAAAGTAAAACTGAAACTGAAACTCCTCTCCTCTGCTTGTGTTTTACATTTGGAATAGATTTCTTTTCAGGTGGGGAGGGGGAGTAGAACTCTTTAGCATCAGAGTGTGTTAATTATAATATAGGAAATTCTAATGCTCTGATGCTCGTTTTGAAAAATCCTTTCTTAGTGAGAACCTAGAAGCCAAGAGCAACATATGTGGCAAATTTCAAGTTTGTAGGCTTTACGGTTCTGGAGATTTTGTGACGATGCATGAGTGGTATTTTGCTTATATATATATATAAATTGCAACAGTATTAGGATAGAAGCCTGCAGTGATTTTATTAATCTAAAGAGGATTTGAACCTCTAGAACTATCTTAGTACTTCACATATATTGTGAATATTATGATTCCCAGGAACATAATGTCGAGTTTATTGGCTATGCCGACTCTATAATGAAACAAGGAAACTGCAACCCATGCAAATTATCTATTTCCAAATATTGCTGAGCATTCTCTAGAAGACCTTCCCTCTGCAGTCATGGATGGTAGATACAATTAGACACCATTTTCTCACACAAATTGCTTTCCAATGTAACTGAAACATTGGAATATATTTTCCTGAAATTTAGATTTTGCAAGGAATTGTGCTCTTAACAAATTCAACCCTTAAAGGTAGACTGCTTGGCCAGTCAGACCAATGGTATTTAAATTTTTTCCTAAAAGAATAGCACCCTGAAATAGCTACATTCTATGCCCAAATCATGAGCCTTTGCTATGTTCAGATCCAACATCAAAAGATGATTTATTTAATTCGATTTGATTGTTTTTAATTATATTTGTTTTAGCTCTTATGATTAGTTCTTGGTCTGCAATAATAAATGTTCAAGTTGGTGTGGGATATGATTTCCTTGAGAAGATGAGAAATATATAAAATGACAAATATACGTATATTGAATTGTTAGATGGGAAATTATCTGGGATCTATTCTTATTTACCATACCTGGGATTACCAGGGTTTGGGGTTTTTAAAGATTTGTGTATAATATCTAAAGTGATTTGTCAGAAAACCTTTCCAAAACCAGATCTAATTAGATGAGGAGATGAATTGGAGTTGGTGGGGAATAGATGCTCTTTAATGTCAAAATCTCAAATTTAATAAATGGGTTTCTAAATATTTCCAAACCAATTGATCCTTTTCCTTTTTCAGGGCATTAAGAAGTTAATTGGTTTGTTCCACAGACTTCATTATACATGTTCATTTCAATTTATCACCTAGACAGCCTCCAATAGCACCTAACAGAGAAATTACAACGATGTGGTATCAATGGAGGGTTTCTCCCCATAAAGATGTATCTAGAGCTACAAGCTTCTGCCGGTAATAGGAAAACATTGTTGTGCAGCTACCAATTTTTGCTAATCCATTTGTTTATTTTAACATGAAGCCTTTCTTAATTCCTAAAAGGTCATAAATGTAAAAACTGCTCATCTGAAAAGTAAAAGAGGAAATGTTGTTTAGGGGGAAGTTATTTCCAGAGGTTATGAGGAAGGATAAGAATCAAGATAGAAGAAACATGTAAAGCATGACTTAAAGCAGAGGCCTTCAAACTTGGCAGCTTTAAGACTTGTGGACTTCAACTCCAGCTATGCTGGCTGGAGAATTCTGGGAGTTGAAGTCCACAAGTCTTAAAGCTGCCAAGTTTGAAGACCTCTGATTTATGGGATTTTCCCCCCAATCTCTTTATCAGCAGTGGCCATAAACAGCACTTCTGTTTTCTTCTGCATAATGCAGTAACATGGTAGGACCTTGTATGTGTGTGTGTGTTTGTGCTGTTCCGACATATTGCTTCTGTGTCTCAATAGTCAGCTGATGCTCCATTCAGGATCATGTGACCAGGGTGATTAGAATGGCCCAATCAGCAACATTCTGTATCAAAGAGATACATTGGTAGGACATTTTTCTCCACAGCCCTTGGCTCATTTTCAAACACAGGCTTGTGTTTTACTGGTTTCTCCACCGACCCTCTTTCAATGCAATCCAAGTCTGTTCAGTTTTGAGAGAGTTATCCTACTGATAGATAAATAGCCACTGAGCCCCTTCCTTCCAAACTTTTACTGGGATGTAAAGTATAAGGGGACACGGTGGCTCAGTGGCCACCAGATAAAAACTACCCATAGTGTACCTATTCATTATGAGAAGAGCATTAATATACATTACACACACACCCTGAGCAGAATCCAAATCAACAAAGTCCAATTTAGAGCAGTAACATATGTGATGTGCAAACATTTGCCACAAATGTAAAAATGCTCATACAAAATGGGCAAACAAATAGTTCTATGCTACAGATTACCACCCCCTATACTCATTACTTTTCTGAGGAACACCTCTAATTTTTTGGAAATTGAAAGTTGGAAAAATTTGACATGCCCTACAAATGAAACAAACAAAATGTTTAAAAAATTATGATATTTACTGTATGTAGTTACTTATCAAGTACATTTAAATTATATTAAAGTAACCAAAAATCTTTACAATACCCAAGGCATGTCACAACTTTTGAGCACCCCTAATGTTTGGAAATTGAGAGTTGAAAAATTTGACACGCCTTAATGTGTATATGTGTGTTACGTATGTGTACGCTTTTGAGAGAAGGCAGCAGAATTTCATTTTTAATGTGTGCCAGTGTGCTCACATTAAAAGTAACAATAAAGGTTATCTATCTATCTATCTCCATCTATCCATCCAACTGCTAATTTTTAAAGACCAATATAGATGATGTTGCAACATCAAACTAGAATAGAGCTGAAGAGCAAAGTTATCCATTGTGTTCTGCTTTGTTCCACTCTCAATCAGAAGACTTGCTCCGGCATTCCTACAGGAAGCATTGTGTCAGATCCCGAACACATCTTCAACAAGACGCTGCCCATTGGTTGTGCTTTGGTGAACAAGAGTGGACTCCTAGACATCTCAAAGAATGAACTTTTTCATTCTCAGGTATGAGCCAAGCAGGGCTACAAGATTGCACATCGTTCCCTACTGGACCCCTTGATCCCAGGTTTAAAAGTAGAGAACTCAGAGCCAGCTGCAGCATAAAGATTCCCTCTCTTCTTTAGAGTTTCCAGTACAGGTAGTCCTCAACTTACAACAGTTTGTTTAGTGATTGTTCAAAGTTACAACAGCACTGAAAAAAGTGACTTATGACTGTTTTTCACACTTACGACCATTTCAGCATCTCTGTGGTCATGTGATCAAAATCTAGCAACTGACTCATATTTATGACGGTTGCAGTGTCCCAGGGTCATGATCCCCTCGTCATCCTCTGACAAGCAAAGTCAATGACAACGCCAGATGCACTCAACGACTATGTTACTAACTTGACAATTGTTGTGATTCACTTAACAACTGGGTGGAGAAAGATTGTAACATGAGACAAAGCTCACTTAACAACCATCTCATTTAGCAACAGAAATTTTGGCCTCAGTTGTGGTCGTAAATTGAGGATTATCTCAGTTAACAAGTGCAGATGCAGTCCAAGGTCCAAAGAAAAGCAATGCCACCTTGTTGATGGTATCTGGCGTTAGGGAGCCCCTGAAGAAGATTGTAGAAAAGACGTGGTTGTATTAAGTTAAACTAAGGATAATTTTAATACTGCCTGAATTATAAAGTAGTAGCAGCATACTTTATTGATTAGTCGGTTGACCATATCAAAGGATTATAAGGTAATACAGCTCATTATAGGGTTATATTTCAGCTTCTGGCAGGGATCATAACATCCACAACACTGACGCTTCTATGCTGTAGCTGACCTTTATCCACGATATGCCACATGAATCATATCAATATCTACCCACCTGTGGAAGAAAAACCCATTGCCATTCTTGGCTGGTGCAGATGAGACACTGGATTGAAAACGAAAACAAATTAATCCTCATTTATGAGAAATACAGTCCCCTACAGGAAACCTCATTTCTTGAGTAGCACTAATATTTACCTCAGCTGCAGTGCCACCTGCTGTCCAGTTCCATTTCTTGTACATTTCTAGACAAGATGTAGAACGTTTCTCTAAACTTAATCCATAATTAAACAGCAATGGAGACTGAACATTCTTTTGGTTATTTCACTCTTAACTTGCTGAATAAATAGATACAAGAAGGAAGGAGGTATTCTGTACATTTAAATTGTGAGGGAAAAGAAATCGTTTTGCACTTCCAGAAGTGCTGACCTGTAACTCTCAGAGTTGCAGTCCCCAAATACTTGAGGCATCATGTTTGGGAAGAGTATAGCTATACTATACTACGATCATGCAACCATGAGGATGCGGCAATGGTTGTAAGTGTGAAAAACGGCCATAAGTCACTTTTTTCAGTGCTGTTGTAACTTCAAACAGTCACTAAATGAACTGTCGTAATACCATCTGCATTGCAAATTACAGCTCTGTATTAAATGTATTTCTCTAAGAGTAAAAGAAATAAGGAGTATTAACGTCTAGAGATTTATACGTAAGATTAGATAGTCTGCAAATTTTAGAATAAAAGTAGGGTCAAACAATCAGGTCTGTCCATTATAGTGGGACAGGAAAGGCAATAACTGGAATTTTGATTACCACCAATAGATGCCTCTAAAGGAGCCTTGGTGGTGCAGCAGACTAAAGTGCTGTTAAGTAGCACTTAGCTGCCAGCTGCCTTCAATTACTGCGAGTTCAAATGTCACCAGGCTCAAGGTTGACTTAGCCTTCCATCCTTCTGAGGTAGGTAAAATGAGGACCCGGATTGTGGGGGCAATAAGCTGACTTTGTATAAAAAAAACCACTGCTTGGGGTGGGGGGGGGGGCAAAAGCCTTACTAAGCAGGTATATACAAAAGTATGAAGGCTATTGCTTAACACATTGTAAGCCTCCCTGAGTCTCCAGAGAAGGGCGGCATATAAATCAAACCAAAAACAAACAAACAAACAAACAAATAAATAAATAAATAAAATCCAGAGATTCACAGCAAACTGCAGGAATTATTGTTTAAAACACACAGATGATGCAAGATGTGTTTAAGGTCTCATCATTGAATTTACAGTATCTACCCTTTTCTCATTCATTCATACATACACCCAAAACCTGTAGTTTAGTTTTGAGACCCTCTGCTCACATGCTGACCCATGGACAATGCATAGAGGGTTTACACAGTATGGATTCAGCATAGGTCTTTTTGAATAGAATAGAATAGAATTCTTTATTGGCCAAGTGTGATTGGACACACAAGGAATTTGTCTTTGGTGCATATGCTCTCAGTGTACATAAAGAAAAAATAAAATATATTCATCAAGAATCATAAGATACAACACTTAGTGATACTCACAGTAGATCACTAGCTAATGAATAGCAAAATGCTTGCTAGGCTTTACAGAACTGAAATCTAACAGGACTTTAGGGGCCCAGGATGTAACACATGGTATATTTCGATCCATTTTGGCCTAAAGATATACTGTTAGAGCTAGGCCACAATCATCCAGATGACTACCTGTGTTCACACATAAACATAAATTGTACACGCATTTGGAGAGGCCTTGCTTTAGGCCATCCACCAAATGTCTTAAAAAGGCCCTGCTAGATGTTACTTTACCAATACAGAACACTCTTGAACCCAATGCTGCCATCTAGTGGTTGTCTGGCATTTAGTAGCCCAGATAGCATCAAATTTGCCAAAAATTAATAACCCCTGGGAACAATATAATCAGCAGAGGCAGACATTCACAAAGGCTAAATTTGCCAGACCATGGTCTCCTGGGGTTCCCCCCCCCCAAGCTCCTGAAAAAAATATGAGACCATGTTTCATGAGCTGTTTTAAGGTGTTCCTTGGGAAAGTTAATAAAGCTGTCAAAATAACTTCTACTAGAATGCTGAAACAAAGCAGAATACCAACAGTAACACTTTGAAGTCCTTTGCACCAAATGAATCTTGCAAGGTTTCATAGGATTTACGTCCCAAATCTGCAAAGGGAAAAAAAACACTTCCTTTAGTTCTGCTTTGCACCAACCTCCTCTGGTGCTTCTAATGCTTGGTCCTGTTAAGTGTTGGAAAGGTTAAAGTGAATGGATTGCCTTGTGGGTGGTGCAATTTTCAAGGACAAAGGAAACCAACAGTTCAGCTATGCAATTGTCTGAAAGTTTCACTATGGTTCACCGACTCTATAGGATTGCTTTATTGCTTTTTTCATTGTTGGGATAGTGATGGTGGGAAGTCATGCCACTTCCCAGCATACATTTGGATCCCTGCCAATTTTATCACTGGTATTCATTGCATTCTCTGTGGTGGGGGGGGGGAGGAAATCCCAGAATCACAGCTCTAATTGAGAAATTTATTGCAAATGGTTTGCTCTCTTTATAAAGCTATAAATGCCAATGTAATATCGTGGATTTAAAACCTGGCCTCTGAAGCTCCTTTAATTGACAGATTTCCCCCTTTTTTTGATAGAGCCCTATTCATTGTATTCCAAAGCAATAGAAACAGGATTAGATTTCTTAGTATTTCTGATTACCTAATCCTCAGAGTAACAACCTTTTCTTTGACTTTGAGGTACGACGTGGTTATATAGCAAAGCCCAATCTGTTCTTTGCAAGGATTTGACTCCTACTTAGTGTAACTCTTTTTTATATCAAATGAGCTATGAGTTGGCTTATTAAACAAGCTGGGAATTTAGAGTTTGCTGCAGATTGTATATAAATTATAAAGCTCTTGGATGTACGTACACTCCTCAAACGCTGATCTATAAAAAAAAAAAGATAGTAGAAGACTGAGAGGTTAGAGGTAGACTTGGAAACAGTAATTGGTTCTCTTCATAGAAAATGAAGACGAATCACATATTTTGTCATTAACTATCCAGTCACTTACAGGTAATCCTCACTGAAGTACCTCAACTGGGACTGGCAACTCCATTGCTAAACAATATGGCTCTTAAGCAGGGGTGGGCTTCAAAGATTTTGCGAAAGGTTCTCTGCCTGGTTGCTGGGTGGGCGTGGCCATGGTGGGCATGGCCTAATCGGCCTCCTGCACCATGGCGGGAGGGGGTGTTTTTGCCCTCCCCAGGCTCCGGAGGGTTTCCTTGAGCCTCCGGGAGGGCGAAAACAGCCTCCCCAGGCTCCAAAGGCCCTCTGGAGGCCAGAAATGGGCCTGTTCCTGAACTTCCGGTAGGCCCATTTTTTACTCTCCCCGAGTCTCCATGTGCGCCCTGTACTTACTTGCATTCAAAACAGGCCACATGGCGACTCCTGGGAGGGGCAGGGAAGGGTGGCCATGGCTAGTCAGGAGTGGGATTTGAGGGTTCTCCAAACTGCACAGAATCTTAGCTAGAAGTTCTCCTGAATCCCTGCGAACCTCCACCTGCTCTTAAAGCAAATCACCGTGTTAACTGTGCAACACATATGATATCAATTCCACTGCCGCTGTTGAGCAAATCACCCACAATTATTAAATGATTGTGACGTGTGATTTTACTGGCAGCTCCTCCATTGCCTTTGCTGATCTGAAGCCAGCAGAAAAGCTCGCAAATGGCAATCACGTAACCATGGGACACTGTGACAGTCATAAATGCTAGTTGGTTGTAAAATGCTCAAATGACAATCATGTGACCTCAGGGATGCTGTGACAATTGTAAATTTGAGGACTGGCAATAAAGTTACTTTTTAAGCACTGTTATAGCTTCAAACTAAACAGGACAGTTGCTAATGATATGTTTGTCTCTCTAATCCAGCAGATGAGTTTGCTTCTGCACATGGAGAAACTCCTGTGCTAGAATGGAGAGATGAAGCAGGAATCTTCATGATCCCCATCTCATTTTCCTAATCCAGGCCACAATTTCCCATCCATGCATGGAGGGAAGCTGCCTGCCTTCCTTTGGCAGGAATCACTTTTGGTCTGTCCACTTAACGACCACAACTGGGAGATAGATTGCAGTTATTGAGTGAGGCAGTCACATGGGCATCTTGTTCAATGACCCTTTTGCTCAACCACTGAGATTCTGGCTCCAATTGTGGTCATAAGTCAAAGCCTACCTGAATAGTTGCTCAAAGGTAATTATTAGAATTATATAGTTTGTCCAGAAATGAATTGGCAGTCACTGCAATTCATAAGAGTAATATGAATCTTGGAATTTTGCCTTGTGTCACTGCATCCACTTCCAAATGGGGCATTCTTTATGGGCCTGCTGAATTCTGTACCAATTGAAGCCTCCAGGCTAATTTATTTATTTATCATATTTATATGGCTTTCCATCTCACAAAATGTGACTCTTGATGGTGTAAAAATAAAGCTATATATAAAAGCAGCTCTTACCAGAGAGGCCTGCCATAATCAAGTTGGAAAGTGACCAAATGTTTAGGCCGTTTTCTTTTCAAGGCTTAGGTTAATTTATGACCAGCGTTTTTCAACTTGGCAACTTTATATTGTGTGGATTTCAACTCCCAGAATTCCTTAGCTATGTTGAACATTAGGAGAAATAAGAACCTTATGATAACATATTATGGTTCAGTTCATGGTATGGCAGGCTGAAATTGGGCCAGGAAAGGCCCAAATATTAATCCATACACCCATTTTATAAATCTCACTTAAGATTAAAAACTATGCCCAAAACAGTGATTGAGGATAGATTTCAGCAAATCCCTGTTGAATAAAGACTCTTGTAGTTATTCTCAGATTGAGGATTTACTGCTTTATTTTTTATGTTGCCCATTATCGTTGTCATCTATGGGAAACATATGGAAAAAAGCTGAACAATCTCAGTTCAATTGAAGAAAACATATCTTCCTTTTATCTGACTATAATGAAGCCATGTCTGTTGGCACTTGCTACATAAAATATTAAATATTTAAGAGAGAACCAGTTTGACATAGTGAAGAAGGTACTGGCCCAGAGACCAGGGGACTGGGAGTTCTAGTCCCAGTCATGAAAACTGGCTGGATGACTTTGGGCCAGTTGCTCTTTCTCAACCTAACCCACCTCATAGGGTGATTGTTGGAGGGGAAATAGGAGGAAGAAGGAATATTAGATATGTTCGCTGCTTGAATTATATGTAAAACAGGATATAATAGTGCTACACGGAAAGAGACTCCTGGAAATTATTCTATATTGACTCCCAAAGATACAGTGTATTCTATTCGGGATTCATTTGAGGAAAGAAATGTTATGTGAGGATAAATCAAAGAAACTTTCTTTTCAAATGCTAGTTTTATGGAGGCATTTTGGGGCCTGAGATAGTTCTTTGAAACTGATTGCTCTGTGTCACTGTGTCTACTTCCAAATGGGTCATCCTTTATAGGCTATTATAAAGGATGAATAGAAAATACCAAAGCTGGCACTGCCAATCTTCTTCCTCAGTTTTTATGTTTCTTCCTAATTTTGGTTGATGCATTGTAAAATGTTATTTTTATTCAGAATGTTTCCTCTTCACTACCCCGATATAGCAAAAAAGAAAAAAAATCATTCATAATTGTTGTTCTGATGTATACAGAGTAAACAATACCTTCTGCTCTCTCTCTCTCCCTCTTTCTTTCAGACAGAGAGAGAAAGACAGAGACAGAGAATGAGAGAGACAGAGAATGAGAGAGAGAGACACAGAGAGACACAGTGAATGAGAGAGAGACAGAGACAGAGAGACAGAGACAGAAAA
>WNWU01000017.1:20127141-20181755 GCA_012654045.1 Ptyas mucosa | reverse complement strand
ACAGAGACAGAGACAGAGACAGAGAATGAGAGAGACACAGAGAGACACAGAGAATGAGAGAGAGAGAGACAGAGACAGAGAGAGACAGAGAGACAGAGACAGAGAGAATGAGCGAGCGAGCGAGAGACAGACAGAGAGAAAGACAGAGAGAGAGACAGACAGACAGAGACAGAGACAGAGAATGAGGGAGACAGAGAATGAGAGACAGAGAGCCTCAGGTCTGTTCTTCCTGCGTCAATTCAGAAAGCTCAGACTGCCCCAAAAGCTGTTGATACAGTTCTACAAAGGAATTATTGAGTCTATCACCTGCATCTCTATAACTTTCCGGTTTGGCACTGCAACCAAACAAGGTAAACATAGACTTCAAAAGATAGTTACAACTGAGAGCTTCTGCACCAGAGACAAATTCCTTGTGTGTCCAATCACACTTGGCCAATAAAGAATATTATGTTCTGTTCTGTTCTGTTCTGTTCTGTTCTGTTCTGTTCTGTTCTGTTCTTCATCAAGATCAGTTTGATGCTGCAACATTTTGTGGCTATGCCCTCTCTGTAGCCAACATGCAACCAGATCAAACTACTTCAAATTTTATACACTATTTCACTGCTTTTCTCGCTGTGTTCTTTGTAGTGGGTGAAACATGTAATGAGTCTTTTATTTATGTTGTTGACTATGCTGACATATGTGTGGTTCTCTGAAATTTTACACATCTACTCCCCTGAGTGAGTCTGTATGTTATATCTTCCAGCTAATAACACAATTCTAGCATATTGTTTCTCAATGAATACAAAAACAGTTTTAGTTGCTGCCTTCCCAGAAGAGGTAGAGTTTACAAAAAGCAGGGTGATGGTTGACAGTTGTATATACTGTCTATATGCACTTGTGAGTCCTTTTGACACAAGTCAACAGTGTGGACTCATAGTTTGCAAGCAGGAACATTTGGTGAATCTGTATCCAATTACTACATTTTTTTTTCTGAAGGCTGCACCATCTAACAATACTTACACACGTCTGTTTTGTATCATTTTGTAATCTGCTTTGATTGAACCTGTTTAATCTCACAATGTATTCTGCTTTGGAGAGCTGAGCCAATTTGCTCCTGATTATGTTGTAGTTTATTGGAAACAACAAAACTTGTGGATGGTAGAGATACTCAGTCATCTAGGTCATGGTTGTCCCAAAAGTGCTTTTTCAGGAGAGCTGCAGAAGTTTCTTGAATGAGAAGCAAAACGTCTTCAAAAGAAAAACCAAGAAAATCCAGTTGCCTCCTGAAAAAACATCTTTGGGACAACAAAACTTATGGGTGATTTGCTTTCCCATTGACAGGATATCACTTTGCCTTCCAGCCTAACTCAGGCCAACCACCCCTCTTCCTTTAACCCCTAGATAACATGGAGAGGAAATGGAAAACCAAGATTAAAAGCTGATCAGTGAAGCCAGACAGTTGAGGACTAAGGAGATACCCCCTCCTCTTCTAGCAGTCTATTCCTGAAGATTTTCTCTTCCTGTATGCTTTGTTTACCATCTATCTGCCCCTTCCCCAAATCCAGCTGCCATAGCAACCTATAACCATGGTCACAGCAGAGCCATTGGGGCATTTGCTTACTTATGTATTAGAATCAGGTTTCCTGTGCATTGCTTCCCATCGCAGCAGCTTTGCAGAATTTTGTTTTGCAAACCACCAGCAAAGGCACGCCTGCATAATATTTTGGACATAGGTTAACAGTTTACTTCCTTTCTGTGTGAATTGGGATGAGGAGGAATTTTTGTGACTGTATGACCCGTGTTAACCTAAGGTACAAGATGCTGATTGGCTGATATTCTGCTGCTGGTCACCTGGAGGGAAGGAAGCGAGCACTGGTGAGCTCTGTGTCCTCACTACATGTTGAAATTATGTCAAATGAAGAGACTCAAAATCAGATTCTAAAGAGCCATGCAAGAGGGTTTTAGAAAAAGATGATAGTGCAGAAGACTTGTTTTGTGTGTGCCTTCCAATCAGTCTTGACTTCTAGCAACTTTTACATACAGGTAATCCTGGGGTTATGAGTGTTCCCTTCGCAAATGTTTGAAGTTATGCGATAAGCACCTCCTAGCGTTTGCGAACAAGTCCTGAAACTACGAATCTTGCAGCACCACAGCAGTTGTTTCCCCTTAAGAACATCTGCAGAGGCCCTGCAACATTCGTCCTGAATGTTGCCGGCCAAAATGGAGCTACTGAGGGGCAGATCCATCCCTCAGAAGCTCCATTTTGGCCTGCAATGGGCTGGGGGAGGCCCATAGAGTCCCAAATGGAACTGCAGAGGAGTGTACGTGGCTGAGAGGCTGGTGAGAGACTGCTTGCTAGATCTTCACAAAGTAAGTGACCAGAGCAGCAAGTTGGGTAAGGGGGAAAGCAATTATGGGGAGCATGAGGTATTTCAGTGGGTCGGGGAGGCCTTGGGTGGTTTTAGGCAAGTGGCCTGTTCCATCACTAGGCCTCCCATGGCCTTCCCCACCCTTAAATACCTCATGTGCACTTAACAAGCCTCACATTTGATTAGTGAATGTGTGGGTGAAAGGAGGGAGTGATCCCGTTCAAGGTACAAGATTCACTCCCACGAATCCTTGGGTTATGAATGGAATGGGCAGGCTCCATTACATTCATAACTCGAAGACTACCTGTATAAATATAAATAGCAATAGCACTTAGACCAGGGGTGAAATGCTCCCGGTTTGGACCGGATCGCCCGATCCGGTAGTGATGGCGGCGGGTGGTTCCGAGAACTGGTAGCAAAAATCCCTGTGCCCCCCATGCCCAGCTGAGCCATGTGATCATCAGAGGCTGCAGTTGTTAAGTGAATCACTACAGCTGCTAAATTAGTAACACGGTTGTTAAATGAATCTGTCTTCTCCATTGGCATTGCTTGTCAGAAGGCTGCAAAAAGTGATCACATGACCCTGGGATCACATGACCCTGGGATGTAATAAATATGAACCAGCTGCCAAGCACCTGCATTTTGATCACATGACCATGGGGATACTATAATGGTCGTAAGTGGGAAAAACAATCATAAGTCACATTTTTCAGTGCCACATTCTACAACCAGTGAATGGTTGTAGATTGAGGACTACCTGTAATTGCAAGGCTCAATTACCGTCATAATTTGAGGACCATCTGTATGGATTTTCATATAGACTGCCCCTCAGTAAAAGTAAAGCCTCCCTCCTTCGGTTTGCTTGCCTCCTGTCCTCTGCCCAATGAGCCGTTCTAAAAATGCAACAAATCCTCCACCTTCAAACACTTCACTGCTCTAGCATAGTGTCTTTATGTAAGCCTTTCATACAAGTTACCTTGGTTCTTCCTCATTGAGTTGCTTGAATGTTGTTATTCAAAACAGGGTGCAATGCCTTGATGGATTACAGAACCAGCATTCTCCTTTGGGACTCAGAAAGTGGAGTTAAAGGCCTATCCTTCTCTGAGTTGGTGAGCATTAGCGTCATCAATCACAGTTAGCCTCTTTCATGTAGGAGTTGGCAGAATTCCCTGTGGTTGCAAGGGATGTACCCATTTTGGCATGAGATAAATAAGAGAGGGTTCTACATTTAATATCATATCTGATTTTGTGCATAATGATCTGGATATCTCTAACTATCTGTAAACACATTATTGATTGATTGGGCAGTCAAATATATATGATAGCATTGAATGCATAACCATCGATGCGAGAATAAAAATCTCCTGCTCACTGCATCTATATTCTAGCTCACTTAATTCTCTATGGGCAGTTTTAGAAATGAGGTGTGTTTTCCCAAGTATGTTTTCTTTTTTTTTACAATTTAGCATAGCTGCTTAATCTAGGGAAGTTTGATCTGTAAATAACAATCGTCAAGAAACCTTGATTTTGTTTCTAATCCTCAGAGGCTCTTAAAGAAGGAGTTTAATCCATATATTGTAAAGGTGAAAAGATTATCTATATATGCTACTTAGTTTTTCCTTTGATAAATGCACTAGAGCAGGTCTGTCAAACTCGCGGCCCACGGGCCAGATGCATCATATGCTGGCCACGCCCACATCCCATTTAGCAAAGGTGAAAAAAGTCCCAATACATCACTGCCATGACGCTGTGAGTTTGACATCCCTGCAGTAGAGTGTATTTTGTCTTTATTAAAATAAATAAACTATAGGCGGGTAAAAATTAAGTAAAAGGCAATATATATGTCATGCAGAAATATAAACATGCAGAATTGAGGAATATTTGAAAATATGAAGGAATTATTTAATATCCTTGATGGATATTTTAATTTTAAATGAATGTGTATATTTGTGAGCCATTTATCTACCCACACACATATTCATATGCACAAAAGTTATTGGGCAAGTAAATTGGTAGGTTATTTTACAAATGATGGCCTCTTAAATCTTCTTATTCCAAATGATCCTTTTTGCAAAATATTTAGTAATCTATTGTACACTATGTTCAAATTGAATGAATGCATATAGGCTTGTTTGGTCTTTGAATATGTATTTCAGTTGGAGTGAAAAGAAATAAGGATCTTTTGTTGCTTATGGTGTGTTTGATTTAGATTTTATTTCTAGCTGAGGAAAAAATAGTACATAAATTTCTTTCCTAAAATAGTTTTCTATGTGTTCTTTATTTTCAACTAGCAATGTGGCATCATCTGCACATTAGTATTATTGTTTTGACTGCCACATTTCACTCAGACGTTATCTTTTCAATTCTCCCATCAATTAAATAGGGATGGTGATAATCTCCACTCTTATCTTGCATTTTTTTGTATGCTGAATCATGCTCTCTCTCTAAATTCAATTCTTATAGCAGGTTCTAGTCCATTCTAAAGGTTCCTTAGAAGAATAGTTATTGTGGCACTTCCATTCGCCTTAAAACATTCTGGCATGATCTGTATAATCAAGACCTTGCTATAGTTTGGGATGCAAAAGTAAATCAGGTCATATAATATAATGTTATGCACATATATGTATAAAGGATTCTGTGTCTGTTAGTATGATCTGTTGGGTTAGGGTTTTTTCCCTTCTTCTTTCACTTATGAGTCATTGAGATGTATTTTGTGCTGGGGGGGCTGCACTGAGGGAGGCTCATCCAATCTCATTGTACACATGTTGTGCATTGACAATAAAGGTTTGAACTGAATTTGAGTTGAATTGACATGCTAGATAATTTCCTTTCATATCTAGCATTAATTATCCAGTATCATCGGTTGCTTTTCTGAACTCTATCTGTTCATTTGATATTTATCTCACCATGCATGGTGCTAATCCCTTTGCACAATCTTAAGCAACTGAAATGGATGGCAAAGTTCAATGTATTTTAGGATTCCACTCAGAATCAAAAAGTGTTACAAAACGTATTAATATATATATATATTTACTGGCCAAGGCAGTAAGTATATCCTTCCCTGATCTCATTTTCTTCATATAGGTTGGGCTGCAGACCACATCATCCCCTGGCCAGGAGATAAGGAAATTATAGTCCAACATACATTGACTACACCAAATTAGAACCGGCTGTATATAGATTACTTCCTCCCTTACATAAATTTGCTTACTTGTTTGAGATGAAGTGATTGTGAGATTACACAAGCAAACAGCATGAACTATTGGATTTCTCAGATAATGAATAATTCAGAAGCTAGATTTTCTTTTTAAAAAAAATTGTTTTATTATGACACATTAAAACAATATAAAACATATAACTTTTATATACATAAACTCTTTTTACAGCTCTTTCGTAGTGATCCTTACTTATTATTTACTATTTATACAAATTTTAACTTTATCTTGTTCCATATTGCTATCTGTCCTCTTCATTTCATCTACCTTTTAATACTCTTGTACATTTCAATCACTATGTTGTAATTTACCAATTTTCCCCATTAGTTTTAACATTTCTTTTTCTGCTCTTTATTCTTCTTCCTGATTTTTCCTTTCCTCCAACCACTCTTACCATCTATGCCAAATTTTATGGTATTCTGTATCCTCTTTTTCCTTGAGTTTTTTTGTCAGTCTGTCCATCTCTGCGCATTCTAAGATTTTTTTAATTAACTCCTCTTCAGAAGCTAGATTTTCATGAAGAATAGGAATCACTTATGTAGGCATATTATGGCATTACTTAATATATTCCAATTAGAATGGTGTCAACCACTGAAACTTATAAGAATTATTCAGTAGTAAGAAACAATAAACATGTTTATCATTCAGAATGAATGCAAAACAAGAAAGCCAGATAAATGACATTATATCCTGAAGAATTTGGTAGAGATTACTAATAACATTTCATATCCTACCTCTTCAAATAAGCTGCAGAATAAATTATATGTGGAGCAATATTAATGATGACACTGTCCCAGTTTCTTGAGCTATATTCTCGGAATATACATGATCTGTAAAAACCCAAAGGATTTAAGAAAGGGAAACAACTCTGAATAATATAGTCATTTCCATTGGTTTAAGCACTTTTGTAATCCATAGGGCTGTTTGATTAAAAAAAAGGGGGGGAGATATAAAGGTAAGATTATCTTCTTATATGTGCAGATTGGTCTTCTGGATCATGTTTATACATGTGTGAGAGAATGAAAGTCAACTCCTTCAACTTTTGTTAGAACTGTTATTTTTATGAAGCCCTGCCATGGGAATCATTCAGTTAAACCTGAAGAGAATCAGGGTTCTGGATTTCATCAGAGACTTCTAGTTTTTCCTCCCATGATTGAAGAAGAGGGGGGGTTAACCTATTTTCCAAAGCCCCAGAAGGCAAGGCAAGAAACAATGGATGGAAACTAGTCAAGGAGAAAAACAACCTGGAATTAAACAGAAACTTCCTAACAGTGAGAACAATTCACCAGTGGAATGAATAGCTTGCCTTCAGAAGTTGTGGCTACTTCATCACTGGAGATTTTTAAGAACAGGCAGGACAGCCACTTGTACAAAATTATATAGGGTCTCCTGCTTGAGCAGGGGGTTGGTCTAGAAGACCTTCAAGATCTCTTCCAGCTCTATTCTGATTGATTAATTGATTGAAACAATGATGGGAAGCAAATGCTGCAGCTGCAATTCAGGAGTGCTCCTTCACCAACTGTTCTCATCAAATCATGTAGTGTTTTTAAGGCAATTGCCTCTGTCTACAAGTACCAATCACTTCTAAGCCCCTGATTGAGTCTGCATTTTATTCTACCAATAGAAACTCAGATCCAACTCTGTTTTATGGGATAGCAATAAGAGCAATTCTCTGGCATGTGTGAAGCTTGCCTTATTCAAGAACTATAGGAGGGATTTTAACGGAGACCCACTGTCTGATGTTTTAGCCAACTCTGCTGTGTAAGATGAGGAGTGATGCATAATATGCAAATCCTTAGAAAAGGGTCGTAATTCATAATTCATGGGAGGGTAAGTGGAGGATCATTTTTATTGTTAAAATAACTTGTTTTCTGGAGTTCTCTACCATGAGCTGCTTCAGAAGCTATATGAATAGGTCAGGTTAACTTTTTGTTGTCTTCGTTGTTTTAGCCAATCAGCAAACCCTACAGATGTTAAACGGCAATTTGTAATCGGCTAATGTCCCACATTCTTTCTAATTGTGCTGCAGTTTTTAATATTTAAATTGAGGGCAAGCAAGTCAGCATGGTTCTCAAAGGCCAGATTCATTTTGAAAGGCAGGATCCTTACTGTGAAGAGAGTCTCAATTCTCAATTATTGAATTTATGTCAACATACTAAAAGGAGCTGATTGCTTATTTAACCATCACAGCAAAATGACTATAATAAACTCAGATCACATTTTACTGCAATTAATCTGGCCATCTTTAAATGCAAAGGCCAGAGGGCTAAATAGTTAGAGTAACGAGTAACAAAAATTAGTTATAGTAACGAGTGACAAAAATGCAAAAGCCAAAAAGTGCACTAGTGAAAGTAAGGAAATATTATCAAATTTCACACTTCTACTATATGTGTTCAGAGCGAAGATATTCGTGAAGTAAAACTACCGTAGGTCCACTAATCAGCCATCTAAAATACTACCAATATTTTCACACTTTATCTTCAGAGTTAACCTTTTAATTCTGATATTATCTAAATCATACTTCTAAGTAGGTATTAACAAATGTTTTTTATGCATTGTTGCTCAATCTGATTTCTGGACCTGGTTTTTTTTAAAAAAATAAAAAATAAAAAACCTAGCTAGAAATTTGCTAGATTAGATCCCAGGGCAGGATGGAGCTTGATTCTTTTAACAAATGAAACAAATCGGCATATTTAAAGCAGCAGTATCC
Source organism: Ptyas mucosa (assembly GCA_012654045.1). NCBI lineage: Eukaryota > Metazoa > Chordata > Lepidosauria > Squamata > Colubridae > Ptyas > Ptyas mucosa. The sequence continues at coordinate 20,173,479 of WNWU01000017.1, read as the reverse complement.
TCTTTTCTTAGTTTCCCAGTATCTCATAATCCTAATTTATTTGAATGCTGTCCCTTCTGTTGCTATCCACTCCAGCAATTACTCAACATCTGCTTCATTGATCTTGCCTGAACCTCCTCCTCCGACATAGTCCCAGAAGGCAGAAGACAGGCGCTAAACAGCATTCTCCATCATCTCTCAACATCAGGCCAGTTCCCCCAAAATAGCCCGTAAGAAAAACTCATCTTTTTGCCAGGAAAATAAAGTCTTTAGTTGAATGGGGAACACAATTGTTAGATCGGTGCAGGGAAAGGAACACGTGACTCAGCTGCTGTCCGTTCAGAACTTTATTTAATGAGAAACAGAACTGCCGGCTGTGCTGCCGAGCCTCCTTTTATACAGCTTGGGCAAGCCAGCCGGCCAATGACAACTATTTAAAACTCCCACCAGTGGAATCAGCCAATCCCTCGGTGGATGTCCTTATTAGAACATAATACCCCTCCCCTCTTAGTTCTTAGTCCATCAATCAAAAGTCCACATGAGTTACATAGTCGCGCAGGTAGGTAGGACGGTGAATGGTCCTCCCTGACCTGCGCGGTTCAGTCCCCTCCTCGCCACTGCTCCGGACGGCTCGCGCTCCTGGGCTCCTCCATCCCTGCTGGGGAACTTCCTGGGACTCAGCCGTTGAGTGTGCGGGGCCTCGCCTAGCACCTCCGGCTGGAGTCGGGACATCCTTCTGCGGTTGAACCAGACAGCTGAATCTCGGTAGGAACTTTGGTTCTTCTCCCTTCTCTACGCCTCTCTCTCGGGGTCTCCCCCTGTCGGTGTTGGTGGGGCTCTCCCACGGTTGAGCCCCCGGTAAATCTTTCGGTGGTCTCTGGCCAGCCTCGAAAGAGTGGTGTTGGCCTACCCTGTTGGGGTTGAGCAGTCCTCCCTCGCAAGTGTGTTGTAGGCCTCCCTGGTTGGAACGGTGTTGTGGCCTGCCACTGGTGTCCTGTGCATTTTGGTGGTACTGGCCTACTCTGTCGGGGTTGAGCAGGCCTCCTCTGCAGGGTTGGTGCGGTTCCCCCGGCCAGGGTGGCATTGCGACTCCCTGTTGTGGGGGTGGAAATCTCCCTCGCCGGGGTGTTGGATGCCCACCTCACCAGATGTGTGACGGTTGGCTGCAATGGGTCGTCCCCAGTCTACTTGTTCGCTGTTGCAATCCCCTTCCCGGCTGGGTTGCTGGCCGACGCTGTTGAAGGGATGCCGGCTTGTGCGGTTGGATGGTTGCCGGTCTACTCGGTCCCTCTCGTTGTGGGGGTGGTATTCCGTCGACCCAGGCCCCCGCTGATTGGCCTCGTCGGGGTGCCGCAGGCCTGCCTCGTTGGGGTGTGGCAGGCCTACCTCGTCGGGGTGTTGCAGGCATACCTCATCGGGGTGTTGCAGGCCTACCTCGTTGGGGTGTTGTAGGCCTACCTCGTCGGGGTGTTGCAGGCCTACCTCGTTGGGGTGTTGTAGGCCTACCTCGTCGGGGTGTTGTAGGCCTACCTCGTCGGGGTGGTTTCCATCGACTTCCCTCCACCTTTTCCGGAGTTGGTCAATGTGCCGCCTGCAGGTCCGTCCGTCGTCCAGCTCCACCTCGTACGACCTCGGACCGGTCACTCTCCCGATGTGGCCTTTTAACCATTTGGGCACCCCCTGGAAATTCAACGCAAAAACCAGGTCTCTGCTCGCGAAGCTCCTGGGTGGCTGGGGGCTGGTTGGCTTGTCTTTGGGGTTGTACTGGGGGTGAAGCTGATCCAGCGGTGATCGCAGCTTCCTCCCCATCAGCAGTTCTGCCGGGCTCTTCCTTGTGATCGAGTGAGGTGTGATGTGTTGGGCCAGCAGGAATTTGTCTATTTTTTCCTGCCAGTCCCATGTGTCCATTTTGGAAAGTGTGTCCTTAGTTAACCTCACCATTTTCTCAGCTTGCCCATTTCTGGCCGGCCTGTACGGAGCGATGAGAGCATGCCGGATGCCCAGTTCGGCCAGAAATTCCTCCATTGCCTTGGGGCCCATTGTCTGACACCAGGATGTCTGGCAGCCCATGAGTGGCAAACAGGCGGCGGAGTGCTCTGATGGTTGCTTCCGTCATGGTGGTGGTCATTGAGATTACTTCTAGCCACTTTGAGAAGGCGTCGACCACAATGAGAAGAAACTTCCCATCCAATGGTCCTGCGAAGTCGATGTGGATCCTTGACCATGGACTGCTGGGCTGTTCCCACTCCGTCGGCTGAGCTTGCGGGGGTGCTGGTCCTGTCGTTTGGCACGGGTCACATCTGGCAATCCACGCTTCAATGTCTTTGTCTAGCGTTGGCCACCAGACGTAACTCCGTCCCAGCGCCTTCATTCTCACGATCCCTGGATGGCCGCTGTGCAGGGTTTCCAAAGTCCGTTTTTGTAGGGATGGCGGGATGACCACCCTCTCTCCCCATAGAAGGCAACCTTTCCTCATAGCCAGTTCATTTTGCCTTCTCGCAAATGGGGCAAATTCTTCACCCAGTCTCTCATTTGGCCATCCTCTCAACGTCCAGGAGAGTATTTGCTTCAGGGTTTTGTCTCTCTGAGTGTGGCTGGCCACCATGGTCGATGAGACTGGGCACTGCTGGTCATCATCGATGTGGTAAAATCCAAGAGTGGGTCCTGGATCCACCACTGGTTCCTTTATGGGGCATCTGCTGAGTACCCGGAGAGGAATATGGCCCAGTGTGTCATCCTGGGTGACATGAAAGAGGGAGTTTGTTTGTCCCCAGCTAATAGACCCAGCAACGGCTTGTGGTCTGTAATAATTGAAAACGTCCTTCCATACAAATACTCGTGGAACCGTTTGATGCCTGCTACAATAGCAAGGGCTTCTTTGTCCAGCTGGCTATAGTTCCGTTCAGCTGAGGACATGGTTTTCGAGAAGAAGGTGATGGGGGCTTCCGTCCCATTGGGAAGCTGGTGGCTGAGGACAGCCCCCACTCCGTATGGAGACGCATCACATGTCAGGACCAGGAGAAGTGACTCGTGGTATTGCATGAGTACACTGTCGGATGATAGAAGTTGCTTGATTCTTTGGAAAGCTGTCTCTTCTTCAGTTCCCCACTTCCAAGGTGCCGCCTTCCCTAAGAGTCGATGGAGTGGCTCAGCAACAGTGGCTTTCTGTTTTAAAAAGACACTGTAAAAATTCAGTAGTCCCAGAAAAGCCTGAAGCTCGGTTTTAGATTTGGGGGCAGGAGCTTCATGAATAGCTTTAACTTTACTTTTGGTGGGGTGGATGCCCTTGCTATCAATTAAATAGCCCAGGAACTCGACCTCTGAGACTCCAATGACACACTTGTCCCATCTGACTCTGAGACCCTTCACCTGGAATCTCTGCAGGGTAAGCCTGAGTCGTTCCATGAGTTGGGTCTCAGAATCTCCGGAGACCAGTACATCGTCGAAGTAAGGTACCACCCCAGGAATGACTTGAAAAAGGCATTCCATCATCGATTGGAATATTCCAGGGACAGCGCTGACCCCAAATTGGAGTCGTTACACTTAAATGCGCCCCTGTGGGTGACTATGGTTTGCGCCTCTGCAGTCTTTTCATCCACTGGCAGTTGCTGGTTAGCTTAGGCCAGGTCCAATTTTGCGAATATGTTCCCGCTGCCCAGTGAATGCAACAGATGTTGCACCACTGGCACGGGATATGCGCTCTGATGGAGTGCCCGGTTTATGGTACACTTATAGTCGGCGCAGATGCACACAGATCCATCATGCTTCATGGGGGTCACAATGGGGGTCTCCCATGCTGCATGATCAATCGGTTCCAGAATGCCCTGGGCGATTAATTTGTCCAGCTGTGCATCTACTTTAGGCTGAAGGGCAAAAGGAACTCTGCGGGGCTTAAGTCTGATTGGCACGATTTTAGGGTCTAAATTGAAAGTGATGGGCTTCCCCAAAAATTTACCTAGACTCCCGTCGAAGACGTCTCTGAAGTCGTCTAGGAGCTGGTTGAGTGCGCTCTGCCAAATCTGATTGATGCTGCCAATGGTAAGCCCTAGTGGCCTGAACCACTCCACTCCTAGAAGGGTCGGACGGGTCTCTTTCACAACGGCGATGGGCAGGTCCCCTGAGAAGTCTTTGAACTGGACTCTGACTGTGGTCCTCCCCAAAACTCCGATGGCATGCCCCCCAAAGTCCACCAGTCTCGCAGGCAGCGGTTTCAGGTTTCGTTGAGACAGTTCCGGTTTTAGCTGCTTCAATTTTCCCCAATCAATGATGGAGTAAGGTGACCCCGAGTCAATTTCCATCTGGCATGGCGACCCTTCCTCGACGTGGAATTTGTCGGATCCCTTCGCTGCAGCATGTGCAATAGTGGTCTGGTGGATTCCTCTGCTTTTCGGGTGGTTTTCACCGTCTTTTCATGGGTATTGGGACCGTTTGGATGATCTCTGGTATTCGCGGTCGGTTGCCCTGTGGCCCTCTGTGACCAGTTCAGCAGCTCTGCATGCTTCCGCGATGTGCCCCTTTTGTCTGCAGCATCTGCAGGTCGCATCCCGCCAGCGACATCTGGCGCGTGGATGGTCCCCGTTGCAGCTGGCACATCTGTCTTCCTGGCCGCCATCTTGTGGGTTTCCCCGCCTTTTGGGTCTTGTGACCTTATGGACGGCCATCTCAAGTTCAGATTCAGACCCAGTGGTGGTCTCATCTGTGGATTGGTGGGAATCCTTGCGAATTTTGTGGATTCCCTTGGATCTTCTCATCGTGGCTGCTGCTTTATCGGATGATTCGGCGGCCATTGCTTCCTCGATGACTTCCTTTAGGGACACTTTCTTTCGGGAGAGCAGTTTCTTTTGGACTGAGCTGTCCTTCAACCCGAATACTATCCTGTCCCTCAGTTGGATGTCCACGTTCTCGAACTCACACCTCGCTGCGATCTGTCGAAGTGCCGAGACGAAGTCTTTGAACGATTCTCCGTCTTGCTGGTTCCACTGATGGAATTCAAAGCAGTTCGCCAATAGGGTGCTTGATGGGGCGTAATGCTCCTGTAGTATCTCTTGTAGCTCGGTCCAGCGCATCAACTTGATGTCTCTTGGTGCCACGAGGTCCATGGCCATTTGCAGGACTCCGGATCCACAATGGGCCAGGAACAATGCTCTTTTCCTATTGTCGTCCAGGTCGGTGAAACCGTTGCTCGCCAAGAATTGTCTGAATCGGACCATAAAAGCCTTCCATTTCTCCTGGTTTGGCTTGAATGGTGCCAGTGAGATTTGGGGTCTGGCCATGGTTCAGTGATTCAGCTCCGGCGATTCTTCCGTGCTTCAGCTCTGACAATTTGCCCCAGTGACTTCAGCTCTGGCAATCGTACCGATGAGTTCAGCTCTCTCGGCGGCAATCGTTCCTGCTGGTTGTCATCGGTTCTTTCGCTCATCCTTCGTCGCCAGTGACTCAGCTGCTGTCCGTTCAGTACTTTATTTAATGAGAAACAAAACTGCCGGCTGTGCTGCCGAGCCTCCTTTTATGCAGCTCGGGCAAGCCAGCCAACTATTTAAAACTCCCGCCGGTGGAATCAGCCAATCCCCCGGCGGATGTCCTTATTAGGACATAACAACAATAACAAAGGAAACAACTATCCTTCACCATTTTAGAGCATGGGTCCTGTTAGAAGAAATGTCCATCTGGGTTCAGTTCCAAGTGGGGAGAAAGACACTAGAAACATGGTGGCTGATTGGAAAGATGGTTTTTAATGGTGGACAGGACCACATAGTTTGAGGTCCTGGGACAAAAACACTTGGGAGATATATATATATATATTTATACCCTCTCTTGGGCCCCACCCAGGAGTGGGTTCTAAAATTTTTTACTACCAGTTCTGTGGGCATGGCTTATTTTGTGGGCATGGCTTGATGGTCATGTGACAATTCTTTAGAATTTAGCAGAGGTACTGGTCTACCAGGCTTTTAACTGCTTGCAGAGCTGTCTACCCATTTATTTCTGCAGGCACTGACCTACTCATTTATTTTTGCAGACACTGGTCTACTCATGTATTTTTGCAGGCACTGGTCTACCCATTTATTTTTGCAGGCCCTGGTCTACTCATTTGTTTTTGGAGGCACTGGTCTACCATCAAACTGCCTTTTACCACTGATCAGCTGTAGGGCAGCCCTTTGAAGCCCCGTGGCAAGAGTTTAAACAGTTTTTTTTTCCTTATAGCACATCAGCTGGGACTCAGGAAGTAGCAATAGATTGGGGGTGGGACCAAATAAAAGGTAAGAATAATGCGGGGGTGGGGGGCAGGGGGGGCAGAACTGGTTTGGTGACATCATATCATCACCGCTACTGGCTCGGTGGAACCAGGCCGAACCGGGAGGAACCCACCATTGGCCCCACCTTAGAGTTTCCTGTTCCTGTACAAGAAATGTATCCCATTGGCTGTCAGACTCCCAGGGGGCGGGGGTCTTAGCTAACTTTGTAGGCTGTCTGTGTCCCAGGCTTGGTTGAACCTTGCTGGGTGATGATGTAATGAAAGGGCTTTGGGCAATTCCTACTGTGGCTTTGCCTGAAGGAGGTAGATCTTTGTTATGTAGAATAGACTGGCCCAGGCCTTAATGGCCCATGGACAAAGGTGGGATGGGGGCTGACTTTCTGCCTCCCTTTGACAAAGGTGGGGAGGCCCTGACTTTCTGCCTCCCTTTTAGGGGAAGTATTCTACCTTTGCAATATTTCCTAAAGTATCTCACTTTCCTAGGAGAGGGGTGGGTGCTAACTTCCTCCAGTCCCCAACCTCCAGTCCGTGGGCTGGCACCATTCTGCGGCATGCCAGAAACTGGGCCACACAAACAAGCGAAGCCCCATCTGCGGGATGCAGGCAGCATGCGAAACCACACTCCTTCCAGTCCACGGAAAAACCTCTCTCCACGGAACCATTCCCTGGTGCCCAAAAGGTTGGGGACAGCCAGTGGTGGGATTCAGCCAGTTCTCACCAGTTCGGGAGAACCGGTTGTTAACTTTCTGAGCAGTTTGGCAAACTGATTGTTGGAAGAAATCATTAGGGCAGAGAACCAGTTGTTAAATTACTTGAATCCATCACTGGGGGCAGCCATGTTAGAAAGTGGGAAAGGGACAGGAATCTTCCAGACATGCAGACCTTTACCCAAACTATAATGATATGGATGGTTACAGGCCTTTCCAGTAAATCATTTCTGTTGATTCTGTTGACTTATGATCAGTCCCCACGTCTACAACAGTTGCAGCATCCCATGCTCACGTGATCCAAATTCAGGCACTTGGCAACTGGCATGTATTTTAAGATGAATGCCGGATCCTGGGGTCATGTGATGGCCATTTGCAGCCTTCCCAGCCAGCTTCCAACATGCAAAGTCAGTGGGAGAAACTGGATTCACATAACTGCACTGATTGGCTTAACACCCATGCTAAAAAAAGAGTTCCTAAAATTGAATGGGGCTCACTTAATAACCACCACGTCTAGCAATTCCAGTTCCAGTTGAGATTGTATGTCAAGGATACCTGTATGTGCAGTGATCTTACTCGACATTTACATCTAGCTATCTGGAGCATTTAACCATTTTTTAGTTGCCTCCCTCTCTGCCTTATTCCCACAGGTGTTTCTTAGCATTACTTTGGGATGCTTGCTTTATTGGGGAGCTTAATTTATCAGCACTACTTTCCCCTCTGGGATTGATCTTGGTTTAGAGAAGAAAAGGGAAAGAGGAAAAAGTCATTTTTTTTCTTGTGCTTCTTGGAATCCTACCACTTTAGTTGAGCTTTCTTTGCTTGCCCCTTGCCTGGTCTTTCCATATATTAGGGCTGCTCTGGTTTTCTTCACTTCTATCATTGCCCTGCCTAGCAGGGGTGAAATGCTCCTGGTTCGGACTGGATCGCCCGATCCGGTAGCGATGGAGGCATGTGGTTCGGAGAACTGTTAGCAAAAATCCCCCCCCCCCCCCCATGCCCAGCTGAGCCGCACAATCATCAGAGGCTTTTTTTTTTACTTTTAAAAGCATTTTTTCTACAACCTCTTCGGCTGAAAGAAATGTTTTTAAAAGTAAAAAAAGCCTCTGATGATCACGCAGCTCAGCTGGGATCGTAAAATGCTTTCAAAAGACTTTGACGATCCCAGCTGACTTGCCTGATCGTCAGAGGTTTTTTTCTTTTAAATGCCTCTGACGATCAGGCAACTCAGCTGGGATTGTCAGAGCCTTTTGAAAGCATTTTTTTACAAGCTCTTCGCTGAAGAGGTTGTAGAAAAAATGGTTTTAAAAGTTTAAAAAAAAATTGGCCACTCCCACCCAGTCACATTACCCCCTACCACCAAGCCACGCCCACAGAACTGTTAGTAACAAATTTTAGATTTCACCACTGCTGCCTAGGATGTCCTTTGCTTCTCCTCCCCAAATCTGATATTGTCTCAGCTGCTAAAAAGGTTCCCTACCACTGGAACTCCACACCCCCTTTTTGCCCTGAGCAAAACTTGGCCTGTTGACTAGGAAAGGGAACTGGGAGTTTTGATGGATGGATGAAAAATGGTAACCCAGTGTGCTGCAGCTATAATGAAGTTAAATTGGGAGATTGACAGTAGAACTGCCAAAATAACTGTCCATAAATCTATTGTGCAATTGTACCTGTTATACAATGCCCCTGGTACGCCGGCTAATATATCCCAAAATGGTAAGTGTAGAGTCTAAAAAAGTACAGAAGCGGGTAACAAACACAGCAGCTCCTCTAGGAGAAACGAAAAAGCACATTTAGAGGTCTTGCAACTTAGAATGAAAGACAACATGGAAGATATGATAGATATAAAGCCTCATGATGTAAAAAATACCGACATATACAAGCAATCCCAATGTATACTGGGAAATCTTGGCCCAATCAAAAGAACATTTTTTTAAACACGGCACTGACGTTATTCACTTTCATCAGAGTCAAAGTTTAAAGGAGTCACCCCTATGGTTTTTATTCAGCTAGTCGTTGCCAAGGCAGTGCTTATCTTCATTTCAAGGCCATTGAGGCTGTGTTTTTCCAAACACATTTCTGCAATTATGTAGCCAGCACGACAACATGGAGCACTGTTACCTTCCCACCGAAGTGATACCTATTTTTCTAATTGTATTTGCATGCTTTCAAACTGCTAGGTTGGCAGGAGCTGGGGCATGTTAACGGGAGCTCAGGTCTCGAACCTTGGCTGCTGGCTTTCCAGCTGACAAGCCCAGCATCTTAACCGCTGAGCCACCATGCCGCCTGACAAGAATTTAAAGGGACATAGATAAATCCATGGATGATATCCTCATCAATGCTATCATCTTACTTTTTTCAGTTACTCTGTAGCTCCTTCAGGATTAAAGGGAGTCAGCCTTAAAGATCATTGGCCACTGTCCACCTTTCTGTGTGAGCTTCTTAAGTGCTCCGGGTGGGCTACTCTGTAGCATAAAATACTTGGTCCAGTGGAGTTCTTCTTACGTTTTCCTTATTTTAATGCTCACTCTTTCCTCCTGGTCCACCTTTTTCAGGAAAACCCAAATGCCACATGACATATGTAATCCAGTTTAACCCCATCTCTCCCCCCCACATTTTGTAAACAATGATGAGGAAAAACAATATTTTGTTGAGATAGGCATATTGCCTGATGATTTATAATCCATTTTTTTCTATCTCTGAATATTTGGGCAACTTTCAAATGTTTTTGGAGGAGACATAAATGAAACATAATTAATCTTTGTTTAAAATGGTTGGTACTTTTTTTCCTGTCTGCTCTAAATTCTTCGCTGTTTCACCTAAGAAGACTCAGCTAAACAAGATGCCCTATCTGCAAAGCAACATGCTTTCTCATCTGCCATTTAGGTACCTGAAATTATGAACTTAATTTCCACACTGCTGTGGCTTCGTTGATTGTTAAACATTGTTCTTTCACAGCTTTTATTCATTTCTGTTTGCACAGGAGGTTATGCAGTTAGCTGATATTTTATTTGTTTAATAGTGCATTGAAAAGTCAGCCGGGGAACATGAATTTGCCTGAGATGAGAAAGTTGTTACTTTCAACTCCTACCCTCCAATGACAGCTTATTTTGATATTTTGCTAGGAGTGAGCACCATCTTCTGGATCTAAACTGAGAGGAAAAGCTGAAAAGATTTTATGCATATATACCTTCTACTACTGTAATCCAAATTGAAGATTCAATCAATCAATGACTGTAAATCGGAGAACAAAGAAGAGGGAAGTCAAAAATTAGAATTCTGTTTGCATTGTTTGTAGGGCTGTTTCTTTCTCTTTTTTCTTTTTCTACTATTTTTTCAATAACTATGAATAATGGTATAGTACCATAGAGATTTTACAATTCGGCTCAAAACTTTATATATCTTTTTAAAAATAATATCACGAAAACAACCATGTATTCTGCTTGATATCACTTATTAATGTAACATTGAGCATTAATTGCGTAGCCTCAGTAACCATCTGTAGCTATTTTCTTTTTTGGAAATATTTCTCAGTTTTAAATAAAGGAAAAAGAAAGATCCAATAACACTGCATTCTTATAAGTGCCCACATTGTTTCCATAGTGAATCTTCTCTTGGCAGACCGTCCTTTTTTCTTCTTCTTTGACTTCTGACCTTCTGGTGAGGTATTGTTTTATCATATACACTTTTAAAAATCTACCTTAATTTAATGTCTTAGCATTTGTAATGGTGAGACAATTAATACCTATGTTTTTTTTTTATTGAAAAAGTTTTAACAATACAAATTTTCCCCCTTTTTCCCCCCCTCCCTAGCCACAAATTGTAGAATACATGTAAAAAGAATATATAAATCCTTCCCATCCCCACCCTAACCCTCCCCCTCCTCCCTCTTCCCTCCCCCCCTTGACTTCCATTATATGCAATATTAATATTCCCAAACAATATATATGTTATTCAAACTTCCATATCTTTTTTCTATATTTACTAACATACTAACATAGTCATCTCAGCTAAAAGCGATATAATATTTTCTAGTCTGATACTTATTCTGTACATACTCAATCCATAATTTCCATTCCTGTATATACTTCTCATGCGTCTGATCTTTTAAAAAAGCTGAAACCTTTGCCATTTCTGCAAATCCAGCCATCTTCTGGGTCCATTGATCAACCGTCGGTAAAACATCACTCTTCCAATGTTGGGCAATCAACAACCTAGCTGCTGTCACCATATACAAAATCAATTTAGTTTCACCCAGTGTAAAGTCTTTAACTATACCCAATAAAAAAAATTGCGGAGAAAATTGTATTTTTTTCTTTAAAACATTTTGCATAACCCACCAGATTTTTATCCAAAAAGCCCTCACTTTCCTGCAGGTCCACCAGATGTGATAATATGTAGCATCTAAACAATCACATCTCCAACATTTTGGCTGCACATTAGGGTACATGCAAGACAATTTCTTGGGGTCTAAGTGCCATCTATAAAACATTTTATAAAAATTTTCTCGTAAATTTTGTGACTGTGTAAATTTAACGTTCTGAACCCATATTTTTTCCCATGTTTCCAACATAACTGGTTGAGAGAAATTTTGTGCCCATTTAATCATACAATCTTTAACTAGCTCATTTTCTGAGTCTCTTTCTAACAAAACATTATAAACTCTCTTAATGTGCATTGGACCTGTCCGCTTTATCTGTTCAACCAATTCTACTTCATATTCCATTAAACCAGTTTGTTGATCTTCTTTCCATCTCATCTGTAATTGATTGTGCTGCAACCAAGTCAACGATTTCCCTTCTTCCAACAGCATATCCAAAGTCTTCAATCGCCACCTGCCCTCTTCAAAATAAAGTAGCTCTTTATATAAGAAACCCCCGAGTGACTTAATATTTGTATTCCACATGGTATCAGCGAGATCCAGCCAAAACGGAATCTTATAATCCCAATTAGTTCGGTGCCTTCTCCAGACTCTCAGCAAGGCATTTCTAAGTAGATGACTGTTAAACACTTTATCCACTTTGGTATCATAAAATAAGTATGCATGCCAACCCCAAACCAGGTCATGACTTTCTATATTCAACAAGTCAGTCTTAGTTTTCCCAAACCAATCACTTAATTGTATCAATGCAGTTGCTTCATAATATAGTCGAAGGTTTGGGAGTTTAAGACCACCTCTCTCACGAGTATCTTGCATTATTTTCAATTTAACTCTTGGCTTTTTATCATTCCAAATGAATTTGTTCAGTCCTTTTTGCCATTCTAGCAATGGTTTGTCTGATTTAAGCACCGGTATCATTTGAAATAAAAAGATCAGTCTAGGTAAAACATTCATCTTTACTGCTGATATTCTTCCAAGCAGTGATAACTGCAGTTTCTTCCAGTTTTGCATATCTTTTTGTATCTTTTGCCACAGAACCTCATAGTTATTTTGAAACAGTTTAGCATTGGAGTCTGTGATTTGTACTCCTAAATATTTGACCTTTGAAACAATCTCGAAGCCTGCCATTCTTTCCAGTTCCTTTTTTTTGCTCTCTGTCAGATTTTTGACAATCATTTTAGTTTTCTTCTGATTCAACCTGAAACCGGATACCATGCCATAATCTTCTATGATATTTTTCATCTGGATTATTGAGTTCATAGGTTGTGATAGGGTAACAACCAGGTCATCTGCAAATGCCTTAGTTCTATAGTCCTTTTGCCTTATAACTATTCCAGTCAAGGAATTCGAATCCCGTATTGTGTTGAGTAAGACTTCTAAAGTTAAAATAAATAATAACGGGGATAATGGACAACCTTGTCTGGTGCCTTTTTGTATGTTAAAATTCGATGTTAAACATCCATTAATAATAAGTTGTGCATATTGCTCTTGATAGATTGCACCAATCGCTTGTATAAACCGCTCCCCCAAATCCATTTTTTCCAAAGTCTTAATTATAAAGTTCCAATTCACTCGATCAAAGGCTTTTTCCGCATCCAAAAACACCAGCACTGCAGAGATCTGTTTATTCTTATCTAGATAGTCCATTAAGTCTATGACTTGCCTAACATTCTCCTTCATATATCTGCCTTCAATAAATCCTGCTTGATCATGGTGAATTATCTTTTGAATAACTGGCATCAATCTGTTGGCTAGTACTTTTGCAAAGATTTTATAGTCTGTGTTTAATAAAGATATTGGTCTATAATTTTCTGGTTTCTTAGGACCTGATTCTTCTTTTGGAATCAATGAAACAAAAGCTGTTTTCCATGAGGAAGATATCTTACCTCCTAGTTGTATATTACAAAATAAATCTTTAAGATGCTGAATCATTTCTTCCTGTAAAGTTTTATAATAAATTGCAGTTAAGCCATCCGTCCCTGGAGCTTTAGCTGTTTTTAATTGTTTTATAGCAAAACTAATCTCTTCCACTGTTATCAATTGTTCCAAGCTTTTCTTTTGAATCGTTGAAATTTTTGAGATTCTCTTGTTTTCTAAATATTCATCTATGATATTATTCTGTATGTCATCTTTAGCATATAACTTAGTATAATATTCCAAAAAGGCTTTTTTAATTAGATCTTGTTGATAAACTTCTTTATCAGCATATTCAGTACTATCAATAATTCGTGTCGATGCTTGTTTCCTCAAAGTATACGCCAACCACCTGCCCGGTTTGTTAGCATTGGAAAAAGTATTATGCTTTGCAAATTGTAAGTTAGTTGCCGTTTGGTCTGCTATAAGCATTTGAAATTGATCCTTCAGAAGTTTTATAGCCATTTGCAATTTTCCGTCTGTTGGTTTTTGTATCAATTGTTGTTCTTTCTTTTTTATCTCAGATTCCAATTGTAGTCTTTTCTTCTGCTGACTCTGCCTGTGTTTAGAATTCATTTGAATTAGTACTCCCCGCATATATGCTTTAGCTGCATCCCAAACTGTTTCAATAGGGGTACCTTTGTTCAGGTTAAATTTAAAAAACTCCTTTAAATGCTTTTTGAGTTCAATTATATTTTTTTCATATCTAAATAGATTCTCATTTACTCTCCAGGATCTTCTTTCTCTTTTACCCATCTCGATTTCCATCCAGACCGGACTGTGGTCAGTCAAAGTCCTAGGAAATATCTTTATTTTCTTTACTTTAGAGAGTAGATTAGAAGTTAAGAGAAAAAAGTCTATTCTGGAAAAGGATTTGTGCCTGTCTGAGTAAAAAGTAAAGTCCAGTTCATTTGGATTTCGAATTCTCCAAATATCTTTCAATTCCAAATCCTCTTTCAGTTCAAAAAAAGCTTGTGGTAATTTATTCCCTATTTTGGCCGTGGTTTTTTTATCCAATCTAGGTTGGATTACTCCATTCCAGTCGCCCATTATTATAATGTTTGAGTAGTCCCAATCCAGAATTTTTAAATGAAGTAACTTGTAAAAATTTTCCTGCTGTTGATTTGGGGCATATATTCCGACCAACAAGATTGGTCCAGCATCTGTAATAACTTCAACTGCAATATATCTTCCATCTTTATCTGCTTCTATAATTTTAGCTACAAGTTTCTTATTTATATATATCACCACTCCATTCTTCTTTTCCAGATTTGAAGCAGCAAATTGCGTTCCCAATTTTGAATTTATCAAGTATTTCTGATCTTGCAATTTTACATGAGTCTCCTGTAAACAGATAACATCATTATGAAATTGTCTCAAATAGTGAAATATCTTCCTTCTTTTTTGCGGAGAATTCAATCCGTTAACATTCCAAGACAAAAATTTAAGTGCCATTTGACCCTGTCTGAAGTTTTGAGAGCAATTGTTGAAGATTCTCTCCTACGGTAGCAATCTTCGGTTTAGCTCCTCCCATGACTTCAGCTTGCTGCTTATCTTTAGGTCTTTTCTCACGCTGTGGCTTTATATATTCTTGCTGCTGTTGCTTCATTTGTTTAGACATTGCTCTGGTTATGCGTTGCTCTTCCACTTTGGATGTTGTTACTTCCAAAGCCATCGCCTCCTCTGTGATAGTTTTAGACATTTCTTCCAAAGGAGAAGCTTCAAATGGTGCAAAAGGGTCAACCACAACACCACCTACTGCTCCCATTAATTCTCTTGCCTCCCTTTGCGACTGCCTTATTTGTGCTTCTGTTTCTTGATCAATCTCAGCTTGTAATTGAGCTTCTTTATCTATTGGTGAAGATGTGCGTGGAGGAGGAGAGCCCGCTTTCAAAACGTTGTAATAAAATTCTTCTGCTTTTTCAATAGTGTTAAGGCGGTATCTCACTCCTCGCAGCCTGAGTATTACACCTATTGGGGCATCCCACCTAAATTGTATGTTCTGTCTTTTCAATTCTGTCACCAAAAATCCAAAATCCTTTCTATCTCTTAACATTTTAGGTGGTAGTTCTTTAAAAACTCCAATCTCACTTCCATCAACTTGAACTGTTGTAACAAAAGAATTTTGCAAGATTTCATTTCTCATTCTTCTATCTGTAAAATATATAACCACATCTCTAGGCAGTTGTCTTTGTACCGCCACACGAGAATTAACTCTGTAGACCTTGTCCATCTTGCACAAAACCAGATCTGGTTCCACTTTCAACATAACTGCCAAAGCCTCTGCACATCTTCTCTGGTGTTCTCTTTTACACCTCTCAATCTGATAGCATATTCCATTGATCGAAATTGCATCATAGTAATCTCATTTTGCATTTTTTGTGTAACTTCTTCAATTTCTATAATTTTTGAGTCAGAAGCTCTGAATTTGGTCTCCATCTCTGAGGCAAGATTCTCCACTTTTTTATCAATCTGCAACACTACCTCAGACAGGCCTTTAACCACTGTTTGAATATCTTGTTTAACTGAATCATATTTCTCTTGAAGCATTCCTTTAACCTTCTTCTCTGATCTTTGAATTTCTTTAATAATAGTATCATATTGACTTTCTTCCTTTGTCTGAGATTGCAACTGCGCTGTTTGAGGCTGTTTCTGTTTATGTGTGGGGGAGCCCCCCCTGGTTGCTTTGTTGCCATTTTACCTCTTAAGGATCTTCCTTTTCCACAAACTCTAGCAACTTTTCCCAAAAAATTCTCCAGATTCAATCAGGTCTATAAAAGTCAATTGGTATTTTTATTTTATGTTATTTTGTTTTTTGGATACTTCTGCCTCTTCCAGCCGGATTTGTTACTTTAAAATGTAGCCGGATACAGTAATCAAATTACTTTTGCTTTCAGCTCTCTCCACTGAAAGCAAGCGCCATTTTTTTTCCTCCCCTTTTCTCAGAGCCAAATTACTTTCACTTTAAAAACTCTTTAAAATAGTCCAAAAAGCTTCCAATACTTGCTGTTTAATGAGAAGTTTGAAATCTTCCTTATTTTTCGTTGTTATTAGTAATGCTGCCGCGCTGTCTTGTTCTGCTTTGAAGCAGAGTTTCCCAGTCGTCCGGAGCTTCAGCGGGGTGGATAGGGAGTCCCACCCTGTTAACTCCCCAGAAGCAAGAAAAGCTTTCTGGGGGTCTCACAGGGGACTCTACCTGCAGCCGCCGGCTCTCCTCACAAGCCCTTTACGTCTCGGAGTTTTTCGAGCCGTTTCAGTTGCCGAAACGGCTCTTTTACGGGCGATCGGGCTGGCGGTCTTCAAAGGACCATCCGCAACAGCTGACGGCAACAGCGGAAGTCAATTAATACCTATGTTGAAGAGACACAGAATATATGGCGACCCCTGTTGGATTTCAACAGTAGCATAAAATCTACACAGCAGAATTGTTTTCTTTCCCATTAAGGAAAATGGGGATGCCAGACTAAATGCTCTCTCAATTAATATCAGTATTTATTTATTTATTTATTTATTTATTTATTTATTTATTCATATTTATATGCCGCCCTTCTCCGGAGACTCAGGGCGGCTTACAATGCATTAAGCAATAGCCTTCATACTTTTTATATTTTATACAAAGTCAGCTTATTGCCCCCACAAACCGGGTCCTCATTTTACCCACCTTAGAAAGGATGGAAGGCTGAGTCGACCTTGAGCCTGGTGAGAATTGGACTCGCAGTAATTGCAGGCAGCTGGATGTTAAATGCTGCCTTAGTAGAGGCATTAGCCTCCTACGCCACTCAGGCTCCTGAGTGGTTTCTGGTTTCTGATGTTCTTGGATAGTTTCCAGGGTTCCTGGGCTCACAGCTAACACCTACATTGGGATCCTTTTAAAAAATATATATTTTTAAGCCCAGCCTGGTGCTCTGACTATCACCAAAAAAAACAAAGTCTAGATGCCACTTAAATGATCCGATGCTAGAAATGAGGAGTACATTCATTTTATTTTCAATGTAATGAAAACTTATCTGATTTCCTGTTGAGAAGTAACTCACAATCAAAATCCAGTTTTCATTCCATCTCTAAATTTTGGAGAGCAATTTGCCGGTTTGAAACCTTTTGTTGAGAAAGGTCTATGCAGAAGTGCATACAGGCCTTCAAATAATGAAAACAACTATATTAATTACATGGTTTTGAAAAATTGATGTAGGCTTGGCAAAGTTGAAAACAAACTGCAGGGAGGCTAAGTGGGATTAGTTTAATTTTAGTTTAATTCTATATAGTCTTTCTTTCCTTTTTCAGGACGTTCTCTTCACATGAGGAGGGGCAGTCTGTCAACCCTGGAGCCATCTTTGAGTGTCTTCAGGGTTGCCACAGCGAGGCTGGATGGAGCTGTGGGAAAGGGAGTGGGGAGGAGAGATATCTGAGGAGAGTACGTAGCCAAAATAACATTCTTTTTTCTGGGAACCAAGGACACTCTCACCAGCACCTGGAGGGGCATGGATAGGAGGCATCCGGGATGGGGAGAGATACCTGATTGGGGCATGTGGTGGTTGTGAGTGTTGGGGTGAAGGACTTTGGATTTTGAACTGGGTGGGGAAAACCTGGGGGACTTCGGGGTTGGGTTTTCACCAGCTGTGCCAATATGACATGCCT
Source organism: Ptyas mucosa (assembly GCA_012654045.1). Lineage (NCBI taxonomy): Eukaryota > Metazoa > Chordata > Lepidosauria > Squamata > Colubridae > Ptyas > Ptyas mucosa. Next base: position 20,155,610 of record WNWU01000017.1, on the reverse strand, counting down.
AATAAATCTATACTTTGAGGGACCCTGCCTTGGAGTTTTGATTTCCTATGGGCTGTTACTTAGAACCCTGATGTTGGTGTTCACTGAGAAGATACAGTAGGTGATGATAGAAGGAGACAAGCCCAAGTATGGCCCAGACAAGTTCTGGAAGAGGAAGGTTGATACTTCCAGCTTTTACCCTCTGGCTTTAGGCATCCCCAGTTTTATAGAAGACAAGCAGGTGGGTTTATTTATTTCAGAAATATTTGTTTCTGTTTGCAATGAGTATGCATATGTTGATCCTCTTCTCCACAGTCTCTCGTTTATTTACTAAAATTTGTGCTGTGACACACTTGTGGATTCAATGCTACAGCTTAAGCAAATCATACTAAAATAACAGATAGTTAGTAGAACAATAAAATACTAATACCCACATCTCTAAGCCTAAAGGAGTAAAGAATAGGGGTCCAGTCTGACCATTTCAGGTACCATGATCGAGAAGAATGTCCATCACGCTTGCAGATGGTATCACACCTAATGTTAGAACATAGAGCAAGGCCCCTTGTGATGCAAGTTGTGCAAGCAGCATTGTGCAAGCATAGTAGTTCAAAGACTACCTAGACTGTCTTACAAGATTAATGTAACTTTACAATCAAAATTGAGTTAGTGCAGTATTCATGGTAGTGCTTCTTGTATGGAGGATGTGCTGTTACAGATAGGGAGTTATGGTGAGTTAGTTACCTTAAGGATTAAGAGCCGTCTCCTTAAGAGATTGCATTGTGGGAGATGTAGAGAGAGATTGCATTATGGGAAATGTAATCCATGACATGTGACCATATCTGTGTGTCTGATTGGCCACTGAGGCTTTCTGCCTGGGTTTTAGAACAAAGCCCCGGCCATTGTTGAATTACCTCAGAAGAGACAAACATGCTTTCTGAACAGGAGGACAGAATTACCATAATTTTATACTAGGAAATGGGATAGATTATGAAATTCTTGGATGAACCTCATCTTGACTCACCATGATTGTAAGTCTACTTGTTTGAGGATTCCCGAAATAAATATAATCTGCATGAAAACCTGTTTGCTAGAGTTTATCTGCCTGTTCCCAGTGGAGCCAGATGCCTGGGGAACAGAACAGAGGACTAACATCAGTGAATGGCTGAAAGTATTTCTCCCTTCCTTCCATTTTACTCTCCCTAAGACTAGGGAGAGTCCCTTCTGAAAAGTTCCTCGTGCCCTCCCTTCTCCTGTGGGATGAGATGTCTTTTACATACCAGTTGTTTGTGGCTCTCACTTCTGTCTCCAAGGTCATTCCCACATACTATTTACACTTAGTTACCTTTTCCAGGGATCTTCTGCCTGCTTTCCCCTTTTCTTGGCCAACTCATTTTGGGTAAACAGAACTCAACAGACAATATATGGTTTTAATGTTCCAGGTGGAATAGCAATAGCACTTAGACTTATATACCACTTTATGGTGCTTTACAGCCCTCTCTAAGTGGTTTACAGAGTCAGCATATTGCCATGGAATGCCGTGGTGGCACAGTGGTTAGAATGCAGTATTGCAGGCTAACTCTGCCGACTGCCAACAGTTCAATTCTCACCGGCTCAAGGTTGAGACTCAGCCTTCCATCCTTGTACCCATAGTGTTGGGGACAATATGCTGACTCTGTAAACTGCTTAGAGAGGGCTGTAAAGCACTGTGAAATGGTATATAAGTCTAAGTGCTATTGCTATTGTTATAAAGCTAAATTTGATATCTTCCATTTTTAAAATCAGCCTAAGGCCAAATTCTTTTAAAGATTGGGATTAGGAATTCACTCTATCACATTTCTTGGTTAAAATGCTTTAAAGCTGAGACTTCTATCGATGCTTTGTTGAACCAGGGGGTTCCAAATCTATCCTGGATTTAGGAAACACCAAACTTTGGCTGCTGAACACCACAATTCACCGCTTGCATGTGATTGGCTATATTAACGTTTCTGATCCCCAGAATATTTATGCACAGGAATATGACATATTGTAACATTTGAATCTACTCTAAGAACTGGCAACAAGATGGTCTGAATATGCCATTCTGACAGATTTGAAAATCATAATACGTGTTGTTCAGGGAGAGAAATAATATGTCCATGGGGTCAGGGATGGATTCTATTTACCTTTACTACCAGTTTGCAGCGGGGCTGCGTGCGTGTGTGCACTTGCTTCACTCATGCGCGCTCTTCTGCGCAGAAGCGTTTTGATGATGTTGGGGTCAGTGGGCGGAGCCTCCCGCCAGTTTTACTACCAGTTCTATAGAACCGGTGCGAACCGGGGGCAACCCACCACTGCATGGGGTCAAAGTGATTATGAAACTTTGATTATAATGCTATAAACAAAAGGAAATTTCATTTGGAGCTTTCTTCCCTGAACTGAGACAAATAATCTCAGAGACCCATTTGCAATTTCTATTGAAATAAGTAACATTCATGTTTGTAATAATACAGATGTTCCCTAGATATAAGACATGGATTCAGGTCAAAAGCTCAATTGAGTTGGAACTTTTGGAGAATTTGTTTCACTCAATTTAATGAGAGTTACTTTTTTTAAACAAGTTTTTTAGTTTTTAGACAAACAAACATTTAATACATCAGTTTTCTCTTCCCTGTGACATCTCGGTGTTATCTTCCAAAGGTCTTTCTTCATCTGTATAGTTGTCATTATTTCTATCTTGATCCTTATCCAGTCCACAATATCAATTCATCACTTCTGTTACTTCTGTATACAATACATGAGATGTTATCACATATTTTATCCTTCCGAGGTGGGTAAAATGAGGACCCAGATTGTTAAGGGCAATATGCTGACTCTGTAAACCGCTTAGAGAGGGCTATAAAGCACTGTAAAGCGGTATATAAATCTAAGTGTTATTGCTATATTATGAATGTTTATTCACATGTAATTTACACTGTGACCCATGTAGCTTACATCTTTGTAGGTATATCTGGAATTATAACTCATATATTTAAATAAGTATAAATAAATAGGTATAAATGAACAGTATTTGATTACATGTAAGGATTATTCTGGCAAGAACAGAGGCAAACAACCTGAAACCAGTCTAGTCCATTGAGACAACAAGGAATAATACAATTATTCCTCCACTTAAAAGTTGTGCCACGTGGGAATGAGAAAGAGGCAGAAGAATTTAACTTTGATCTTATTGTAAATAGGCCTTGAATTTTATACCTGGCAGTTAATGGAACTCACTTTTAAAAGATTTTCTTCATTTTTGCAAATGTTATTTCTTTATTAATCACATTTTTGGGAGTCCCAGGCCTGGTGACATAATCAGGTCTTAAAGGAATTCTGTTATGTCAAAAAGGATGGAGCTAATCTAATTTCAGGGGAAGAATGTACCATAAGGCAGAGATCACAACAAAGAAGGCCCATCTCCTAAGACCTACCAAATGTATATATTGGCCTTATTTGCAGATACAAACAAGGTATAAAAAAGATCAAGAGGAAGGAGGAATAGAATTAAACCCCAATCGATTAGATAAATTATTTGAATCCAAAGAAGAAAAATTAATCTCAAAAATCTATAAATATTTATTAGAATTTGATTTGGCCGAGGATGTAGTAAAAGGACAAATGATAGCTTGGGCGAGAAATGTTGGAAATAATATACAGTTGGAAGATTGGGAACAGGTGTGGGAAACCAACCAGAGTATGACAAGGTCTGTAGTTTACAAAGAAAATCACTACAAAATGTGGTATAGGTGGTACTTGGCTCCTTCTAGATTGGCAAAGATGTACCCCAACCTCAGCCCAATTTGCTGGAAATGTAAACAGGTTCAGGGGACTTTCTTCCACATCTGGTGGCTTTGCCCCAAAACCAAAAAGTATTGGGAAAAAAAATAAAAATTTGGTTAATGGAAATAACGACAGAAGAAATAGAATTCAAGCCAGAACTCTTTTTATTGGGTATGATTAGAGAAAATATTAGGAAAGAAATAAAATATTTAATATTGCATATAATCATGGCAGCTAGACTGTTGGATCAAATTCCAACAGAACAACTAGTAATTCAAAAAATCTACAATTGCGTTGAAATGGACAGGTTAACACTGGAATTAAAGGACAAGGTAGACTTGAAATATTATATGGTATGGAACAAATGGCATGAATGGATAAATCAAAAACAAAGTTTGTATGATAACAAAATTAACAAATAGACACTGTCAATAACATATACATATACATATACATATATATATATATATATATATATATATATATATATATATATATAGTAGTTTGTATTGTATTGTGTGTACTTTTTTCTTTCTTTTTTCTTTCTTTTTTTCTTTTCTTTTTTCTCTTTTGTGTTCTTTTCTCTCCTTTATTTCTTTCCCCTTTTTTTCTCTTTCTTGCTGTTCTTTTCTCTTTCTTATTTCATATTTTATAATGTATGTGGTTGATGTGATATTTTATCTTTTTGTATTTAATAAAGGTTGTTTTAAAAAAAAACAAAAACAAACAAAAACAAAAGTATGTTGGTACCAGTAGTGGGTTCCTTTTACCTTCGCTACCGGTTCGGAACTGAGAGCTCACGTGTGTGCGTGCTTGCTTTGCTTGGGCGCGGCACTTCTGCACAAGCGCAGAGCATCCGTGATGACATTTGGGTGGGTGGGTGGAGCCTCCTGCCATTGCCACTACCGATTCGCCAGAATCAGGGCAAACTGGTAGAAACCCACCACTGGTTGGTACCCACAACATATCTCCTCTGTGATTATATGTAACCAGAAAGAAGCAGTCCCTTATAATCCATTCCTACGGCATAAAAAGCTTTAACATTTTGTTGGATGGCAAAGCAGAAAGAGAACCACATCAGAATCTAGCTAGATAACTGTTATGTATTGAATGTATATAGTGTGTTAAGCCCTGCTAAAGTGAAACTAAGTAACCCCAACTGTTAACTCCAACTGTTTTGGAGGGAAATTTAGAACATTCATATTTGGACGGGCTTTTTCAAGTATTATGATTGGTTAAGGCCTTGTGGGCCTAGAGTATAAATTACAGGCATTTGCCTGCTGTTCCTCAGTTCCAGTTTTGAGTCAATAAATGTTGTTGTAGCTATGCTGGTCTGCTTCTTGCCTACTGAAGCCCACTACACAATAATAACAATACTACAAATCTTAGAGTAATAACAAATAGGAGGAGGCAAGGGAATGATGAAAGCAGCATCCTGCTGTTGTGTTGCACAACCCATCCCTTCTGGACATGCAACATGATATGCACCCATGTACAGAAGGGCTAGAACTTGCAGTGCAATGGCGTTACCCTGCTTTTATCACATGATTCTCTTCTGCTTCATGAACTCACCTTCTGATTTCAGCACAGGGAGGATAACGCCCCATCATTAGTCTGGAGCAAAAATTCTGCTTCTCATTGGTTGCCTTTTATTCACAGAATAGATTCCATTGTTGCTTCAAATAATGACATTTAGACATTCTGAGTGTGCATTTCATTTCATTTTTATGTCTCTGAAGTGTTTACCTTCCTTTAATCCTCATCTCTCCCGTCCTTTAGTCATGATTCAGAGTAATAGCCACCAAACAAGGGTGCTTTTAATTGTGGGCCAAATTAGCCTGTAGTACAGAGCCTGTAGTACAGTGGTTTAAAGCACCCTGTTATTAACATCTATTAACATCTGCTGCTTGCAATTACTGCAAGCTCGAATCCCACCAGGCTCAAGGTTGACTCAGCCTTCCATCCTTTCTAAGGTGGGTAAAATGAGGATTCAGATTGTGGGGGCAATAAGATGACTTTGTATAAATATACAAAAGTATGAAGGCTATTGCTTAACGCACTGTAAGCCGCCCTAAGTCTCCGGAGAAGGGCATCATATAAATCCAAAAAAAAAAAAAAAAATTAATCAGATTTTAATACTATTTTTAAATTTTGTATTTCTGTGTTTTATCTGTTGGTTGTTCACCACCCCAAGTCCTTTGGGAGAAGGGCGGTATATAAATATAAATAATGCAATTACAATACAATACAATACAATACAATACAATACAATACAAACAGATTCACGTACATGTCTTCTAAAAAATAATTTTAATACGGGTTTTAATAATTATACAATAAATAGGTTAAAATAAGATTGTTCTGGTCATAACCACTTTATTTGAAATAAAGCTGCATTTATTTATATGAAATTTCCAAGGAAATTATTTTAAAACTAATTCTTTAAATAAATAAATGCACTGTGCTAATTCGTTAAATCACATTTTAAAATCAAGAATACAAATTAAAATTATTCTCAGTGTCTGTGTGATAAGGAAGAACATTGTGAAAAGACATTCTCCCCATGCCAGATTTAAATAACTGATTATTTATTCATCACACTTGTCATCTTTTATTTTTATGTTTTATTTATTTTATTGAAATGTCTTTGATTGTTGTTAGCCACAAAGCTGTTGGGAGTTGGACGGCATATAGGAGATCTTGGGAAGGACTTGACAGATGGATAAAAATGTCAAATCATCTGGCTGACTACGCAACCAGCCATAATAATGCCTTTTATTTCATTTTCCTGCCTTTGGAAGTATGGAATTCTTTTGTCAATGAAACATCTTGACTTGAAGCAAAGCCATTTACCAATCTCATATTTTCCACTAGATGGCACCATTTTCTAGTCATCTACACTGAATCCTAATTTTAGATCTAAAAAAAAGAAGCAGTACATTATTTCCTGTTGATGGTAGATAATATGAACAATTTACCCATATATGGAAATGAGAACACAGCAACGATAAGAGGCTAAATTAAATGAAAAAGACATCAGACAGTCCAACAGCTATCAGGGAAGATGTATGATACTATTTCAGAGTTGGGATGAGCTTTTACAAAGCATTCAGATTTGCAATTTCCATGATGAAGGAGCTTCAGAGTTCCATACTGGAACTCTGCCTAAACTAATGCCAGCAACATCTCTTAGGCAGCAATTCTTCCCAGAGTGGCGGTCTGAAATAGGAAAACTTGAAATCCTGGGGACTGAAGCTGAGGACCAGATCCTCTGAGACACTGGTTGGTTTTAAAAAATGTGTATATTCCCAACAGCCATGTAAAAGTGGTGTGAGGGAAAAACCCTTCTATTTTATAGTAATACAGGACCACACACACGCACACACACACATACACACACACACACCAAATTATGGGGGCATTTCTAGCTGCAATTTGAAATCCTGACCAGATCAGGCGACCTCCCAGGTTCTGGCTTGGGGTTGGGATGGTGCAGGGATCAGGAATTCAGATTAACTCAGTTTCGCCTTCTTTCTCTCTTCTCCCATCCCTACTGTTGTCAAAATTACTGTCTTAAGTGATCTGCAGGTCTCATAAGCTTGCAGGTTTTTGTGAGTGATATCTGAACCTATCCAATAAACGTATTACTCTAATACAGATGTGGAAATAATGGAATGGTTATTAAAAGAGGGATCCATAAAAACAGTAAAAAATACATGACATATTTGAATTCCTTGTTTAAAATAAAGGACTTTGCTAAGCTTCTCTTGGATTTCCAGAATTGCGGAGCTTCAGCATAATTGCTGGACAGTCTTATTTATTGCCACAGAGACCATAGCTGATCACAAAAAGCTACACAGAGTTAGATCTGGTTAATAATTAGGTGTGAAATTATCAGAAGATTGACCGTCACTAACTGAGATTCAGAAAGCATCCAAAAGGAAGGCAATAGTAAAAAGAAAAAGAAAAAAATCATTTGTGTGTGGTTGCCAAACAAGCTACATGGATGTGTCCTCGCAGTCACTAGGAATAACATTTCACTTGAAAGATATCTCACATATACAAGCACTCATGGCAATACTTCATTTCCCCACCCCCTAATTTCCCAGTTATGAAGGTGTACACCAGTGGTGGGTTTCAAAAACTTTTACTACCAGTTCTGTAGGTGTGGCTTGGTGGGTGTGGCATGGCTTGGTGGGCGTGACTTGGTGGGTGTAGCAGGGGAAGGATACTGTAAAATCTCCATTCCCATCCCACTCCAGGGGAAGGTTACTGCAAAATCCCCATTTCATCCCGATCAGCTGGGACTTGGGAGGCAGAGAATAGATGGGTCAGTCAGAATTTTTACTACCGGTTCTCTGAACTACTCAAAATGTCCGCTACCGGTTGTCCAGAACTGGTCAGAACTTCCTGAAACCCACCTCTGATTCAGTCGCTTGACAACTGTTTGAAGTTACAACTGACCCCGAAAAAAGTCTTTATGACCCCAATCTGAAGTTCTGATAGTTGGGACCCCTCTACTGTCACATGACCAAACTTTGGTTGCTTGGCAACACAGCCACATTAATGGCCATTTACAACCTCCCACAGTCACCTGACAATGTTTTACAATGGTTTAGCCAAAACCTGGCACTTCCGTTTTTTTGCAAAACCGCAACCATATCGAACCATTGGTTTGCTTAACATTCACTTAATGATCACCACAAAAAAGGTTGTAAAATTGGGATGGTGATTTGACTGACTTGTTTTACAACCATTATGACATACAAATGTAACGGGCAGGTTCCATTATGGTCACATGTCAAGGACTACCCTTGTTTAATTCCATTTATTCTTCTTTCTGCTTGTATAATATAGTATAATATCAGAACTGGTCAGAACCTGCTGAAACCCACCTCTGGTGTACACTTGCAGTCTCTTTTTTCTTCCTTTTTCTCCCATTTCACTTTTTTAATATAAAGTTGCCCAGCACTCTTAGGAATACAAATCCCCCATGACACTTTAAGAACTATGAACATTTGAGTGCTATTTTAAGATGCACACTTAATTTATTTCTATCATAAAACTAACTAAGATTTTTAAATGCTGGTTATCACCTTTAAAGCGCTCCATGGCATAGGACCTAGTTATTTACGGGACCGTCTACTGCCACAGATGACCTCCCATCGACCCGTGCGCTCCCACAGAGAGGGCCTCCTCGGGGTGCCGTCAGCCAAACAATGTAGGCTGGCGACCCCCAGGGGGAGAGCCTTCTCTGTGGGGGCACCTACCCTCTGGAATCAGTTACCCCCTGAGATAAGGAAAATCCCAGACCTCAGTGCCTTCCGTCGTGCCCTGAAAACTTACTTTTTCAAACAAGCCGAGCTGGCTCAAGCAGTATTTTAAATTTTAAATTTTAAATTTAATGGGGATTGGTATTTTAATTTGAGCCGAAATTTATTAATCTATTTTTAATTGTTCTTATTGTTTATATTATGTGTTTTTTAATTCCGGCTGTACACCGCCCTGAGTCCTCAGGGAGAAGGGCGGTCTATAAATTTAATATAAATAAATAAATAAATAAAATAAAGGTACAGTCTATCAATGAAAAGTCTACCTGAATCTAATTTTTATGTTAGATTTGAATATGCACATCAAGGATATTTAAACCTAACATCAACTGCAGATTTTTGCTCATAATATGTTTTTCCTCAGGAGGAAAACTTACAAAAAAATGGAAATGTAAAATTTAACACGAATTTTAACCTTAATCTTAATCCGAACCTTGCCTAAATCTGATCCATACTTCTTACTTAAAGATAAGGCCAATATTACCCATAGCCCAACTCTAATTTAGAGTTAATCCTAATCACAAATATAACTCTGAGATAAACTAACCATCAACCTATCCCTTACACTGACTAGTCTATAAAGTTGGTCCTTATTTTACCAGTACACTAGTTCTGAACATAGAATTAATTTTTTAAAAATATCCTTACTGCAGATTTTAATCATAATATTTTCCATAAGTTTTCCTAACTCCAATAGTAATGTTTAACAAAAATGGAAATGTAAGGATTAACTCTAACCTCAATCCTAACCCTAACCATTAATGTTCACACCTAATATTCACTGTCCACTGGCTCCTTATGGCCAAATGGTGACACAGGGGTTCTTTCTGCTACTGTCTCATCATCTGGGAGTGGGCTGCAGTCCCATCCTTTTTCTATGACATATCAGCCCTCCTCCACAGGTCCCCCTTGAAATACTTTTGGGGGTGGAGACACTGAGGGGATTGGAGATCTCTGGATGTTAGCATCATGACATATACCAGGAGACCTTGTTCAAGCCTATTATCGCCCTGTGGTGGGCCTCCTTTTGGTGACAAGCTGAGTTGATGGTTCCTTTTTCTGAGAATGATTCCTCCACTGACCCAACCCCTAGTCTGGTTCGAGAAGTTTCTTGGCAGATTCTGTGACAAATGGGTGCCTTACATCCTCTAAGATTTCCAATGGCACTCCTTCCTCCTGATTTTGCATATGGTCTTGTCCCAATTAACCCTAACTTTACCCAAGCCTTTCGCATAGCCCTTATCCCAACAGGGCAACAAAGGAGAAAGATATTGGTGCAGCACTGCTCGGTCCTTAAAAACTCTTTCTTTCTTTTGCAGAAAAAGCTGGGAAAATTTGGTGGAAGAAGATAGCTTTTCCCCAGCTAAATGCAGAATGAAAGAGTCCATAAAAGAGGCTAGATTCATGATTTAGCCCTAGCCCTAAGTGTGGATCTTGTGTTATAATACATTTTCCTGTAATTTTCCCTAAAACTACAATACACCAAAAATGGAAACAGATGATTTCCACTATGCATAGCATATAGTATATCACTCTGGAAATAGCACGGTAGCCTAGAGGTGAAGATGCTCACCTCCCACTTGGAAGGTTGAGAGTTCATAGGCAGTGACAGATGTTTCTCTATCAGGGCGCAAAGAGAATATACTTGCTCTGACTCCACGTAGGCATCAGGAAGGGCACCTGGCCAGTAAATATTCAGTTCCTTTCAATTGCCCCAAGTCCACCCCAAATCAAGGGATTATAGGGTCAACTAAAAGTTACAAAAACTGAAAATGTATTCTTCTATTCCTTCCCAAATACCCCATTCTAACCACCATGGTAATTTGTTGCGTAGATTACAAGGACCCAACCATTACTGCAGATTTATTTATTTATCAACTTTCTATACCGCTCATCACACATATTCTCTCTTAATGCATTTTCCCATTTTTTTCCTAACCAGAATTAAAAATTACAAACTTCCAGAAATGTTAGACTCCCACTATCCTTAAAAAAAATATCTCCAAATCTAACAGTTATGCCCAGTTCTCACAAAGACATCAAGGACCCTTATGCTAGCCCTGGCTGCTAATGATAATTTTTTCTCTATCTATTTATGGTGGTGCAGGAAGATCATTTGAATTTTCCAATAATTAAGGTAAAGGTAAAGGTTCCCCTCGCACATATATACTAATCATTCCTGACTCTAGGGGGCAGTGCTCGTCTCCATTTCAAAGCCGAAGAGCCAGCACTGTCCAAAGAAATCTCTGTGATCATGTGGCCAGCATAACTAATCACCAAAGGCACACAGAATGCTGTTACCTTCCCACCAAAGGTGGTCCCTATTTTTCTACTTGAATTTTTTATGTGCTTTCAAACTGCTAGGTTGGCAGAAGCTGAGACAAGCAACGGGAGCTCAACCCGTTAAGCGGCACTAGGGATTCGAACCGCTGAATTCGAACAAGCTCAGCATCTTAGCCACTGACCCAAACATAGTATAAGTCATCCTCCTGTTCTTTGATCTTCTATAACAAACCTCCAGTCTCAAAGGACAGCAATCTTACAATTATTGAAGGACCAAAACTATATTTCTAAATTGGGATTGCTGAAATGTTAATTTTCTTGTAAGAGGCAGGAAGTGGTGAGAGAAAAATAGGCCGTGGCTCCTTTTGCAAAATTGGTAGGTAAACTTGCCTTGACATTTCAGAAAATCCTAGAATTCAGTGACAAAGAGCTCAGAGTTTACTGCAACATTCTCATAGGCTCTGGTGTGGGCTTTAGGAGAGAATAATCTTCCCTGTGCAAATACATTTATATTTGATAAGTACAAGGCAGGTTTTTATCAAAAGAATAGCTAATATCCCAAGAATATCATGAAGAAAGATTAGCCATTCAAATTAACTTTTGAACTGATAGATATTGCAGGAAAGTAATCAGTATAAAAATAATCCTTACCAGCTTTCTTAAGAGATAATATAGTCTGAAGCAGCACTGAAGCCAGCTGAAACTATCCTAGCATAAGCGGTTCTGGAACCCTTCTTTTCTACAGCAGGACCCAATGATTCCCAGAACATAAAAATAAATAAATTGAATACAAAATAAACAAACTTTAAAATATTTTGTAGAAGAATGGTGACTTTGATGGCCATGTGAATTGAATTAACCATCTCTGTAATGCTGCCCAGGCTAATAGAAACCATACAGTAACTACGCAAGACCTTCTGTCCTGATTTCATAAGATCTGCCCAAAAAAACTATTTTCCAACACGACCAGTTCAGCCCTCTGGCAAATATCAGACACACTGGAACTTCCTCTTTCTTTCTGGAATGGGGGGGAGGGTGCAAGGCTTTCAAAAGTTTTAAGACACAATATAAAATTGTAAGTTAACAGAATACAAATTGACTTCTCTCCTATTATGTCAAGAAATAGTCCTCTTCAACATGTTCCTGATTGGGAAAAGTAGAGACAGAATATTGTTTTTCAGTGACAATAGAATAATAATATAATATTCTGGAAATATATTTTAGGAAAAAAAATATATGGATTTGGAAGTTATATTTTTGTAGGTGAAAAAGAAGGAAACATATATTTTAATGATTAAATTGTACAAAGTCTTGTACAAGTTTTGTACAAATTTTGTACAAATTGTACAAATGGCCAACTCCTTGAACCTAATCCTTGTGTTTCTCTCCTAATGTTAATGGTAACATCTGACTACCAAAAGTTGCTCAAGTCATATAGTGAAATCCTAAAATATTCTGTAAGAAATGCAATGTATTATTTTAGCGCCTGCCATTTTCACCTATACCAAAGATGTATGTCTTGTTTTTCATTTCACATCAAATCTTCAAGTAAAGTAGTTTAGAGGGAAATAAGAATGTCTTCTTTTGTGGTGGTATCACTACCATCAGTATTAACTTCTTACTAAACAAATTCCTCCAGGTGTTAATTTACCAGTATTGACAGCTAATACTAGCACAACAAAGTCATACAATAGCCTGTTTTCTAGTAATACAGTAGTCTGACTATCTGAAGTCTTCTTTCTAACAAAAAAAATCCGCAAGGGTGGCAAAGGAACTTTGACTCAGAAATAGCCTTATCAGAGGGACTGAAAGTTACTCCAGCAGCTGCCCCAAGCAACAGTGCTACCATCCTACTACAACAACGTACTTTGTCCTAGTTTTGGCACCACTTTGGAGCAGCTTAAAGAGAGCTTTGACTTTAGTGACTGCATATTAATAACTCTTGTACTTAGCAGAGCTGAAATAAGCCACCGAGTGTTAACAGTGTCAGAAATAGTGAGTCCTCCCACACTATTCTCTATTGGATTTGAAACCGTTTCAAGCCCTTATAAGGGATGGTTAACACAGCCTGCGTCATTCTCCTCTAAAGTCATTTTCTCTTCGTTTTCTTGTGGTTGCTGGGAAGCAGGGGATGTGGTGGGAAGTCAGTCTTTCTAACAAGAGAGGCTAAGGACAGGTGCAATGCACTTGAAAAAAAAAACACTTTAATTCAGCTGAGGAAGCACTCTGGCAGAGCAGCCATTGTTGGCTGCCGGTGATATTGAAGGGCAGGCAACTGTGAGTGACAGGGGTGCCTTTTGGTTCAAAATCAGAGTTTTCTCTGAGATGGCAGACCTCAATTGCATCAAGTCATGTTTTATTTCCGAACAACAATATAGCAAGTTCTTCCTTTTAGTGGGGACCATGGCAATGATCTAGAAGACAGAGGCAAATCTCTGCTAGATTTGAAAGCTACTAGTTCAGAACAGAACCCACAGATCACTGCAAAAGACCTGATAAAAAAAACTTAGCTGGCACTAGAGTAACATGTATCTATAGTTTATCTACAGTGCTGCATTACAGTTGAGCATTGCTCATCCAAATATGATCTGCAAATGAGGGAGTTGTCTGACTTCATCAGACAAGAAGTACAGGGACTCCTCGACTTACAGTTCATTTAGTTACAAATGGCAATGAAAAGAGTGACTTTTGACTGTTTTTCACAGTTATGCCTTTGCAGCATCCCCATGGTCATGTGATCAAATTTCAGGTGCTTGGCAACCGGTTCATATTTAGGACCGTTGCTGTGTCCCAAGGTCATGTGATCCCCTTCTGATGAGCAAAGTCAATGGAGAAGCCAGATTCACTTAACAACCAGGTTACCAGCTTATCAACTGCTATAATTCACTTAACAATTGTGGCAAGACAGGAGGTAAAATGGGGGGGGGGGGACTCACTTAACATATCTCTCACTTAACAACAGAAATTTTGGGCTCAATTGTGGTCGTAAATTGAGGACTAGCTGTATGCAGAAGGAAACCTTGATAAGCCTGAAATGATTTGGAATAAAGTGCTGTGGGCCGAGGAAACAAAAATTCAACTCATCAGTCCAGCCAGAGCCACACAAAATACAACTGGAGACAGAGGAGGGAAACACTTGAAGAAAAGAATCTTGTCAATCATTAGGCATGCAGTGGTTTTTTGGGGGTAGTGTTGTAGCCAATGTTACAAGAAATATTATACAAGCAGAAAGAAGAATAAATGGAATTAAACAAGGGTAGTCCTTGACATGTGACCATAATGGAACCTGCCCGTTACACGTGTATGTCATAATGGTTGTAAAACAAGTCAGTCAAATCACCATCCCAATTTTACAACCTTTTTTGTGGTGATCATTAAGTGAATGTTAAGCAAACCAATGGTTCGATATGGTTGCGGTTTTGCAAAAAAACGGAAGTGCCAGGTTTTGGCTAAACCATTGTAAAACATTGTCAGGTGACTGTGGGAGGTTGCAAATGGCCATTAATGTGGCTGTGTTGCCAAGCAACCAAAGTTTGGTCATGTGACAGTAGAGGGGTCCCAACTATCAGAACTTCAGATTGGGGTCATAAAGACTTTTTTCGGGGTCAGTTGTAACTTCAAACAGTTGTCGAGCGACTGAATCAGAGGTGGGTTTCAGGAAGTTCTGACCAGTTCTGGACAACCGGTAGCGGACATTTTGAGTAGTTCAGAGAACCGGTAGTAAAAATTCTGACTGACCCCGCACCCATCTATTCTCTGCCTCCCAAGTCCCAGCTGATTGGGATGAAATGGGGATTTTGCAGTAACCTTCCCCTGGAGTGGGGTGGGAATGGAGATTTTACAGTATCCTTCCCCTGCCATGCCCACCATGCCTCGCCCACCAAGCCATGCCACGCCCACCAAGCGACACCCACAGAACCAATAGTAAAAAAATTTGAAATCCACCACTGGACCGAATGTAAGTCAAGAACTATCTGCATCAACTTCTTCTCGAAGCTCATGTCCCAAAGTCAGTGAAGAATGGAAACCTAAAAGATATTGAATATTTCAACAAAACAGTGATCAGAAACATAACTGTAAAATCAGCCATAAAGTACTTACAGGAAAGAAAGGTGAAGGCTCTGAAACCATTTTACAGTCCTTAAAACATTCTTAAATATCTCTGAGTAAAATCTCAAGCTTGCAGGGTATATAGGAAGATCTAAGGATATTTCACAGCTCAGACATCTTCAGGAAAAAGTTGGTAAAAATTCCAAAAGCAGATATAGAATTAGCTGGCTCAGGAAACATTTGGAAACTTTTATTTTTGCCAAAGGAAGAGCTACAAAGTGCTGATCAAAAAAAAAAAAGCATCCAAACCTCTGCACCTGCCAAAATCACTATTTTCTTTTGCTGAATCGGGAAGCAGCTGTGCCATAAATAGTAGGCAGGCATTCAAATTTGCAAAAAGCTGTCACGTTTAGCCTTGTATTATGTAGAGGATGTGTCTTGTCATGGAGAAAATCTATCTATGTGGTTGCTAAGAGTTTAAAACCACTATGTGGTCACTAAGAGATTAATCAAGGTTGATCAATCAATCAATCAAATAATTTGTGTCAGCTTTTGTTCAATTTCAGGATTCAGGTGATCTGAAGTGCCTGAATTTTTGCATGCAATTGTAAAAGAGATAAAAACATATACATAATATCTGTAGTATATAAATACTACAATTCTGATCCTGGCTGCACTGCTCGTTTAAAGTCCAAAAGATGTGAAGGGGTCATTTTATTATTGTGTTGAGAAGCCAGACTGAATTTTGATCAATAATATTGTGTACTTTGAGACCTTTTGCAACACTGAGACTGAAAAAAACCACATTAGGAATATGAAGGAGTAATTAGATCAATGTAACGCTTATTGAGTTATTTATAGGCTATGAAGCACAGTTACTTTCAAAATTAATTCTGATTCTTAAAATATGCCTGAAAACAAGTGTGCGTATGAAAACAATTATGGGATGGGGATAAAAATAACATTTTTTAAAAAGCTGTTCTTTTCTTCCCCTCCTTTTGCTGGTAGTCATCTTCTCTTTGTCCCGATTCCTACTTTTTCTCACTCGGCTTTTTCTCTCTGTGGATTCTGTCCTTCTCTAGTGCTGCTCAGCCTCTTTGCCAACCCTACCTCCATCTCCAATGTATTCTTATGCTCAGTTGAATAAGGGACAAAAGCAGGCTACTGCTCAAAAGAAAAGCAGAACTGCTTTATCCTTTTGCTACTTGGCCTCAAAGAAAAACAGAAGCAATGAAGAATAGCTCCAGGCAAGCTGCTACTGTGCTTCAAAAATCAATTGATCAGGACATTGATCATTTCTTTAGAGCGGAGGAAGAAAGTCTGCCAAATTTCCCACTAAAAATCTCAGGTTAAAAAAAAACATAACAATCTGTCCTTGGCTTTAGCACTTTGGACATTCAAAATTCAGAGTTTCTGCAGGGAGGAAATATATTATTTTTCCTTTTATTTTTATTTTTTTGCAGGGGAAAAAAAATGAAGCCAGTCTTTTAAATAGACTTTGTAGCTCCAGCCACCGTGAATGTAATCTAGTTTTAGTTTTGAACTATGACTTTAGAAGTGTAGTTGATTTCATAAGCATCTATAGTAAGCCACAATGACAGCAGTGCATGCTTCATGTTGTGCAAGGAGCATAATGATGTAAAGACATCAGGGCATCTGATGCAAGTATGTAAGTTAGGTTCTTTGAGTCATGATGCATATACTGTATTGTAATTTCTTCTCTGTCTTCCTTTCATGCCCATTCACAGTTGATTCGTATGTATGTATGTATGTATGTATGTATGTATGTATGTATGTATATACAAAACAATGGAGTTGCACCATCTTACAACAGCAAGTTTAGTATTATCAGACTTCTGTTGCACTAGACCAGATAACCAATCAAAGGCAGCAAAGAGCTCAGAAATTTCTAACTTTTTGTTTCCATCTAATGGAGTAATAGATTATCATAAACCGTGCATTAGCTTTAGAATCTATTTAGCTCGTGGCACTCAAATATTGCAGGGATATCTAGAAGCATTATCAGACTGGTATACCTCATCCTTGAGGGCATAACATAATGTAATGCCTGTGTCTCTTTTTTTTCTGAAAGCATGAGGGAAAGTGGGCTGTGCATACCACACTGATAATATTTGGTACCCTTAGACACAAGCTCCATTTTAAACCATCATGGATTTTGAAGAAGGCATGACTTCATTTTGACATTCCATTTTTTTTTTTGTATTTACAAGTATCTACACTAGTCTAACCAGATCCCCTCGCGTGGATTCTGACTTTTCAGATAGACAGATAGGAACTCTTTGTTTCTGTTTGTTTTAATCAGTTCCCCTTCCCAAAGCACTTTCCCAGTATAATTTACAATAAATTAAATTGGCATATAGTCATTCATGAAGCTCTGGGGATGAAGCTGGTTCTCTGCAAACAGCCACACAACACTGTAAGCTGTGCTGCAGTAGTAATTTCTACCTGTGCGGAAATTAAATGAAGATGGAAGAACATCTACGTCTTTTGAGAAAGCAGGAATAGCCTCCTTAATTGGAAATATTTTTCCCCTGAGGTGAAAAAATGTTGCATTTGTCTTGTCACGAATCCATTGAGAAAGGAGACTCAAATTTGCTCCCAGCAGCCCCTGTGGCAGAATCATTTTTGATATATACTTGGGATTGCAACTCCTAGAAATTCTATTAGTAGGGCCAGTTGCTGAAGTGCAGTACATGTTATGCCAGCCTATCCTGAGGATGCAGAGGCACACAAAGCTGTGCGAAAATGGGAAAAGTACTTAATTTACAAGAGAATGCATTAGTGCCTCAAAAGCTATGCTCTTAAGAGAATTCTAGTGGTTGCAGAATTTTTCTGTTGAAACATTTCTAGTTCTTGATTGTTTACAAACTGTTCCAAAGCCAATGCTCATGACAATTTTCTGGAAAGGTACCCTCTCAATGTTTCACAGATTTTGTACTATGAACAACTCTGCACCGAGAATTTTTTTTGCAATGACTGAGAATGCAAAGACTTTAAAAGTATACAATTTATTCAGAGAACTTTTCATACCATCAATCTGCAAATGCAAGTCAGCACCACAAAAGCACCATACCTAAGTGATAATTATAAAACCTGTGGTGCTTAACATACCATATCCTATTTCTGATCATTTTAATCTTCTGAAATAACAGGAAGGAATGTACAGTAGGGTTTTTTTCTCTCTCTCTCTGTGTAGTAGTAGCAGTCTCTGGGAGTGGAAGTTTATTCTTTCTTTCCTGTTTTGCATCTTTGTATGTTTACAGATACTGGGCTAAACTATAATTAAAGCTTTTCCACCCAGAACCTACATAGGCTTTGTTGTCATCTGTATAAATTATCTGATCCCAGCAAAGTTTCAGAAACAGATCACTTTAGATGGAAAAAGAAACTACTTTCTGAGCTGCTTATATGCCATTTTGTCATAAAATGGACATTGTCATTTTACACAATAATCATCTCTATGCAGTTCTTTTTCCAAACTCTTCAGCAAGATCCATGGCAGAGAAATGAATCCGGGCATTGCAGTGTTGAGGATTTGCAACAATTTCAAGAGGAAGGACTTGAAATCCAGGTGGAAATTCTGGATTTCTATCTTATACTGAATTCTAGATCCAACCAAGCACTGCAATGTACATAGGCAGTCTAATCTGCACTGAAAGGCTTATTAGCTAGTTACCTTGAATATATTTTAAAATGCAGTTATAAGTCTGCATTAGTTGCATAATTAGAAACTTCTATCTCTGTGTTTCTTTTACCAGAGGATATTTTTTTTCCATAGGGGCAGTGCTTTGTCATTACTGTAACAGGTTCTAGGATTTTGGCACACCAACGAGGAAAAGATTATTATCAACAGAAATAGAGTAGCAATCATTTTCACACAGCAAGGGTCAACGTACACCTCTTCTGCTTGTCAGGAACACCAAAGATGATGGCAGCATATTTGTAGCCCCTTTTCAGAATGCAAGTCTACACTGAGATTTATCAGTATCATGGTGTCCTACTAGCATATGCTTTTGAATGCTCATTCATTACACCTGTTGATGATCTGGTGGTATACTTTTATATATCAATATAGGGTCATGTGTGTCCTGTCCATTGAATGTACTATATGTTCATACCATATGTCTTTATTATTTCTTGAGCAGCAGCCAATGGCATTTCAGAGATATCATCCTTAGTTTACATTCCTTTTCTCCAGGGAATTATCCTTGAGATATACCTCAGAAGTATGTTTTACTTAAATATTCCTGCCTTGCATAAATTCCAAATATGAACATGAAGAATGATTACCAACTTCCTAGTGAAATCTACAAAACTTATAATTTATCATTTGTATACAGAGAAATCTACAGAGCCCCTATACACACCAGGGAAGAAGAATTACATAATATTAAATTTCCTCACTATTCATCTTCGGTGTCACCACAGACACAGATAAGTATCACGTTTATCAGAAAAATAGGTAACTTATTCTTTGTATAGTTTTTAAAAAAATATTTGCTAATAACCACAGTATTATCATCCTTCTTGGTTGCTGTTCCCCTTTGTGAAATAGTGTTCCTTTGGATATGCAGATAGCCCTCTCTTCCTTGGTTTTCAAGAAGTTCGTTAAAATGTTATTATTTCATCAGGACTCAAAAGCAGAAACAGTATGATATGTTCCCTTTAGAAACAGAAAATATTTTTTGCTTCAAGAATGTATTTGCTGGTTGGGTTCACAACCCTGCATGGATTAACTTTTCACATATTGCATAGTAATATGCAATCTAGTTGTGGCTGTGTACCATTGGCTACCAAACCAAAAAGTACACTAGCAATATCGTTGGAGTAATAAATAAGAATGGCATCTACAATTTTCATTCTTATGAGATTCGTTTGAACTTTCTTTATTCGTGTCAGAATACAAACTATACAAACAGAATACTAACGATAGATATATAATATTCAACACTGAGCAAGTAAAATAGGCATAAAGTAGGTCACAAAAATATAGCATTTTTTAAATTATGTAAAATAAATAGGATTAAAACTAAATGTTTTTTTGTTAAAGGCATTAAAGTGTTTTTTTATCTACAAATTTAGTTTCCATCAGAACAAAACTTACAATATACAATCTTGGGAAAAAGTGTGGATAAACAGTAAATGTTTAATTCATTTACTTATTTAATTTATATCTCACTGTCAAGAGATTCCAAATGTTCCTTTGTTGCTGCACAACTGAAAAACCTATCAATCTGATTTTAATTTTTAATGGATCAAATATATTATGAAAAATTAATAGCATTATGTTGGTCTTAGGTTTTTCTTTTCTTTTCTTTTCTTTTCTTTTCTTTTCTTTTCTTTTCTTTTCTTTTCTTTTCTTTTCTTTTCTTTTCTTTTGCTGGGTACTTAAAGCTTTGGTTTTGAGGGCCCTGAATTAGCATCTTGCAGTGAGTTGAATACAATAAACAGAATATAGTCAAAGATCCAAAAATATAATGCTGTTGCCAAGGTTACATTTTCTAAATGCAACTCAAAATGTGTTTTACCAAAGTAAATGAAATCAGTTGGTAACATGGTAATACGTATTGATATGATTTAAGTAAATACAACAGTTCTTTTGAACAGCATCTGGCAATATTATTACCAATAATCTTTAATTTATTAGCCAGTTCAAAGGAATTTTCTTTTATCTGTAACAAAATATAATTTATGCTATTTATAGTCTGGCCAGATCAGCTGTTGCTATGGCACAACGATCACACTGTATATTTTGCATGCATTTTTCTTATCCAATGAAAGGTTTACGCATCTTTGGTGATTAATTATTGTTTAATTTCCTCAATTTTTACTCCTGTGGGAGGGCAACTATATAAATCTTCATCTGTGTACACAGACATTTTGCTTTGTATTGTTCCATTGCAACTGTGGAGCTTAATATTAAATTTTTGCAAATAGATTCGCAGTGATTTAATATCTTCTGCGTATGGATGGGACAGGCTAATGGTTCGGTGTGCAGGAGATGAGTTGTTTTTTTGAAAAAGACACTGTTGCTGACAGCACAGTGCTATTTTTGACTAGCCTGCAACTGAACAGCTTTCTTTTAAATTGGCAACCTCCAGTTAGAGCTGCAACTCTCACAACACTCGGCCATTGCAACTTTCAGGCTGATGATAGCTTCCTAGTTCATAGACAATGTACGGTTTTTATCAGTGTGAACTTATATGAGGATTCTGCAGTTTCAAGGGGAATTAAGACTAGCAAAGCATAGAAGGGGAAGCATTGTGTGTCTATAAAATGACAGATTGAGAAACCTGGGGAAACCCAAGCATGGGAAGAAGGAAGAAGGAAAAATTGGGCAGACATGTGACAAAGTGAGAACATCCTTTCACTGTGGTTACTTGCTGAGAGCAGGCAATTACCTTCCACTTGATTGCCTTTCCTTAGGTTCCTGGCTGCTTATGTGCTGATTGTCAATTGTTGCTGTTGCTGAGCACACATCCTCTCTAAGTAATATTGCTCCTGACCCTCTGATCCTGTCTTCTTCTGATTTAGGCCATATCAAAATGACACTGAATAGCCGAGATGTATAATCAGCCCCTAGGGACGTGGTGGCTCAGTGGCTAAGACACTGGGCTCATCGAACAGAAGGTTGGCAGTTCAGCGGTTTGAATTCCTAGAGCCATGTAACAGATTGAGCTCCCATTACTTGTCCCAGCTTCTGCCAACCTAGCAGTTTGAAAGCACGTAAAAAATGCAAGTAAAAAAATGGGAACCACTTTGGTGGCAAGGTAACAGCGCTCCGTGCGCCTTTGGCATTTAGTCATGCTGGCCTCATGACCGTGGAGACAGCGCTGGCTCTTTGGCTTACAAACAGGTGACCACTGCCCCTAGAGCTGGAAACAACTAGGATGCATGTGCAGGGGAACCTTTACCGTTACCTTTTATAATCAGCCCAGTTGTCTTCCTTGCACCAAACCTAATGATTTCCATTGAGATTGATAATGATCTGTCATTCTTGTTTCAGTAGTTGTACAGCCAGAAATGTAACAAAACCAAAGTCTGCCAATATTGACAATAAATATATTTTCATAAATTTCCTATGTTCAGAGATTTTCATTGAGATTTTGATTTCTGGGGATTCTTATTCAGGAATCTTTTGTCAGGAGCACATAACCAGGAGCATTTGTTGAGTTCAAAGCACAGAAGAGTTTATTATTGCTACCTATATACAAGAATCTAGTCAACTAAAGGTCAAAGCTAAACTGATACTAGATAAAGGGCAACAGAATTCACAGGGGAGGGGGTGGACTTGAGTCTCTTGTGGCAATGCAATGACTCCAAACTGATGACATATTTAACTCTGCCTTCCAGCTCAGTCTGCCCTTCTCCTACACCTTTTTATTTATAACAAGACTATGAATGATGGGACACTTCAGCTTCCCCCTTTCAGCCCCCAGAAACAGATGACCCCAGAATAAGTGCAATCAAACTTTGGACCACTTTTGGAAATATTGATTCAATCTCTCAAAAGCAGATTCTTTGGGACCTAATCTTTTATATGGAGCAGAAAACTTGGTGTTCTCAGACCGACAGGAAATGCTCACTGCTGATTTACAATAATTCCGTTCTTGCAGACAGAAGAGATTATGTTTAATTGGATTTTAATGCCAATTTCTAGTAGCCTGATTCTAGAACAAATCTATGCCATAAATATAAAGAATAAAAAGTCTGTAACAGGCCTTGATTCTGAGAAATCTTATAATTAACAAACCAACCAGTATTATCTAGTATCTTGATATAGTGAGTTGTAAATTGTGATTAATGAAATTGTAACATAGCTGAAATGATTTGAACAAGAACAGATATTTAGTGATATTAATTTCCAATAACTTAGTAGGATTTCTATTTTTGTGACAGAACTTGAGACTCTTTAATAATGGCTCAGGCAGCAGGAATTTAGTATATGAAGTTCTTGTTTGGAAAAAAAATACTTTCAATTTTTTGGCGGCCTATTAATTTATTACTGTAATGATCTATTTTTAAATGTTCAGATTAGAAGATGGCCTAGAACAGTGATGGTGAACCTATGGCACACGTGCCAGAGTTGGCACGCAGTGCTCCCTCTGTGGGCATGCAAGCTGTTGACCCAGCTTGGCTCCGCTGCGCATGTGTGCGTGCCTCCCGCCGGCCAACTGGTCTTCGAGTCTCTGCCATGCATGCATGGGGGGCGGGGAACATGTGGGGGGGGGTGCATGTGCATGCATGGGGGTGGGACGAATGCGCAGGGGCCACACGTGCATTGCATTTTGGGGGTTCGCATGTGTGCTTTGGCCAGGTTAGCCATCACTGGCCTAGAACATACGTGGAAAGACAGATTAGAAATATATAAAAACATATTTTTCTTTCTCTTAGCTTTGTAAGAACAGGAGGCCTACAGCATTTATTCACACTATATGGTCAGTGGTGGGTTGCTACCAGTTCATCCCGGATCGAACTGGTAGTGGCAGAGGTGGGAGGCTCCACCCACCCACCTGGACATCTCTGAGCATGTGCAGACGCTTCTGCACATGCGCAGAAGCATCACACACATGCGTCAGTGCGCGCGCGCCCGCGAGCAAACCAGTAGGGACTGAAATTGAAACCCACTACTGTATATGGTGACTATGAGGAACATGAAAGAGTCATTCTTTATGCTAGAACCAGAGACTTAGTTCATGATGGGGATAGAGAAGTGCTTTTTTCTTCACTAATATTTTTGTTTGCAATATATAAACTGTTTGTGAAAACAGAAATAATATTTAAATAATTCGGATAATAACAATTCAAAATCAAAATCTCTAACATAAAGAAAAGAAATAGAAGTTAAGCTGAAATTTAACATTCTGAAAGTTTATAATGACAGTTTTTGATTAAATGTCATTTGTCTGAATTACATTGGCAAAGCATGTTAATTTTATAAGCATATAAGTATGAAATTCCAGTATTTCCTCTACTAGTCTGAAAATATAGGGGTTTCAATGTGTGTGCTTATGTGCATGCTATTGTCATAGGTGAAAAATGCAATAATAAAATACAGGATTGGAAATCCAACTCTTTTGTTCTACTATATAATGATGTTATAGATTAGAACTTATTACCAAGGTTCCCTTTAGGCTGCAGTGATTTAAAATAACTATGTCATGGCTGCCTTCATCTGAGAAAATTTAATGTTAACCATATATCAGCTCTGGATAACACTAGAACTGAAGTTGAGCAAACTGTTTTTAACCATTTTAGCACTCTTTCATTTCCTTTGCTCATTGTAGGCTTTTTAAAATCCATCTTCCCATTAGGTTAATGTGATTATGGAAGGGATATATATATCTTA
The DNA here is from genome assembly GCA_012654045.1 of Ptyas mucosa. NCBI lineage: Eukaryota > Metazoa > Chordata > Lepidosauria > Squamata > Colubridae > Ptyas > Ptyas mucosa. Next base: position 20,130,800 of record WNWU01000017.1, on the reverse strand, counting down.
TGCCTACATTGAGTTGCCTTGCATGATACATGCTTAGTTGGAAGAAAGAATTACTGAATTCAGTTGGACCTATTTCTGAAAAAAGACAGATAGATTCTTAGTTTATTATGGTAATGGTTAATTATATGTGTACAGCAGCGGTTGGATTCAAAATTTTTTACTACAGGTTCTGTGGTTGTGACTTGGTGAGCGTGGCATGGCTTGGTGGGTGTGGCTTGGCGGATGTGGCAGGGGAAGAATACTGTAAAATCTCCATTCCCACCCCACTCCAGGGGAAGGATACTGTAAAATCTCCATTCCTTCCTCACTCCAGGGAAATCCCCATTTCCTCCTAATCAGCTGGGACTCAGGAGGCAGAGAATAGATGTGGGAGGGGCCAGTCAGAGGTGGTATTTATCGGTTCTCCGAACTACTCAAAATTTCCACTACCGGTTCTCTAGAACTTGTCAGAACATGCTGAAACCCACCTCTGGTGTACAGTATATAATCTTTGCTTATGTTTTCAAAATGCAGAAAACAAATTATGTGTTCCAAAATCATATTTAATAAATCCCAAATATATTATGGCTTAACTGCAAAGGAAATATATTCTCTCGCATAGTGTGGTTGTTCTTTTTCATTTTTTTGAAGATAAGGAAATCTTATCTCTAAAAAGTATTTCATAATGTCTGTGATTATTCATGTCTCACCTTTATTTTTTTTAAAAAAAACCTTTTTAAAAAAAACGATTAAGCTGACATCTTGCACAGAAAACCACTAGTCTCCAACATGTATGCATTTCTAAATTGCTCTCTATAATTGGATAGCCACAGTATCTCCACTAGGTTCTTTTGTAGGCCAGGAGAGACCCAGGAATGGGGGTTTAACACTATAACTTTGATTTGTGGAGAGGGGGCGAGTAATTAACCAAGCAAGGATTGTTATTCAGGGAAGCTGGAGAAAAAGTGAACAACAGTTCTGGAAAAAAAGTCAATCAACAAGGAATGAAGTTTTGGAATATATGGACTGGTGGAGCAAAGGCAGGAAGGCCCCCCAAAAAATAAATCCTTAAAAATTATATACGTGGGGATACCCAGAGAAACTTTCTCACAAATCTTAGTCAGGATTGTGTATAACTATTTCTGAAGGTGTAAGACAGATAGTTGAGGGTATTCAGTGGCCTCAAAGAATGTTAGTGTGGGGAAGAAATACACTCCTCCTTAACAGGAATGGAGACTACAAATGAACATTCACAGAAAGCTTGGGCTGTTTGGTATGTCAGGGGAAGAATAATATGCAACATAAAGTATGGGAAAGTAACACCTACCAGATCTAATGGTGTGACATTATGGTGATAGTTCCTCTTGAATCATAGAAACCACATAAGCATCCTTAATTAAAAAAGAAGAAGAGGATGGCTGCTATGTCAATGTGTTTCAAATGAGCTGTGGTAGGAAGTAGCGCTATGCAAAGCATTCACAAAGCTTGTTGTTGCAATGAAAACCCTCCTCAATCTGTTGAGGCAATCTCTGTGATGCTGCTTTGAGGATTTTCTAGGTTGTTACCACTGTGGGCATGAACAGCTGCTTTGTTTTGCTGGCAAGGCCGAGGGAAAATGCTGTCTGTGCATCAGATGTGCAGAGAACCTAGGAAAGACCATGAAGCAGCTATGCTGAATCTGCCAGAGGAAATGGCTGCCTCAACCCATTGAGGAAGGGCATTTTACAGAGCCTTGCTTTGAATACTTTGCATAGTCACAACGGGGAGCAATCTGAGGCATGGGTGGGGGAGACGTTTCTATGACTTGCTTTCTCCTCCCGGGTTGCCTCTATGAAGTATCCAAAGATGCTAAAAGGCAGCAAGAAACAATCTTATCACTTTATTTAGACAAATGGGTATTTTGTAATCCACCACAGCTTCTATGGCAGGTGTTTAGTAGATATGAAACTCCGTAATGGCAGCCACTGAATGGGACTACCTTCAACACATTCTCAGCATTTCACACAACCCCTTGAAGGCTTCTAACCTTTGTCGTAAACTTTTCCTCTCCACAGTCACAGATTTCCAGACCTCAAAACCCTTTCTGTAATAAATGTCACCTGTTTTAGGATTACTTGGCCTATGTAAGTTATATTTTAAGTTTACATTTGGTAGGAACCCATGGTATTAAAAATCGTACTTTTTAAAAATCGATTTAGAATATCCTGAACCACTCTTAAAAGCTGAAAAATATTTTAGAGGAATGGCCTTAAATTACCTAGAAGTGACATAGGAGATACCACGTTGGTAGGTAATATATATCAAGAGAAGAAGGAACCAAAAGATTTTTGAACCGTGGGAAGGTTTCACATCCCCCATGCTATTCCACCATTAATGCATTAAGTATGTATGCATCGCACACGGATATGCTGCTCTCTCTCTCTCTTGCACATCCCCACAGGCTGGCAGGGAACCTGTTACACCAATACACCGTCATAGCTAGCTTGGCACCAGCTTCCAGCATTTGTGTGTGTGCTTTTTTCACATCCATTTCTTTCTCCACGTTACGAGCGAGCCTTCTCACAACTTCTCTTGGAGCGGGGTGGCACAGAATCCGTTCCGCTTTCTTGCGTGACACGTTTCACGTGGCAACCGGGGGCTGAGCCGCTAGAGCCAGCCCGCGAGCGGCGGGGGTGGGCGCGCACGCCTAGGCTCCAGCAAAGTGTGTGTATGTGTGTGGTGGGGGTGTTTTACTGCCTCGGTGCCCCCCTTTGGCAAGCGAGGGAGGCGGCGTCTGTCTGTGGCCGCTCAGGGAGGGAAAGAGGGCCGAGCGCGCCCTGACTGACAGCGGCACTGAGCGCCTCCTCCCCCCCCCCCCCCCCCCCCCCCCCCCCCCCCCCCCCCCCCCCCCCCCCCAAACGCCCAACACCGAGAGAAGGAAAAGAAGAAGCTGCTCCCGGGGAGTGTCTCCCTCGCCCGCCTGCGCCTCCTCCCTCATCATCACCTCCCTTCCCCCTTTCTCCCCCGTCCGCCCGCGCTTGCTGAGCTAAGTCGGGTCACTCTGGCGAGCGCCGCCTGGGCATGGCTCAACGTTGCCTGGTCTGCGGGGCCGAGGCAAGGCGAGCAGGTAAGGGCAGCGAGCACCGGAGCCAAGCCAGGTTTGGGGGGGGGGGGTGGAGTGGGCGAGCAAGGAGATAGACGCGGCTCTTGGGTGCCGGGATGAGAAAGGCGGGAGCGAGAAGGGAAGGAGGGAGGGAGGGAAGGAAGCAAGCAAGCAAGCGAGGAAGGAAGGAAGGAAGGAAGGGGCCCGGCCCTGCGATGCGCAGCCTTGATCTGAAGACCTCGCTACAAACTGACGGCCAGAGAAGAGCGCGCGTCCCGGGGCGCCTGGCAAGGGGCGCAGTTGTGCGGGAGCGGTTCGAGATTTGGCGGCTTGTAAATTACTGCACCGCTCCGTATTTAATCCAGGGTCGCGTTTTGGGAGGAGGGGCGGGAAGGGTGGGTGCATGGGGGGGGGGGGGAGGTGGGGGGTTCCCCCCCGATCACCATCTTTGGTGGGACCCCCCCTTCCCCGGGTAGCTTTGGATGCGGTTTGGCCACCCTCGCTCGGACAAGGCAATCCTGTCCCGTTGCGCGTTTTCCGGGGGCGGGGGGGGGGGGGGGGATGTAACCTCTCCTCCTCCCTACGAAGCCTATTTCCA
>WNWU01000017.1:20091773-20127131 GCA_012654045.1 Ptyas mucosa | reverse complement strand
GGGGGGGGGGATGTAACCTCTCCTCCTCCCTACGAAGCCTATTTCCAAATAAAGGGGAACGGCTTGAGAGTTGGACGTGTGTGTGTGTGTGTGTGTGTGTGTGTGTGTGTGTGAATGTATGTATGTATGTGTATGTGGAAAGGACACCTGTTGCTGATTTGCCTGCTTTCCCTTCCTCTCTTGCTGTGACCTGTGCTTCAACTGTGATTTGGAGGGAAAGGATAATAGAGGTTGCGGTTGCTTTTGTGCTTCCCTCCGCCCCTTTCGCAACGAAGTTATGCGTGTGTGTGTGTGATCTTCGATTGCGTTAGCTATAGGCCTTGGAGGAAGTGCTGGCCTGCCTTCTCTGGTCTGTTCGTCCACCCTGTTGCAGGTGGCATGAATGACGTAGTTTGGGTTTAAAATCCGTTTGGGTTGGATCCTGCTTCTTCCTCCTGTCATGTGCAGCACCGGAGACCTCTTAATGGCAAGCGGCGTTAATTATTGGTGTGAGCTTCCTCCCCTCCTCCCCCCCACCTTTTCTTTCTTTCTCATGTAGATATCAGGCTAGATATCAGGTCGTGTAGATATCAGGCTGTGTATAGGGATTTGCTTCGACAGTGTGGGTTAAATGGACTGCATCCAGTTTGTCGTGTGGGCTGACCAAGCTTGAGAGAGAGAGAGAGAGAGACAGATTGTATGAGATTCATATGTCTTCATCTATAGGTACAGCTGACTTGAGATGATTGGAAGGGAGGATTGCGGCTGTCAAAAGCTCTTGTTGCTGTGTGATAAAAAAAAAAGTGCTCCTCGCCACATTTTTAACATTTGGATGTGGCAGCTGGATGGACTTTGTTTTGAATGCCCAACTATAATGAGGCTATTGATGCTTTGGGGGAAAGGCGGCCCATCATGGAAAATAGATTTTTGTGTGTTATGGCAAAATTCATGGGGCTTGCAGATGGTTTGAGTTAGCAAAGAGTCGTTTCAGATGTCCAGAAGGGATTCAGAATGTAATCCTGCCTCCCCCCCAAAGTATCCCATATGGATTTTGATTTTTTGTACATGTCTGCAGTAGGGTTTGACCCCAAAGAAGTATATTTTAAATGTATTAAGAATTAAACTGACATAAATGTCTTTGTTAGCATACACTGTAAATCAGTTGCATAAGATTATGGCTCCCCTTTTTAAATAGTTTTATGGTTGGGTTTCCTGATCTTTCTGCTTTTACTGCAGACTTCAAATTTGATTGAAGTAGTAGTGTAAGAAAGACAATATCAGTCTTACTGTTTTATTCAGTTTCCTGAGTCCAGATGTTCTGGGTCAAGAGCTGATGTTTGCTACTTCCTCTTCCACGGAGGTGAGATTTTAATCAAGGAAAATAACTCTTAAATATTGTTTCACCAACCTCAGTTAAATTCCATATTTTTTAATGGCAAAGATGTCAAGTTACTAGTTACAGTTACAATTTAGCCTGGTTCTATTGCTTGGCTGTTGTTGTTTACACCATGTATATTTTCCCATGTGTATTAAGCAATAGCTGACCAATGCTATACAATTTATCCCTTCATTGTATCTTAAGTGGTCTTGCTAATTAGGATTATTTTGGACCTGAAATTTCAATTCAGGTAGTTCTTGATTTACAATCATTTGTTTAGTGACCATTTGAAGTTACAACAGCACTGAAAAAAGTGACTTATGACAATTTTTCACACATGTCCATTGCAGCATCCCCATGGTCATGTGATCACTTTTTACGACTTTCTGACAAGCAAACTCAATGGGGAAGCCAGATTCATACATTACAACCGTGCTAGCAACTTAACAACTGCAGTGATTCACTGAACAACTGTGGGGAGAAGTGTGCTAAAATGGTGCAAAATTCACTTAAGTGTCTTGCTTAATAAAGGAAATGTTGGGTTCAATTGTGGTTATAAATTGAGGATTACCTGTATAGTGTTGTGCAGCTTTAACACCAGTTAATCTTTGTGCCGGCAAACTACCTGGTATCCTTCTTTCATCTCATGGAATTAAAATCATTGTTGTAGCATCTCAGTAATTACATGAATGCCAAATTCATTACTCCCTTTGCTCTTTGCATGAAGCAAATAGCTATTAATTAAGATTTATTTTAAGTTATTGTTCTATTTTGGCTCCTTTGATCTGAAATGTTTTTGACAAAGCAGGAGTTGGCACAGTTTGTACTGCCTCCATATAACCTGCATTCCACTCGCAGTCATGAATGTTAAAATCTTCTTAGTTCTTAAAACTAAAATTTGGATTTAGGAGTTAAGACTTTTAAGATACTTACAAATACAATAAAAGTTTTCTTTTGGGAGATATCATGAGTTGATAATGTTGCTGAGATTCTTTCTAGTGGTTATGACTTATTTGGGTCATAGTAATGCCTCATAGTGGCAACAAGGGGTTCTGTGTTCTCACTTTGTCATTAATACATTAGCCAAGAGATGGAAAAATCCATTTTCCAGACAGTTTGCTATCTTGTGCCAGGCCATTCTGGAGAGACAAGGCCATCAGAAAATGGTACAGGGAAGATAATTGATGAGGAAAGCAAGCAAATGCTGTTCAATTAATATTATGTTTTATGCTTTAGCGTTTGGATTTTCCCTTTTCTATATCTGCAATGAGCAAAGGGAACCGAATTCTGAGTGAATGCAGTATTTATGTTTCTTTTCTAATTTTTCATAATAAAATAATTTTACCATTTCATGTGTTTATTAGATTTTTACTTCACCTTTATATAAAAACAACTATAATAACAAAAACAATAGGTCAAATACATTAATTTTCCAACTTGAAATGCAAAATCTGCCACTTATTTTTTTTTTACTCCTATAATGAGCCATATCTTGATCAATTTGTTCAGCCTATTTATCTTTTGCTTGTTATTAAAAGTAGTTGTGGCACAACTAGATTTTCTCCTTGTCAAAAATAATACAGTTTTGCATCATATATATGAGAGGGAAATATAGATCAGAAAAGCTTCTTTGTAATAGCAACTATGTTTCTGAGTGAAATCCCTTTTTTCTGTTTATACACTAATATATTTCTAGGGAATTGTCTTTGGCCTTGTTTTTATTTTTTTCTCTTTGCCAAATTTAATTTGTGTGTTTAGGATACTGCTTTCCCATCATCATTGCTTTACAATATAATATATAGGAATACTTGCGTATGTAGTGGCATGGAGAACTTTTAAAAAAGTGCTTTCTACTTTCATGTTCTCTTAGTATTTTATCACTTCACATCCCCCTTCTCCACCCAGCAATTCTCATTCTCCTCTCTTTGTAAAGAAATAAATGATGGTGATGGAGAGAGACAGAAAACAGAGAGAGTGTGATTATATCTTGAAGCAAGCAACATATTTATCAACATAAGGGCAAGCTTATTTTTCTCCTCTGTTGTGTTAGTGCATCATATCTTTAAGTGGTATGATTCAAGTTTCTGTATTAGTAGATTAATTTGATTCATGCTTCCTTTGCAAACGGCAAAAAGTAAAAATAAAATTTCTGTAACCGTGTATATTCACATATAAGCCCATCTGCAGTTAAGCCAAACCTCAAATTTTTAACCAAAATACCATGAAAAATGTGCAATCGGTGAATAACTTGACCCCTCAAAATTTTTGCGTGTTTTATTTTTCAGTTTATCCACAGGTAACACATTTTTCATGCTATTTTTCTTAAAAAATAGGGTTATAGGGTCGGGTTATATCTGGGTATTTTAACACAATTATATATGGTATTTTAAAAATACTGTATGTACTCACAGAGAAGCCCCTCTGTGGACAAGCTGAACCCAATTTTGGGGGTGTATTTTGAAAGTTAAAATCCTTGGCTTATTCATGAGGATATAATGTATTTGCATGGTAGCACAGTGGTTAGAATGCAGTATTGCAGGCTGACTCTGCCTTCCATTGCCAGGAGTTCGATCCTGACCAGCTCAAGGTTGACTAAGCCTTCCATCCTTCCAAGGTCGGTAAAATGAGGAGCTAGATTGTTGAAGGCAGTATGCTGACTCTATAAACTATATAGGGCACTATGAAGTAGAATATTACTATTCTATAATTTGGTACATTTTTTGCATTTAAAATTTAGGCGATTTTAAATTATGATCATGATCTAAATAGGAGGAGAAAGGAATATGTATGTTCACTGCCTTGAATTATGTATAAAAACAGTAAAGCAGAATACTGAATGAATGAATTCAGTATCTATATTGCAGGGTATAGTCTATATTACAAGTTGCTTGGAATTAAACCAAATATTTGGCATTCAGAATAATACTCTGCATGGAGTTACGCTGCCCTAAGTGGGCAGATCCTCAAGATGAAACTCCTCTTGGATTTTTAGCTTGTGCTCAAAAATAGGTAAAGAGCGTAGGTAGCTGGAAGGGACTTTGTACAATTCAGTTGTGGCTGTTTCTGAAATGGGCGGTTATAAGAACCTTCATTCAAGTTCTTGACTCACACCATCATTACTGCATTTAACTGTAGTTGTTTATATCCTTGAAGATCATTTGAAAACTGATACCGGAAAGTAGCAGACTGGGTAGTAATGGGTTCAACTAGTTTTCCCCAGGTAATACAAGTAGTCCTCAACTTACAACAATTTGTTTAGTGACCATTCAAAGTTACAGCCTCACTGAAAAAATGACTTACGACTGTTTTTCACACTTACAACAGTTACAGCATCCCCACTGTTATGTGATCAAAATTCAAATGCTTGGCAACTGACTCATATTTATGACGGTTGCAGTGTCCCGGGGTCATGTGATCCCCTTTTGCGACCTTCTGACAAGCAAAGTCCACGAGGAAGCCAGATTCCTTTAACAACTGTGTTACTAATTTAACAAGTACAATGATTCACTTAACAACTGTGACAAGAAAGGTTGTAAAATGGGGCAAAACTCAGTTAACAAATGTCTCACTTAGCAACATAAATGTTGGGCTCAATTGTGGTCATGAGTGGAGGACTACCGTATCGCTACTGTGCTTGGTTGGTTACCGATAGGCTTATGGATGCAATTCATGGTGTTTGTTATTGTCTATAAAGCTCTCTGTGGCTTAAGATATGGCATTCTTGGAGCCATATCTTCATGAACGGGTATCTCAATGAATGGGCATCTACATGCCTATTCATTGAAGAACCTTGAAGAAGGAATGTTAGTTATTGCTTCCAAGAATATGTGATGTCATGTGATGGAATGAGACAGTAGTTCCAATATGACTGATGTTCTGATTTGTTATATTTGTATATTTCAAAGCTGAATTACAGAATTGACAAATTTCCTGAGTTTATTTCTTTATCGATAAATCTCAGAATTGTATTGTTTCATTTCCTATAGTACTGCTCCACATGCCAACTGTGGAATCACAATTTTATTAGCCAAAGATTGTTACAAAACATATCAAGTGACTTCACTAATGCCTTTTAATATGAATGAGATAACCTTAAAAATACTGATGCTATCATTTTCAACTTCAATTCATTGCAAAATATTCAATTACCAGAATTACTGTACTATATACAGGAAATATTGGTTTGTTATAGAGAAAGTAACACAGAATTTTGGTTATATGTTTGCGGTTAAATTTTTCTATTTCAGTCTTTTTCATATTTCTTTGGTTTCTGTCTTCCAGACACTTGTTTTCTTAACTTCCTGTTGACCCAGTTTAAAAAGGGTAGTTTCTTTTAATTTGACCCAATAGCGTCAATGCATTTTCTACCCTGTAATAAATGATATTGTATTAGTCATACTGGGTATACTATTAAATAATGTAATACCTTAATTTCAAATTCATGGAAAAAATCCAGGTGGTCTCTTGGAGCTGAAAATGATGGTACATATTAAAATGGGGATAACCGGTGTATTTGAACTTGTTCTTTATTGCAGTTCTGATTTTCAAATCTTAGAGATTTATGAGCAGTTAAATATTTTGACTGAAATATTTAATTAAAGTATTTTTTTGGATTTTTCTCAGGTGTTTTAAACATATAAAATGCTGGTGGTTTAAAACTGTTTTATATCATCTTTTAAAAAATAAATTTATTAAGAATTACAGTTCTATAAATAAAAACTAGTGCAAACTACAAAAAACAAATAAAAATAGGTGCAGAAAAGAAAACATAAAAGAAAAATATGAAAGAAATAAAAAAAGAATATAACAAAGAAAATAAATTAAAAAGTAACTTTCCTCTTCTCATAACAAATATAAACACTTCTCAATTTCTTTTAAAATGCAACAATATCTTTGTCTCAAATCATATCTCTTATCTATAGACCAAGCTTTAAAACTTTGTTACTTAGTCCATATTATCAAAACTCCAGAAATAACATTTAACTTTCATCAAGTAAACCAACTTTATATTCCTTTCCTTTTAACAATCTTGTAATGTAATCCCTTCAAATAATGTCCTAGATTTTTTTCTTTTTTTTTTCTTTGTCACTTCCCACCAAGTCTTTCAAAACTTTTAAGAGATCTACTTTGTAAATTCAATATAGGAAAATTATCCAAGTCACTCTCCTGGTTTATTTGTTTATTCCTTTTAATTATTAAAACATCAGCCGGTTTCATTTGTATATCCTTTTCCACATCATTCTTGTAGCCAGTCATTTTAAAACTCATATTCAAATCTGTTTCCATCTTATCTACAGTAGTAGAACTTCTTCTTCCATGACGTGTTATGGTCAGGTGCGAAGAACCATATGTTAAATTACAGCACAGAAGATTTATTCAAGCCTATAGAAAATAATCTAGTCAACTAATGCTCCGCACTAAATTGGTGCTAGAGATACTAAAGCTATTCAAGGAGGGGTGGACTTGAATCATTTGTGGCAATGTAACGATTCTAAACTGATGACACATTTAATACCATCCCTATCCCTGCCTGATTTTTTACAACAGGGTTCTCCAAACATAGCAACTTTTAAGACTTGTAGACTTCAACTCTCAGAATTCCTCAGCCAGCCATGTATTTCTGTTATGCACAAAAACAAGGTAACTATTGCAAAATGAAATATTTGCAAGGCTTTAATATTTAAGGACTATATTAATATCTACTGATGCAACGCTTTAACTGTCTCATAATTCATATGTGTGTGCATGTGATAATTTTTGTTCAGCATAAAAACCTTTCTCTGAACTAGCATGGGTGCATTCCATCAGTTTATTCAAATCACTGATGGAAATGATGCTTTAAAGACATAGCAGTATGAGATAGGCCATTCACCTTTGTTACACAGTTCAAATTCATTGGCAGTGGGATTCATTATCTTTCATATCAGTGTGACTACTGATCAGTTTATCCACTTTGTCCAAATTATACAGGTAATCTTATGACCACTTAATAATTCCAAATTATGGCAGTGCTGGAAAAAGTGACTCACAACCTATCTTCAAAGTTACAACCATTATACCACCCCTGTGGTCACATGCTTATAATTCAGGTGCTTGGCAACCAATACACATATGATGATTGCAGCATGATTTGCAATCTTCTTAGCTGCTTCTGACAATCAAAGTCAGTGGGAAAAACCAGTCATTTGATGACACTTAGCAACCTCATGATTTGCAAAATGACCATAGGAAAAAATAGGAAAAAATTGTTATGAAATTGGTGTGATGACTCACTTAACGACCTGGCCTAAATTCCAGGTAAATTTTGGATGAGTCTTAAAGATTCTTCTTGTAACTTTGAACTGCAGAAGTTTTTATTCTTGCATAATCTTACATTTATAGGAATTATCATGATGAAGTGAGAGTTGGAGAGAAAGAATTAAAGTGGCAGCTAACATCAGACAAAATATATGAATCACGAGAAGCTTAGAAATTCACCCGGTAGTAGAAATGCTTCCACTGTTGTGAATATTATACTGTATATAGTAATGGCCTATATGTGCAGTACTGTATGGTACTCACCTATGTGTTGCTCATTTTCCTGATAACGTATACATAATGAATGAAGTTACTCCTAGTAGTTATCCCTTTCATTTTCATGCACTTCTATAATAGTTATGTAGATCTATAGACCATTAAGGTATGACAATCTAATTTAGCAAATACAGCACTTAAGGCAAATGGAGACAGTGCACACTAGTCTTTCCACTGAAAAATTATTGATTATGATGTAAATAGAACAGCAACAGTGACATTGTCATCGTTTATTACAATATTGGCATTTCTAGTTTTCTCTGGAAATACAGAATTTAAGGATACTTCAAATATTAATGTTTATATGTTGGGAGATAGATGGTGATATTGCTGACGTTTCTAGTGCCACGTTTCTCCAAAAATACGACCTACCCCAAAAGTAAGTCCTGGCTTGATTTTTACATGTGCGCCCAATATAAGCCCTACCCCCCCAAAATAAGCCCTAATTAAGACCCCTACTTAAGAATCCTAACCCTACTACTTACCTTCAGACAATTGCAGCCAGGCCTTGCACACCCTGACACCTGTCTTGCCAGCCCATTTCTTCTGCAGCCAGCAAGGCTTTCTTGAAGGCCTCTGCAGACTATAACAGAGCTGTGGATCGATCCGGAGCTCTGTTATCGGCTGCAGAGGCCTCCAGGAAAGCCTTGCCAGCCTTGCCGACTGCAGAAGCTGTTCCTGAAGGCCTCTGACAGCGAAAAGGCTGGGGGTGATGCATGCAAGTGAGGTGAGTCAGTAGACAACATCCCTCCCTTCCCCCCAAAAATAAGACCTGGTGCCTGTTTTTTGGTGGCAAAAAAATATATGACAGGGTCTTATTTTCGGGAAAACATGGGTACCATAGTGCAATTTCCCTTTTTCTTTGGGTACTGCATTTTTATACAGGTATACAGGTGTATAAGGTTTTTGGTAAGACTCATGGGTAGAATCTATACGTTGCCTGGAATGGAGACATACCAATAAAGGGGTGTGTGGCAGTGTTGTAAGCAATTTCAAGAAGAGGTATGAGATGCGTTCAGTTGAGTTACTGGTAAGAAATACAGCATCTTAAATACTGCTCCAATAACTGGTTAACCTTCTCAGCTTTTCAGTTGGAAGCAAGATGACGGGCAGACGACATATGAATGTTAATATTTAATAATTGCAAGAGTGCCTTCCAAAATTTGGAAGTAAGATGACCTTAATTTATTAGGAAATGATTGACTAATCACCTATATCTAAAGATGTTGAGCTGTTTCTTTAGTTTTTGGAAGACCCTTGCAGGGAATGAAATGGGCCAATTGGGCAAATAAATCCAGTACTACCAGTATGGTAGTATATCCCTACACTGGAAGAAGATCAGTAATAAAATCTACAGAAACTATGTCCCAGGATTTGTTGGGGGGGGGAATGTTTAATGGCTACAATCCAGTTGGCTTGTTGGACATGGCAAGAGAATACATAATCCCTAATTCCTCTTTGGATGCAGGGCCACCTAAATTCTCTGAGGGCTCTTTGTTGGGTTCTGAATATCTCCCTGTGTCTGGCTGTCTTGTTGTCGTGGCACAGCTCTAGTACTTCCTCCCTCAGGGGAAGAGGCACATATAAACATCCATTGTGCAATAGCTGCCCTCCCGCCATTGGGAAAGGCGAAACAGTATTTTGTTGGTCTTTCTTGAGTTCATCCGTCCAGGCCCTGGTGTGTGGATCCTTCTGCTGCTTTGCTTTAATCCAATCAGAGATGAATAACTTGCCTTCTTCCAGCCTTTTGTGTAGATCTGCCTTGTGGTGGAACTCAAATTTGTTGCTTGCAGCTGTGGGTGGGGATGATTGAGGGACCTGATACTTCAGCTTGTATGTGAGGGTGTTTGGAAGGTTCTTCTGAGAGCCTGGGACGTGTGAAATGTCAAAGTCAAAGTGAAAGAAAAATTGTATTCACCTGATCTGTTGGAGCATGAGAGTTTTGGTGTTTTGCAGCACCTCTAAATTTGTAGGTCTAAATCACGGGTGTCAAACTCACAATGTCACGTTGTCACGTGATGTATCGCAACTTTCCCCCCCTTCACTAAACCGGGGATGGGCGGGGCAGCGCGTGATGCATCCGGCCTGCAGGCCACGAGTTTGACACCCCTGGTCTAAATGGGCTCTAAGTGGGCTGCTCTTTCCCAGCAGGTGTCTCCATTGCTAAAAGGGACTTATTTTATTGCTAGTGTCTCTTTATTGAAAATGTAATAATTCCTTTCTGTTGGGTTGACTGCTCTCAATTAAAATGCACATGGAAATAAATCCCCCCTCCCTCCTTCTCTGCTTGGAATAGAACTGCACTTGTCTTCAAGATGTAGCTGGTTTAGTAGGTCTGAGGTAAGCAGGAACAGGTAAAGGTTTCTAATTATTATTTTCTTCAGTTTTTTCTGGTCATGAACTATATGCATTTGAGGCTCCTTCTTTCCCTTCAGATCAGGGTGGATTTGATTTAAATCATGATTTAAATCACTAGTAAAAAGGCTTGATTTAAATCAACTCAATTTAAATCATAATTTTTAAAGAGCAACTGTCATCTCTGTCCCGCAGTGGCTCCTCCTCTGACCTGCTGTTGACTCACCGACAGTCCCAATATTGCAGAATATAAAGCCTCATGCTATATAACTAAGCTCCATTTCATGCTGAAGAAACTAAATTATTAATGTATCTTAAATAGAAAACTACCTTTAGGTAGATTTTTACTCCAAAAGCATTTTATTAAAAAAAATTTGATAAAAATAAAAAAAAATGGATTTTTTTTAAATTATTGATTTTTATTCACCCTGCTTCAGATTAGCTCCTTGTTTTTAGCTCCTTCAGATTCAGGGGGGACGAATGTGAGCTGCAATGCTGGTGAAGGGTGGTTGAATCCCATTTTGAGATTGGCATCCAGATATTCCTTGAGGATGGCTAACTCCGGAGTAGACACAGGGTACTGTTTCTTCACTGGGATTTGGACTCCAGGCTTCAAATTGATAGTACAATCATTTGCTGGGGACAGGGGCGGATGGGGATGAATAGTTTTCTGGCAGCACTGATTTCCTCCTTGTCCTGCAAGTGTTTGTGTGTGGGGGCAGGGTCAGCTTTCACTGCTAGTAAACAATGTTGTTGGTACTTAAGTCAGGGAAATGAGAGTGACCCTTGCTCCCAGCTTATAACTCGGCCATATGGCTGAATCCAGTCTATTCCCAAGATTATAAGGTACTTGTAAGGAGGGAGTTACATAAAATGATATGTGTTCTGTGTTATCTTTGAATGTCAGTTGTAAAGGCACTGTGTGATGTAGGACAGGTCCTGCCTTACTGGCTGCCCATCAATAGTTACAACAGTCATAGGACATTCTAGGGTTTGAGCCGGCAAGTTTAGTTTCTATACTGTACTCCATATCTTTGAAATCTGTAGTTAGCCCCAGAAAAGAAAGCTCCACCTTATGCCTGGAAATTGAAAGTAACAATAACAGGAACAATTAAAGGTGCTAGTTGTTCTCAGCTGCCTGAGATATCCTCAAATGGTGGATGCTTTGGAGCTTGGGGCTGGGGGAATTGGGAAAGGGGCGACAAAGTTTCCCTGAGGCACTGTCTGAGCACAAGCTGAGCATTTGCTGACTTCGTGCTCCATCAACAAGTTGAGCAACTTGTGGCCATCGTTGGTGCTTTTACCAGGCATGACCTGACTATGGGTCCAGGTGCTCCACAGTGTCCTTGATCTCTTCTTCTTGGCTTCTTTCTTAATGTCAGGGATCTCCTGGCTGCTCCAATTTGCATGGGTTCTCCTATGTTGGATTCCAAGGAGGTCATTGGGAGGGGTGGACAGGATGTAGGTTCATTTCTTCTTCCCATTTCCCCCTTCCCTCAACTCCAGTTGAGAAGCTATAATTATACAGGTAGTCCTGAACTTACAACAGTTTATTTAATGACTGTTCAAAGTTATAGCGGTACTGAGAAAAGTGACTTATGACCACTTTTTCATACTTACAACTGTTGCAGCATTCCCATAGTTAGATGATCCAACATTTGGCAACTGGTTCATATTTATGATGGTTGCAGTGTCCTGGGGTCATGTGATCAACTTGCGACCTCCTGACAAGCTAAGTCAATGGGGAAGCCAGATTCACTTACAATCGTGTTACTAACTTAACAACTGCAGTGATTCACTTAACAGCTGTAGCAAGAAAGGTCGTAAAATGGGGCAAAATTCACTTAACAACTGTCTCAACTTAGCAGCACAAATTTTGGGCTCAATTGTAGTCGTACGTCGAGGGCCACCTGTACTACATTGATTGAGCTCTTCCAGGGTATTTGGGGTACCTTGCCTCACCAGCTCCTCTTTTGGGTCATCAGCTAGCCTTTCCATGAACTGGTCAATTAGAGCAATTAGGTCATTCCATCCTATTGAAAGATATTCTGTTAATGCAGGGGTGAAATTCAGCAGGTTCTGGCAGATTCTGGAGAATGGTAACGGAAATTTTGAGTAGTTCGGAGAACCGGCAAATACCACCTCTGGCAGGCCTCAGAGTGGGGTGGGAATGGAGATTTTGCAATATCCTTCCCCCAGGAGGGAAGGGAATGGAGATTTTGCAATATCCTTCCCCTGCCACACCCACCAGGCCACGCCCACAGAACCGGTCGGGAAAAAATTTGAATTTCACCCCTGCCTTAATGTCCTCTGTCTGTTCTTGAGCTTCCAAAATCTTGACTAGCTATGATTCCAAAACCTTGACTAGCTACGACTCCAAAATCTTGACAACTATGATTCTCTGTATGGGATCTCCAAAGCATCCATTTGAGTTTATGCATTAAATTGTCCCGCACTGGATCATTCCCCTTAGTGAGCACTATTGCCCACTTAACTGTTGCTTCCTTCAGCAGGCTCAGCACAAAAGTCATTCCATCCAGTCTGCTGACCATAAATATTTCATTCTGAGAGATGAATGTCCGGAATTGATCCTGGTCCCCTGCCCAAATGTGTCTGGCAAGCTGTCATGGAAACACAGAAGCATTGGTTGAGTTGCTGTCTGTTGCACTGCTGCTGATTGAGATATATTTTGCCCCAGTCGCTGTGTTAGTTGTATTATGGCATTCTGTAAGTTGTCACCTGGGCATCTATTTGCTGTTGGTATTGTAAGAACACAGCTGCCAGATGCCCAGCGCTTAACAGGATTCCTTGAGGATCAGAGGCCATTCTTGAAATTCTTCTGTTTGGAAGAGAGTAATAAATTGACAAGACTGATATCAGCCCTCCCAGGTAAATTAAACAAAAAAATATGACTAGATGAGCTAAATCTACTTTATTGTAAAGTTACTTTAACGGAATCTAAATCTAAATTTAATTTTTTTTAAATTAAAAGTAAATTTAACAGAACCTATGTGCCAGAGCTCACTGTAACAGCATTGCCAAAAAGGCAGTAAGAGTTGTTAACTTAATCTTGCGAAGCTTCTTCTCTGGTAATATTGTACTGCAAACTAGGGCGTACAAAATCTTTGCTAGACCAATTCTTGAATACAGCTCATCTGCCTGGAACCCACACTGTATATCGGACATTAATACAATTGAGCGAGTCCAGAGGTATTTCACCAGAACGGTACTCTACTCCTCTGCTCACAACAGAATACCTTATGCTACCAGGCTTGAAATTTTGGGCTTAGACTATTTAGAACTACATCGCTTTGGTCTGACCTAAGCATAGTGCACAAAATTATCCACTACAATGTCCTACCTATCAATGACTACTTCAGCTTCAACCGCAATAATATACGAGCACACAATAGATATAAACTTAAGATAAATCGCTCCAAACTCGATAGCAGAAAATAAAGTGGTCAATGCCTGGAATGCACTACCTGACTCTAGGGTTACTTTCCCAAACCCCCATAACTTTAACCTTAGACTGTCTACTGATGACCTCACCCCATTCCTAAGAGGTCTGTAAGGGGCGTGCATAAGCGCACCAACATGCCTATCATCCCTGTCCTACTATCCCCTTTATTCGTATCCATATCCTGTATTCATAATCATGTTTATACTTGTATCTGTTATCTAATACATGTTTAACAAATAAAATAAATAAAAATAAATAAATAAATCTTGTAAGTCTGAAAATGCAATGTTTTCCATTTCCACCTTTAACTGCTTGATCCATTGGGAGGATGGGTCCTTCTTAAGTTTCTTTCTCCAACTGTTAAACCACTGGGGGCTCCTGCCTCTCTTGTCTGACTGTTTCCCCAATATCATTTTCACATTCCATTACAAAAAATCATCTTTTCTAAAACATGTCACAGGGTTGTTCTTGTGGGAAAAATAGGAGAAGGAAGAGAAAGGAGTTCTAGGTACATTCTCTGCCTTGAGTTATTTATAAACAATAATAAAGATGGGATGAAAAACAAATAAATAATACTTAATCTGATGTAGTGTAATAACTAAAACTAATTGCACAATGTTGTGTACTCAAAAACAAATCCACTTGAGTACAATCTTGTTTATTTCTAGGTATGTGTCTTTATAATAGCTGTCTGAGATTTGGAGAAGTAGCTGTTTGATTTCACTTGTGTTTGGACTGCACAATGGAGAACCATTTTTTTACATGGTTTGCTAAATGAGCCATAGTGACCTGGTCTGTATATACTATTAAAACTATAGTAGTGAGTTCACACATTGTGTAAGCCCAGAACAATTCATATGGCTTAGTATAATATGTACACAAAGCCACCAACTCAGTCAGGATTCATATAGGTACCTCTATGACAGTGATGGCTAACCTTTTTGCTGTCATGTGCCAAAAGTGGGGGGAGTGTGGGGGGTCGTGTACATGTGTGCCCACACCCATAATTCGATGCCCCCGTGCCCTGCCCCCTGTGCATGCACGTGCGACCCCCATGCGACCCCAGCTTTTGGCACATGAGGGCACAAAGATTACCGGTGGGCCCGGTAGGCCTGTTTTTCGCCTTCCCCAGGCTCCAGAGGCTTTCTTGGAGCCTGGGGAGGATGAAAACGACTCCCCCCACCCCTCCAGAGGCCAAAAACGCCCTCCCAGAGCCTCCGAGTGAGCCCTGTACTTACCTGGCATCCAAAACGGGCTGTGTGGAGACTCCTGGGAGGGGAGGAGCAGTGTGGGCAGGGCCAGCCAAAAATCAGCTGGCTGACACGTGAGCGTGCTGAACTAGGGCAACAGCTCACGTGCCCACAGATATGACACTGTGTGCCACTTGTGGCACGCGTGCCATAGGTTCGCCATCGCCGCTCTATGAGTCTACTAGTAGCATTCACTGTTTGGGGTTGTAGAGTGAACTTAATGAAGAAAAAGTATTAACTATCTTAACAATGGTAAAAATGGTAAATTATTCCCAATAGATGTATAGGAATGAATATGCAATGAACAGAATCTCCGATTCTTATATGATACATTATGCAGTCACATTTGTGATGTAGTGCAGAAATTATATTGACAAGCTGGAAATCAAGCAGCACATAACTTTAAAGTTTAAACATCATCAAGTGCTCCGAGTACCCATAAGAAAAGACAAGTTGCCTTTGTTTGTTTTCGCTGGGTCCTTTTAAAAGCCATTTTATAAAATAGGACTGCAGATCCTTTGAAATAGAAGCCCTGCAACATGCAGGAACATGTTTGAAGCTAGCCTCTTTCAACAAATGAAACAGTCATGGTTTTTTTTCCACGCCAGTGCAGCTATTTTTGTAAGCTGCTCCCAGCTGACTCTCCATGCACCTGCATGCGAAGCAAAGTGGCTGTGTGTGCACATTCATGCAAATACAGCTAGAAAGAGTGTTTGACATCACCACGAAGCCTGGAAAAACATATAGGTCCTTTATTGATTCAAAGAGAGGTGCTTTGTACACAGTTTCTTTGGAAGGATTTGTACGGCCCTCTTTATAAATTAACAGTAACCAAGGATATGCGACTTAGTGCTTTCTAGATGTTTTAGGCCACTGTTTCCATAATCCTTTGTGTGGGACTGGCTGGTTGGACTTGATTCAACTTAACATCCAAAATATTTGGAAAACATCAGCTTGTCTACTTCTGAGGCAAGCAGAAAGAATATTTCCACTGTAGAAGAGATTTTTGAGGTATTTTATTTATGATTTTACTAGTTTAGTTTAGAAAAATTCTGTACTATTGTTAAAATAGTAAACGATTAAAGCAATAATGTGGATTTAATGTTTTCTGCCTTTAGGTGTGTGACCTTAATTTCCCAGTCAGCATGGTTGTCCTTGAAAATTCTGGGAGCTGAAGTCCACTCCTCTAACGTGTCCTCAGATACGGGTACAACTTTATTATACTATTTAATGTGTGTAAACATTAAGTTTGTATTACAGCTATAATTAATGGAATTTGACATAATTGTATTATACGCTGTGCGATGAAGCTGTTGATCCAGTACCGTGGCTTCAAATCATTTTCAAATACAGGTAGTTATTAGACTTGTTTAATGACCCTCATTGGGACCTAGATTTCTGCAGTTCAGCGAAGCAGTTTTTAGGCAAAGCATCATGTGACCACACTACTTAGTGAAGTCAGTTCTGGTAGTTCTGGTTGCAGTCATTAGGTAAGGTTTATTCATTGTTTATTGGTTCGATTTATATGCCGCCCTTCTCCGGAGACTCAGGGCGGCTTACAATGCGTTAGCAATAGCCTTCATACTTTTATATATACCTGCTTAGTAGGGCTTTCAGCCCCCCCTAAGCGGTGTTCTTTTTTATACAAAGTCAGCTTATTGCCCCCACAATCCGGATCTTCATTTTACCTACCTCGAAAGATTGAAGGCTGAGTCAACCTTGAGCCTGGTGAGATTCGAACTTGCAGTAATTACAGGCAGCTGGTGCTACTTAACAGCACTTTAGTCTGCTGTGCCACCAAGGCTTGCTTTATTGTTAGGCAAAGACCTCCTGATTCTATCCTGCAACTCTCATCACTGCTTCAACTTCACTTATTATCTTCCGCTCTACAATATCTCACCTCATCTCCACCATCTATCTTTGCTGCCTCCTACAGTTGACCTTCACCATCTTCCACTGGTGAGGAGGCAGGCCTGACCGAGGCAGCTACTTGCTCTTTGTGAAGCCTTTGCTGTGTCCATCTACCCTCCCCGCATTCCACAGCCTACCTTTGCTGCCCCCTCCCCACCTGCTGACAGGCAGCCCCTGGCTCTTTGCAAGGCCTTTGGGCGGAGTTCATCCGGGGAAGCAGGGGTAGGTGACAGAGTGCAAGGCATCCAAACAGATAGAGATGGGAAGATTATAGTTAGTTGGGAAGTTGAAGCACATGCTGTGGTCATAAAAGCAAGATGTCTGCCAAGCACCCAAATTTTGATCACTTGACCTGCTACTGCTGAAACAGCTGTAACTTTGAAGGCTGCTTGTAAGTACTGTGAGAAGTTTTATATCCAAATATATTTTATTCTTTATATTGTTTCCACCTTCTCCTTAAAACATTAACAGAATTCACAATGAGAATGAGAATTAGTATGTCTCCACTAGATAATGAACAGTCAAGCTGAAACTAAGTTAATCAACTAAAATTAGCAAACTTTCTCAAATAATAAACCTAGATCTAATCCACAGATCAGTGGATAAGGTCTGTAAACACAGAGTTAATTAAATTAGGCCTCCTAAAGCAGTGCCCCCCCAACCTTTTGGACACCAGGGACTGGCTCCATAGAGAGAGGTTTTTCTGTGGCCTGGAGAGGGCATGGTTTTGTGTGCTGCCTGCATCCTGTGGGTGGGGCTTCGCTTGTTTGCATGGCCCGATTTATAGCATGCTAGTCGACGGACCGGGGGGGGGGGGTTGGGGACTCCTAGCCTAGAGGAACTGCATGTTCACAAGAATAAACATGCCTACACACACACACACACACACACACACACATCCACATCCCTCAAGTGTCACTCTAGAATCAGTACATAACACCCCGGACAAGCTCCCCCTATAAAAATCTGCTGCTGTACCCCATTTTTCTGCAGCCTGCCCCTAAATGCAAACTGTTTTGCTTTTAGAAATAAATATTTCTTCTTTCCTCACAGCTGTCTGGATCTCATTTTTATTTATTCTTGTACAGCCCCGGCTCAACTTGGAAGCCCAAATTATTCTGACAGTACTATTTGCTCAACCCTGTTGTAACTTTGAATAGTCACTGAATGAATGGTGGTTAAGTGAGGACTACCTATAAGGAATTAGCAGTTATTTTTGAATGGAGATGGTCAGAATTGCTCTGCCAGGGCAAGAAGAATCTTTGTGTTTTCAACAGTTGTTTTGTAGCTTACTACAAAGGGCTTATTTCAGTTTTCTATTCTTTAAAAATGTGTTTTAGAACTGTTACCAATTATAGCTGTAGATGATCTCTTGATTCTTGAAAGGAATTAACCATGATGCTTTCCAGTGTTGCAATAGAGAGAGAGGTTGTAGTAGAATACCCCAGAATGCAGCATCAGTGACATACAGTAAGCAAGGACACTGATGCTTCTATTTAATCCCAAAACCAGAATTTTGTTAGAATTTAAATATACATGATAGGAATCTTAATCGGCATAGATCTGTTGAATGACTCCCTGATTTTCTTTACTTACTTCTTTTGTTCAAACTCCTAGCTATTTTGGCACCCTCTAAAACGCTCTTTATTCTACACTGTAAATCCTAATAGTGCGTCATTTTATAGTGTAAATCTTTCATAGATCATTATGTTCCTGTTGAAGAGCCAGAGAGCTGCTTCCTCTCCTGACATAATAACATTTTGTTTCTTATTTTGAAAGTTCTTTTCTGAGCACTTAGATTTTGTCTCATTCTTGAGCCCTCTTAGAATCTCTCAGATTCTTTGCTACCCATAATCCCCAATAGCAATAAAGGCAGTCCTCGATTTATGACCTCAATTGAGCCCAAAATTTCTGTTGCTAAGCGAGACATTTGTTAAGTCAATTTTGCCTCATTTTATGATCTTTCTTGCCATAGTTAAGTAAATTGCTGTAGTTGTTAAGTTAGTAACATGGTTGTTAAGTGAATCTGGCTTTCCCATTGACTTTGCTTGTCAGAAGGTCACAAAAAGTGATTGTCATAAATACGAATCAGTTGCCAAGCATCTGAATTTTAATCACATGACCATGGGGATGCTGCAATGGTCGTAAGTATGAAAAATGATCATAAGTCACTTTTTTCAGTGCCATTGCAACTTTGAATGGTCACTAAATGAACTGTAGTAAATCGAGGACTATCTGTATTGGATTAGTGTTGCCTTAATTTCTAAGGACATTCATTTTTCTGAAATTCTTTAGAGTATGTGCTTTTTGGCATTACAGTTGTGGTTTTTGTTGCAAAAAAGGAATACTTTCCAGCATTCATGCATATATGAAAGGAATTGAAAAAGTGAAACTTCTGTGGGAAGGCTGACTATCAGAGTTAAGATTTGTTAAGAGAAACAGATAAGCACCGCCCCCTAGAATCAGACCCACCTGGAAAGGGGAAATCTTTACCTTTACCTTAATTGAGTTTTGGGTATGTTGATTAGGCATCTGTGATAGCTGCTAGTCCTGTCTCTGGAAATGCCTTCTAACAGTTTATGGCTTCCATGTTATCTCTCTTTTATTTATTTATCTAGTGGGTAGGTTGGATTAACTTTCTCTTTATTGTTCAGTTTCCAGCAAAACTTCAGTTCAGTACGCTAACAGATTAACCTTCTTTGTGTGATTCTGTTGAAACATTCTGTTTTGAGGAATGCATAATGCTCTGCCTCATTGCTTTATGCTTTTATTTTGAAATGCTTTTAATTAATGCATTAGTTCTGTGACTTTGTTCTATGCTGCTCGTGAGTCTTTTTTTTTCATTTTATAAGAATTACTGAAATAATAAAACTGAATTAACCTTTGTATTATTTTTGTTACTTTTTTTAAATTTAAAAATGGTTTTATCATAGCTTATATGATTCTTGCATCTAGTCTCTATTTTATTTATCTTATTAAAAAGCATTAGATGAAAGTTGCAGTTGATTAAAACAATGTTATATGGTGAGTGAAGGTCAGTCTCTGGCCTATCTCATGATGACTGCAGCTGTAGATGTTTGCAATTCAGAATGTAAGAACAATTTAATGATTAATCAGTTTAATGATTATGAATTAGTAAATGACAAAAAGAAAAAATGATTTCTTGGTGCCTGTGAAACTAAGAAAAAGGGGAAATATGTAATGAAATTGAAGAAAGATGGTCTGATTTTGTGGGATATAATTGATGAATGCATGTCTAGAAGTGGAAATGTAATTTTAATTATGAATGATAGATCTGAAATATACATCAGCAAATGAACTGGAGTAACCTAGGCTGTAATGGTGTGTTTGAAAGCAGGAATCAATAACAATAGCAATTAGACTTATATACCTTTATATACCTTTAGTGCTTTACAGCCCTCTCTAAGCAGTTTACAACATCTGCATATTGCCCCAAACAATCTGGGCCCTCATTTTACTGACCTCGGAAAGATGGAAGCCTGAGTCAATCTTGAGCTTGTCAGGATCGAACTCTAAGCTGTGGATAGAGTTAGCCTGCAATGCTGCATTCTAACCACTGCACCACATTTCAATGAAGGCTGATTATGAAATAACTAGAAATGACTTTGAGGATATATTTTACAAGGGTGTAACTGAGTAATATCTGGGAAAATTATTCTGCTAAATGACATAAATATATGACTAGGATTGAGACAAAAGAGTACAGAAAAAGTGATTATGTTGAAAATGATATTTAGTAAAGGCATTGAAAAAGATCTGCTTTGAACATGGTTAAAGTGTAAACCCATTCACACGTGGCAAAGAATATAAGCTTGATTGATTTGATTGAGAGAATTTGAGAAGGGTGCAAGGGATATC
Source organism: Ptyas mucosa (assembly GCA_012654045.1). Lineage (NCBI taxonomy): Eukaryota > Metazoa > Chordata > Lepidosauria > Squamata > Colubridae > Ptyas > Ptyas mucosa. The sequence goes on along the minus strand of WNWU01000017.1, from coordinate 20,106,343 downwards.
AGAGATTCTGAACGTGGGAATGGCCATTTTGTGGATGATCTCAATAATAAAATTTGAGAAAAAACTAGAGATGGAAGAAAAGAAATCAGAGTGAAAGAAATTAGAATGAAAAATAATTACTATAGATCTATGCTCTAAACTATTAGGGAGGGGCTGTCTTCACCCTTCCTCTCACTGGTAACATACAGACTAAGTTGCTTCTTACTCCTCTGGAATACATCCCTCCCTCCTGAAAATCCACCTCCTTTCTATATTCCATTACACTGACCTTCCTAGGGTAGTAGATAAATAAGAATTTTGTTTTTGTTCCTTTGTATAAGGGGAAGGTGGCATAAGTGAATAGAAAAACTACTGGACCTGCTTGTTAAGGATATCTTAAGTTTGCTGTATTCTGTCTGAAACTGCAAGTAATAACAAGAAGAAAATCTGAAAAATGTTGTTATGGCATTACGCCAGTCATGGGAAGTACAATTTCATTTAAGTTAGTAGACAATTCCAGATGGGGTGAAAACTTATAGTAGACTTAGAAAATTACATAAAAAGATTTCTAAATTATATAGCATAATTCAAACAAATACAAAATAGCAGTTAAATGAACAGTTTCTTATTTTTTTCCACACATTAGCAAGCTTAGGTTGTTTAAGATTTGTTTTGGGTAACTATAAGTACCTCATCTGCATCTTTATCCAGTACTGAAGCTACTTCTACAGACAGATTCTGTACCATTTCAAAAGCAACTCCAAACTCCTGTGTTCTCATGGTGTCGGTAGCTTTGGAAAGCTGAGCTGGTTTATTTCTAGATCAGCTTGTTGCTGAGGGATGATGTTTTGGTTTATTTATTTGTATTATTTTTGAGATGTTTCTTCACACAAGGAGTCTTGCCTTACCCTTCCTGTTGGTTCCTGAACTTCTACCACCTTTGCTCTTTGTTCTTAAAATTTCAAGGCAGCAAAAGTGAAGACAATCAGAGATCACCATCAAATTGCTCTGATTAGTTGTGGAATGACAATGATGGGTGTTTGAAAACTATCTCACAGCTAACTGAATCGAACAGAACTTACTCTCTGTGTTTATACGCCTACCTGTAGTTATTCATTTTATGCACAGAAATACATAGTTATTGTAAAAGTCCATAAAGATAAAAACAATAGTAGTAATACAATCAGAGGGAAAATTATACTTGAGTCCCTGCAGTTTTTTGGCAACATTTTGGATGTGGATTGCTATTGCCTTTTTCCCAAGGCTAAGAGAGAGTGATTGGTTCAAAGTCACCCAGCTGGCCTTGTGCTTAAGACAGGACTAAAATTCAATATCTCTCTTCTGGTGCCTTAACAACTAGATCCAACTGGTTCTTATAATATTAATATATAATTAGTTTGCTTCTGTTATCATTTTATTAAACTAGGCCACATAGAAACATCCTCTTTCATCATCTTGTTTTTATAACATTAAGAATATTAAGAAATGTTAAAGTTCAAGAGGGAACACATATTTTGAATCCGTTCTTTAATATGTGGAGCGTTGATTCATTTCAACTTACTGTATGTAGGGTAATTCTCTTTGCCGACTCTCAGACTCAATACAGCCAGTTCTTCATAAAATTGCATATTTTGGAGTATAATTCAGCATCTCATTTACTAACTGCTGTGGATTTTCTCAGGGTTATGTTAACAGATGTAATCACTTGAAAACAAAAAAGAGCCATAAAGAAACCTGACTAAATAATATGAGTCAGGGAAATCTCAAATTACAATGCCAATGCAAAAAAATTGATATCCATCTTTTTTTAAAATCATTGTTGAGTAGTCCATAATACATAGAACAAGATTGTCTGATCAATTAACTTTAGTCTTCAGTTATAAGTACATTTTATATTTTTTTCTTAAAATTTTGGTCTTTTGATGTTCCAAACTTGGATATTTCAATTCCTTTTTCTGTGTACATATGTATCTGTTGTATGTATGTATTCAATATTGAATATGTAATTTATCTTTGGCAATTAGAATGGCCCCAGCCCATTTGCCTTTCATAAGGTCTTCAGCAACGTGGGGTGCTGAATATGTCAAGCCCCATTTTCTGGCTATATTGCTAACCGGCCAATATCTTGCTCCTATGTATATTTGGATGTTTTTAGTGTTTTTACCGTCTTAAAATGTTTTTAGTATTTTTAGTATTGCAACATCTCTTTGAGAGAGATGGGCAATTTAGGAATGTAAAATATAAATAAATAAAATTTTTGAATTGTAAACTGCCCAGAGTCATTGACTGAAATGGGTGGCTATAGAAATTGAATGAATGAATATCAACCTGAAGCAAATAGTTTTGCATTTGTTTAGAATTTCAATCTAAATATACAATAATGCTGTGTCTAGTTGGTGACAGTATATTATAGCACTTGGACTAAATTTACACATTAGTGACCCACTAAACTACCTCTTCTCAGGAGCCACATATTTTTGTTTTTCTATCTCATCAGCATCCAAAGCAAACTGGAGAACTAAAGTGTTGAGTTTGGTTTAGAAACCCTCATTTGAATCAGTGCAAGCTGCGAAACTGACTGATGGGCAGCTCATAAACCATATGTGATCTTCCCAACTACCCTATTTGTGGACCACGAACACTCTGAAATTGTGGCAAAGTTCAGTGGCAAGATGGTTGACTTTTAGTAGTGGGAAATTTGGGATTTAAAAGTGAGGAAGGAGCACTTCATCCCTGAGAAACCTCCATTCCCATGTACACAATTAAACTGTGACTCAAAGGGAACAGTTTTTGGCTACAGTATCACTGAATTGCTTTCTGCAGTCATTTAGAAGGTTATGATTTCTCAGAAGTAGCCAGCCCTGGACCAAAGGACCTTAATTGTGTCACTGTCTCTCTCATAAGCAGCTAGAACACAATTATTTCTTCTTCGATCTGCTAGAAGTAAAGAATACAGTTCAGTAGTATGTAAATTTTTCAACATGGTATGAAAACGTTACATTTTTTTAACCTAAAGTTCATATAGAAGTCATTTCCAATCTATTGTCCTCCAGATATGCCAGACTATGTTATTCATTTCTACCAAGCTAGTTGGAGGCTGATGGATGTTTTAATTCGCTTATATTTTGATATATCTGACAGTACTGGATTAATGAAAACTTCTATAAGATTTTGAACTTCTTCCCCATCATCTGTTTTATGGAGAACTAGTTCTTCCAGCCACAATAGTGCTGGTTTGATTCAGAAACTAAAGATATGAGTTAGTTGCAGTGCAAAATTTTTCCTTCTTTATTTGTTATCAAGCTTTTTGGGTCTTGTTTCTTCTCCAAGTGCCTGGATGATGGCCTGCTTTTATGGCTTCCACCATAAGCTTTTAACTCGGAGCAATAACACTTAGACTTATATACCACTTCACAGTGCTTTACAGCCATCTCTAAGCAATTTTACAGAGTCAGCATGTTGCCCTCAACAATCTAAGTTCTCATTTTACTGACCTCGGAACGGTGGAAGGCTGAGTCAACCTTGAGGCAGTGAGACTCAAACTGCCAAACTGCTGGCAGCCAGCAATCAGCAGAATTAGATCAGTGTAGTTCTTTTTTTTTTTTAATCAAGTAAAATAATTAGAAAAATGTTTTCTTCTCTGGAGGAAAAAGCCCTCTCTGGTGCCATATGAATACTGTCACATTCAATTGCATATGATCTAAATTAGGACATCTAACCAGGGCATAACAAAATCCTTCAAGCCACTGAGGAAATTGCCTGTATAATATTCCTGATACTTGCACAAGCTGACTAATAATGGGTTTTTAATTAGCTTTTCAGCCTTTTTTTTCCTATTTGTGTTAAGATACTTTTTTTTAAATCAAAGACAGCATTTATCATGTTGATAGAGGGAGACCTTGTACTATAGGACATCTGTAAAAACTGTAAATAGCAACTAATGCATATGTGCGTTTTTGCTACTCTTCTGTTCAGTTTAATCTGTTTTAAAAATGAGTCACATACTACTGATAAAGCCATGAGTACACTTAAACCATCATGGAAACTAATGTATAGAATGCATTTATTCTATACATTATAGGAACAACATCTAACTAACCAAATATTTGAGAAGACAAAAGTTTGTTTGTTTATTCATTTGGGGTGTATCCATTTTCATCAAGGGAGAAAGGGAGATTTGCATTACAACTTGCACATTTTTTTTAAAGTGAATGCCTGAAATGAGCATTTTACTGAACTGAATTGCTTTTCTTCTGCTATTTGTCCATAAAAGGAAAAGAAGGAACTGTGGTGCCATTTGTGATTCCCCTCCCCCTCTATATAAGATCAAACGTTGTCTATCTTGAGAAGATGAGGTGCTGAGGTTTTGACCAGAAATGTCAGTTAAAGTCTGCACAATTAATTTTAGGAGTTCCTAAAATACAGGATCTATTTCACTAAGGTTTGTCTTCAGGGTTTTTTTAATGGTAATCTATAGAGTTTTAAACATATCTTTTACAGTTTTTATTTCATACTGTAATCATTAACTTTCAGCATAATGCTGCTTATAAGAGAACCATGCAATACTGCACTAGATTCAGATTTTATTATGGTGATAGGCCAGGATAAATGCAATTATTTCAGCATTTCTTCAGTCTTAGGCTTCTTGATTTTTTTAAAAAAGCTGCTATTTACAACAATAAACATTCTCAGGTATTTTCCTGAACTTCAGAATAATTTTTCTGCTGCTTATTTGATGATCAGTCAACAGTGGATTAATAATTCTGAGTAGCCTTTAGTTCTTGGAAGAACACAGAGTTGTAACTGTTCCATCGCTGCAGATTTTTTAAAGAAAAAACTGGACAACCATTTATCTATGATGGAATAAGAATTCCTGTCTTGGGCAGGAGGTTGGACTATAAGGCCCCCAAGGCCTCTTCCAGCCCTATGATTCTATTTCTATTTCTATAACCATATGATGAAGTATCATAATTTAGTAGTTCTCCAATTTCTTTCTTACATGAAATCATGTTAAGACTTACAAAGATTACGTTGCCTGCCAGCTTGTACGTCTTAGTCATAGGGGGCAACCTGTCCTGATTCTCTCAGAGTGGACAGCTAATTTCCAGGAAATGTTATTAATTATCCTGACAAGAGATTAACTGCATGGCTGTCAGTTCCAGTCACACATCAGGTATATCTGAAATTTAATTTTCTACTGGCTATGCTATTTGAGTTATTCTATGGTGAAAGTAGAAGAAGGGAAGAAGAATATATAAAAACTAGGGTTCCTTCCTTTAAAAAGAAAAACTGGAAAAGTTTTATCCTGAAATTTTAACTGAGTTCAGAAATAAGATGACTGCCAAGGTTGTTTAGCCCAGCAGCACAATAATATTGACCACTAATATGTTTTTATTGTGTTGCTGTTATGTTTGATTGCGTGCTGTTGGTGAGTACACAGCTGGAGGGCTTGAATGGAATCCATTGTGCACTTCACATTAACACAAAGAAACACTTCGTTGTTTTTAACACATTTTTATGTTGGTATCTGCCGAGATACCTACATCCTGTGATCCCATGTGAATTTCAAAGAATTCTCATTTAGAATTGAGAGGGAGACAAGTTGCTAATTTTTACATTAACATATCTGTAACCCCATCCTATAGGAGTTGCTGTCTGGGTAGAGAAAAACCATCACAATAAATTGAAGCCAAATTTAAATGTTCAGTCTCTTTGAGGTCAAACATGGTGATTCTGTGGTATGGTTTGTCATTGCTTTCTTCCAAGATGGTGTCTTAAACTTCTCTGTATAGTCTACACGCCAAATATTTTTTGGAAGACTGCCATTCAAATACTAAGCAGGCCCATGCTTAGGCTTCTGAGCCATAAAAGCCATGCTTTATGGCTTCTGAGCCATAAAAGATCAGCAAGTGTTAAAAAAACAACTTTTCCTTAATACAAAAAAATAATTAAGGTAGATACTTATTGTGCATTCTTAAGTGATCCCATTTGCATCTGAAGATATTCAGAATGGTTAAGGGAGAACGCTTAAGTACATTATATCTTCTATATATAAGAAATGTTTATTCATCTGCAGAGTAAAGAGAATGTCAAGACAAGCTTAAAATTTTATGTCGCGTACATCATCAGATGTTGAATGAACTAGAGATGGATGATCAACATTCTGATTGCTAGGGTATCCAGGCTCCATCCTGAAAACATCCATTTGCAATGGGAGTTAATACTACAATATTCCTACAGCAAGTTAAGATCAGTAAGAGAAAAGCAGAAAGGCTGGTTGACCCATATTTCCTGATGGACATGGAAATATGGACATCTTTTGTTTCTGTTTAATGTGCCATTTTGAAAAGAAGAGAGAGAATAACAATTGAGGATAAACAAAATATTATTGAAAATTTGTTTGGGGCCTAGACATTTTATTTTGGAATATTTTATCTTAGTCATATTGTAAGTTGTTTTTGACTGTGCTGTTACACTCCCTCTCCTCATTTTGGTGGGGAGGGGTAAGTAATGACTTCATTTTCTTTCACAGCAGGAAACTTCCACATCAGCAGTTGTGTATTGCCCTGAGTTAAATTGATTGTAAAGTGTGATTGCTCAAACTTGTCATGTACACTAAGCTTTTTTCTCAGAATACATAGTTGACTGCTGTGTTACAGGTTTTGAATTGGCCATTTAGAAAATACGGTTAAGTGGATTTGTTCACTAACTGTCACTTAAGTATTACACTGTTGCGATTTATCATTTTTGTAGGCCAAGAACTTAAAACTATCACATGCATCTTGAATTTTGAAATACCTGAACAAATTTGAAATTTGCATCTTCCTTCTTTTGTGATTGACCTTAATACTATACACTCTTAATTGCCTCTGAAATAAGGACATTGAAATTCGTTATAACATAAGGAATTGCTGTTTGTATAAAAACAGTTTTTAAAAGTAGCTCAAGTAATTCTTAGACAACAATAACAATAGTTTATATTTGACTTGGGGGGAAAACTTGTTGGAAGGATGACAGTTTAAGAAAGGTATCAGGAATTATAGTGAATATAGATACTAATTGGGATAGGTAAATGTAATAATTCTGCCAGATTATATAATGCAGAATATTAGGTGGATGAAGTTTATTACATTAGGGTTATATCTCCTCACAGGTATCTAATGGAAGGCAGTTGTGAAGTAGCTCCATGTTTGTTCTAAGCTCAAAGAAGGGTTGTGGATTTAACCTGTCTAGATCAAGAGAGTTATAGGAATACCAAGCAAAATATTACTTCTCCACAAGGTGGAGACTCAGTATACCTCTTGTCTAATTGATTGTCACTATTATGAACTACTTTGCATGCTGTCAGAAATAAAATTATATAAGATGCAGATTTGGGTCATCTAGAAGAACAAGTAATTGCCGCAGTATTTAAATGATTAAAATATTCTTGAGGAAGTCCACAAAAGTAATGGATTGACTTAATTGGAGGTTGACCCTGAATTTTAGACATTTATCTACTACCCTAGGAAGGTCAGTGTAATGGAATATAGAAAGGAGGTGGATTTCAGGAGGGAGGGATGTATTCCAGAGGAGTAAGAAGCAACTCAGTCTGTATGTTACCAGTGAAAGGAAGGGTGAAGACAGCCCCTCCCTAATAATTTAGAGCAGTGGTGAAATCCAAATTTTTTTACTATCAGTTCTGTGGGAGTGGCTTGGTGGGTGTGGTGTGGCTTGTGGGTGTGGCTTGGTGGGCATGGCAGTGGAAGGATACTGCAAAATCCCCATTCCCACCCCACTCTGGGGCCAGGCAGAGGTGGTATTTGCCAGTTCTCCAAACTACTCAAAATTTCCACTACCTGTTCTCCGAACTGCTCAACGTTTCCACTACCGGTTCTCCAGAACCTGCTGAATTTCACCCCTGGTTTAGAGTATATGCAGATAGTGGAGTAGAGTCCTTAGTCTGACAAAAGTTTGTTCATAAGTATGAAATTGGAAGAATTGCATGTTATTCTTGGTTTTGGACCTAACAGTTAGAAAAATAAAACTTACCTGTTTCAATTGTCTTATTCTCAGTGAATGTAAAATAACTTTTTGCATTTTAAAACTACTTAATGGCTAAGAGGCAAAAATACTTTTATTCCTAGATAAATAAGTCATGGCTTGACTGCCGCAATATGCTGTACAGGGACTGCCCTGGAAGACCACTCTGGTACAGAATGCAGCAGGCAGGCAGTGATGAGCATGCCTCATAACCATGTAAGACTCCTGCCTATGAGCTGCACTCGTTGCCAGTTTGCTTCTGAGTGTGATTCAGGATGGTGCTTACCCCCATCATATCTGCCCAGCTGATTCAGTCAGACATGCCCTCGCTTAAACAATCACACTATGCCCTCGCTTAAACAACACCATTTGTTGGGGTCCTGGAAGCACTTCTTGTCTGTCATAATGCCAGCCTTATCTCATAAGGTTTCTCATAAGATCCTAATGGTCCACATCCTGCTGGTTTTTCAAAGAGCATTGAAGAACTAGTTCTTGCTTGGGCCTTTGGTGAGGGTAACTGAAAACCCCTTTAAGTTGTGTGTGTTTGTTTTTGCGCCTCTCTGGTTTGTTTATTCTTGTATGGTTTATTCCTTTTAATGTTGTCTATCCCTGCACCATCTTGAGCCATTTGTAGTTGGGTGGAATAAGGAGGAGGAGGAAGGCAATATGATGCTGATGTACCTCTGCTGGGATGTTTTAAACATTGGAGATCAGTTTTACCTGGAAAGTACCTTGGTTTGTTGTTACTATAGTTACAATTGTCTGGAGGACCCTTGTTTTTCTTGATTTCGGTTAAGCTTTACTCAACAAGGCAGCAAATGAATCTGGCCATTCCACCTTGTCTGTGATTCTGAGAACAGCCAGCTGAATCATGGGTGATGAGCAAGAGATGACCAAATTATCGGAACATATTTGAGCTTAGCGGTTGACGCTTTGACTGGAAATAACCCATCTATAATCCTTGTTCTGTATTTCAAAAATACTTTCTTAGTGTATATTTAATATGGGAAAAGAGAAGGAAGTTCACTAGAAAGTCTTAAGAATGACACAGGAAGAATGCTTTAAATCTAATGCCAAACTGCAGAACACTAAATGAGGTAATTTGTATAGAAGGGAATATTCCCAGTGTCTTAATCAGTTTATACATCGATGAAAGACTTCCAAAATACTTGCTAGTATTTATCAGCATGTATATTATGTAGTCTACCCTTTTTATAATGCATTTCCTTAAACCAATGAATTACAATAAACTAACATTCTGAATTTAAATTTGCAGGTTCCATTTTCTTTTTAGAACTCCAGGAGAAATTGGAGAATTTTTAAACAGGTGAGTTTACAAAGTTGAATATATTCTTTGGGAGGGAGGGACTTTTTTTTATTAAACTATTTTTCCTGAAAAAAATACTACTGGTGTAGCTATAACTCTTTTGATTTAAATAGAAGCTATTAAGAGTAATATGAGCACTCTCACAAGTAGCTGCTTTGGTAAATTTATCCAAACATTAAATACTCCTTTATCAAAAGGCAAATTGGTAAAAATACTTCTTAGATTTACCCACTTCAAGTATTCATTTTACCTTTTTAAAATTTTTGAGGCATGTGTTCTTTTAAGTATTTCCACACAAAGTTCTGGGTTGTTTCCACCCACATAGGAGACAATGTTATAGTTTTTTTTCTTTTTTGATAGATGATAGATTAGATAGATAGATTAGATAGATAGATAGATAGATAGATAGATAGATAGATAGATAGATAGATAGATCAATAGAGGTTTTTTCTTCTGCCATTTAATCATGTACCATTCTCAGAAATTGCCTGGACAAGTTCCTGCTAGATAGCTATCAAGTGCAAGAAATCTAGTAAGTACTAACATACCAGTGAACAGATCTCCACTGGGAGAGAGGATTAAATATTTGGTGATCAGCAACCACCTAGATGTCTGTAGATTTCAGTTTCTTATCAGTTCCAGACAGTAGTGGGTTTCTACTGGTTCGCCCCGGTTCGGGCAAACAGGTAGTGGCAGCAGTGGGAGGCTCCACCCACTCACCCGGATATCATCATGGACGCTCTGCGCATGCGCAGAAACGCTGCGCGTGCTCACACTTCCAAACTGGTAGCAAAGGTAAGTGGAACTCACTACTGGGTCCAGATAAAATACCTGAGGTAGTGAGACTTCGGTATCTGGAGATATAGAAGTCTAAAAATCTGGAGGCCATAGGCTCCCTACCCCAGCTTAACTAATGTATTATTAAACCTTCCTAATTTTATCATCATTTGAATCATTAAGGAAAGATTATTAAGGTAACTGATCTTTACATTCCCTTTTGATTCGACCATTCATATAATCCTAAATAATTGCTGAAACCTGATCATTCATTCAGTTTTTCATTCTGCAGTCAGGCCTATTAGAGATACTGCAGACACTTTTTTTGCATTCCTTTTTTATTGTTAAAAGAGTATGTTATAAATGTTTATGACAGATGGTCTTTTTAAAAATGGATGTAGAAATACAAATACAAAAACATAACACTACCCAGCATTAACAATCTGGATGCATTATAAGGTTTATTTTTAATTCATTTGTTTGATTTACACCACATCTTTAGTAAGTAAAAGCGTGACACACGTTATTTAATATAATGTATCTGTAGAAACTTTGATTCAGAATCAACAGATTTATGTGATGCTAAGATATTGCTGGTTCTTCATATTTAAATTTAAATGTTAGTAGTTGAAATGATTTTCAAAATGCATATAATGATTTGAAAACCTGGAGTTTTTAATCCTACATCAATTTCCTCATTGATGTACTTCTAAAGTTCCCCTATTTTCTAACTAGTCTTACTGAATGTGTATACTTCCTCTATAGTAAATGCTGACCTACAGGATATAATTAGGGTAGTATCAAAACAGAAATTTGCCCTTCCTCTTTTGAAACTATTTATATTCTGTGAAATGATAGTGATGCTGGTATAAAAACATCAAGACACTTATTGACTTAAAGATGAAGAACTCTGAGATTGCAGAAGGATCCATTATAAGTTTTGTTGCTTTAATATTGGAATATCCTGTAAAAGGTTTGGATTGCATTTTATGAAGATTGAACAAAGTATGAACCTTTAATTTTATGGCTTTTAATTAAATGTTATAAGTATTAGGAATAAATGGGAAAAAGTGTCACAACTAGATGGTTTTATAATATCTCTATTGTTCTAGTAGTCTATTTTGTGCTGAGAATAAAGTTGTAAAATGAAAGTGGGAAAAAACAGGTCATAATCTCAAGCTTGATTTTCATACACACACACACATACACACACACACACACACACACACACCTTACAGCCTTCAACTGTAAAATCACAAATGAAATAACTAGTATTTCAGACATTTAAATATTATTAAAAATAAAAAAATAAAATCATTTGTAAGTCAGATTTCAGGAGTGCTAGGGCTTTGAATTCATTAATTTTACAATCCATTGTATTAAATTCAAGCTTATTTCTTAAGAGTAATATGCAGTTCTGTCGTGATTATTTCTTTTAATTTTTATTGTGGGAATGGATTTTTAAAGTGACATATTGTGATCTGGATCATGCCCTGCACTAATTGGTTTGGTTGACTTGGGCTTTAGTACACCCGGTGAATTCTAGTGACTGTGGTTTATAAGCAAGCTGTCTGATTTATTGTGGTGTTTGTATTCAACCAGTTGTGAGTTATTCAATAGCTCAGTTAAAGGTATAACTAGTGCTTGTAACCTTTAACTGGGTGAAACAGTGCATCATTTTTTTTGAACCAAGGTACCTCAAATGGGTCCAAAATCCGGGACACATGACTCCTGTGGGATTGAAATCTGGCAAATTTGTGGTTACTTCAGTGCTGCTGTTCTGTCACCTGGAGAACCAGTAGACCAGTCCTGCTCTGGCCTTCTAGAAGCTAGGTAGATCATGGCTGCTGCAGGATGATCAGCCATGGTCAAGCCCGCAAGAAAGCTGATCCCACTCTCACTGCTTTTTTGTTCTTGGTAATTCTGTTTCTCTGTTTAAGTAAAGAAATATCTCTGAAATGATCACCCTTTATTGTCTTAGTTAGTTTTAAAATGCTTCTTTCTCTATTATGCATATCTTCATGCAATGTAAAAAAAGATTATGAATGTTGAACTATATTGATATCCCAATAAAAACCCATCCAAAATGTGAAGGCAAAGAAAATGTTTGAACAGGGTTTGTCTATGTCTGTGCGCATATTACCATTTCTTATGAGGTGTAATATTGATTATACAATTCTAATTTTACAGATTGGAGAACTTGATTCAAAAGAAATACATTATCAGGTAAGAAAATAGTCATTGTATCAAATGTATCAGTGTGAACTGTATATTGTTTTTATATACTTTTTGAATCTAGTCTATGTAACCCCAATTCAAAAAGTTTAAGTCCTGTCCCTATGTGGTTCTCTCTGAAATTAATGGTATCTTCATATACATATTAGTGAATATGTCTTTAGCTGTGATTGAATTAAGAAATCCCTGATTTCTTCAAATTTCCTTAATTTATTAGCACTTTAGTTATACACCTGCTGAAACATATGCCAAAACTACTTATTTTGGATCATTAGCTAATTAAATAATGGAAAGAGTATATTTTAACAAAATGTGTAACTTCAGTGTTCTTAAAGTAGTAAAGTGTTTATGTTATTAATACTGCTGACACAGTCAAAACCTTCATAACTAATGTGAAACATGTTGGTTTCTAGTATTTGTTGTTTATACCTGATATTTTTGTACAAGATATATTTTCAAAATAAATTCCTGAATGTGCTATCTGAAATGTATACATTTCTTGGATTACAGGTAGTCAGTCCTCAGCTAGTGACTGCCCCATTTAGCAATCATTTGCAGTTACTACAGTGATGAAAAAATAATCTTAGATCAATCCCCACACTTACTGTACAACCTTCATGGGTCTATAAAGCAAAGGAAAGATGGATGTAAAGATCATAAGCATAGTTGTGGTTTCAGTTAGTGACTGCTTCACTTAACAACTGAGTTGCTGGTCCCAATTGTGGTTGCTAAACGAGGATTACCTACATTGACTTCTCCAAAAGAGGCTAAAAGTATCAAAAATAATAGTTTAACATAGCACAACCTTCACACAATAAAGCATTTCTAAATCAAGATTTCTAAAGTAAATTGTTAACATATCTATGTAAACCAGATGCCTAAAAAGGAACTGACTGAATTATCCATTTCAGATAATTGAACTAACTTCAGCACGACTTTATATTTTATACTTATCTTAATCCAATATTTACTTAATAATTTATATCTTGTGTTTGATAGGTTTTGCCTCAAATTATTTGCTCATATATATTTTATTGGAAAGCTAGATTGTGTTATTAACAAAAGTGCCTGACATTATTGGCCCCTAACCTTCGCTCTTTCCGCCGTGACCTTAAAACATGGTTATTTTGCCTGGCTGGTTTGGACTGAAGGGTTTTTAATGGGATTTTAATGGTCTTTTTATAATCTTATTAGGTATTTTTAACATTGATTTTTGCTTATTTTCATTGTTGTGAGCCACCCTGAGTCCTTTGGAGATAGGGCGGCATACAAGTCTAAATAATAAATAAATAAATAATAAATAATTATTGAAGTCCTGTATACATAGCATACTATGAAATAAATAAACATATTGATAAAGGTAATAAAATTGTGCAGTTTCCAAGACAGAAAAAATAAATAAATCACATGAACATAAAAGAAGCAGAAAAATAGGTAGCATTAGTACTTTCCCAATCCTGTATTATTCTTTCTTGTGTCAGTATCCTGTTTTTTCTTCCTAACCAATGCAGACATAAGATTTCAGAGTTCATTTACATAAATTATACTTACACCGGTTTGATAGGAAATAGGCACTAAAATGCAGGTCGGTATACACATTAAAACATGAATATTGAAGCAAGGCATCTTAGACGCTCTGTTATTATCAATCAAGAAAATCATCTTAAGGTTGTAGTGCTCATCCCCCAATAATGTCTATTTATGTCAAGGGGAAAAATAGCAATTTACACATTCATATTGAAGATTAGGGAAGAAATATAGAAATTAACAGTATCCTAATTCTTCTACATAAATCAGTGGTGTGGCCAGATTTGAACTATTACAGAGTATTACAAGGATTTTGTAAATACGTGCAAAGAAATGACCCAGGGATTAAATTACTTTCCCTTTAAAGAAACATGGTAACTTTTTTGCTTGGTCAAGAGTCAAATCAGTTGGGGGTAGAGAGTGATTTGGATTATTTAAATTTGATTGCTTAATAGTTCTTAATTATAGGAAAGTTTTTAATCTGGCTCAGTGCAACATATTCCTTTTGGAAGTACAATACAAAATGAAAAGCAAAAATGTGTGTCCCTGTCCATTTTGGTTAGAAAGAAAATTGGTTGGAAACAATAATTATCTGCTATTCTGTGAATTTAAGGAAGTTATCCTGCCATTATTATTGAAGTATCTGATAGAGCAGTGATGGCTAACCTTTTTGCCATCGCGTGCCAAAAGCGGGGGGGGGGGG
>WNWU01000017.1:20054547-20091673 GCA_012654045.1 Ptyas mucosa | reverse complement strand
CCCGGTAGGCCCGTTTTTCGCTCTCCCCAGGCTCCAGAGCCTTTCTAGGAGCCTGGGGAGGGGAAAAACAGCCTTCCCCACCCCACCCAGAAGGCCTCTGGAGACCGGAAACAGTGTGTTTCCTGACTTCTGGTGGGCCCAGAAGGCCTGAAAATCAGCTGGCCAGCGCACGCATGCATGCCAGAGCTGAGCTTGCGTGCCCACTGAGATGGCTCCACGTGCCACCTGTGGCACCCGTGCCATAGGTTCGCCATCACGGTGATAGAGGTTCTAAATTCTACAAAGTGCACTTATTAAGGGATTATATTATTGTTAAGATATTGCAGGCTAGGGAAAGAGAATTCAGAATTTGAGATTTTAGGGAGGACTGATACATTTTTTGAGTCATTGGATTATATATTTTATTTATTTATTTCCAGTGTTTTATACCACCCACTTGCAAAATTGGCAGGACACAGTAAAGCACAGTAAAATACTAAGGCAAACGTGTTGCTAAAATAAGGGTCAGTATATATGAAACAATCATTAAAAAATAAAATCATATGACATGTATATGTTTTGATGTACTCTTTTTTCCTTAATCATAGAAAGATATATTTATGCATGCTCTCTTGTTTTTATAACAGTCTGCACTGCAATAAATACATTTTTATAGAATATTTAAATTCATGCATGGTGCAGAAAATGTGGAGAAAGGGAATCTCTCTTACATAATAACTAGAGTCTGAGTAACTGATTGAACGGTGATGAACGGTGGAAGTTCCATAACAAATAAAAGAAGATGGGTCTTTATAACTTACTCTAAAGTATAATAGCTATCAAGTTGGCTAAGGGTTGACTTTCATGAATTAATTGTGGCT
Organism: Ptyas mucosa; assembly: GCA_012654045.1. Classification (NCBI taxonomy): domain Eukaryota; kingdom Metazoa; phylum Chordata; class Lepidosauria; order Squamata; family Colubridae; genus Ptyas; species Ptyas mucosa. Next base: position 20,090,813 of record WNWU01000017.1, on the reverse strand, counting down.
ACTACAAATGATACTGTGTATTTTCTCCAGTATCAGAACAAATATTTTTATTATTTTTATTAATATTTACATCCCATGTTTTGCCCATGAGGCACCGTTAATACGTTATTAGGGAAATCAGGCAAAAGGGTGCTATTATATTCATATCTTCTTTGTGTGAATTTACCCGATTCATCTGAATCTTGACAATTTCTGGAACAACATGCTGGAATAAATATGCATTTGGCTGGACCAACATGGTTCTTCTAAGACGTTCATTAAAAAAATTACTGATTATGAGTTAGCACAGGATAAGTTTTGGAAAGAATAAGAACCACATTCCCAAACAGCTGATCCTGTGCCTTAAGGGCACATATTGACAAAGACAACACAAAATGGGGGCGGAGGGCGTGGGCGGGGCGCAGCAAGTACAAAAACACAACATCCCCACATGCCCACAAACCAGAAAGGATTATACTGTTCCAGACAAACATATACAACAGTATATACAGACACTGATTAATCTCTAGGAGAAGATGTGAATGCACACATACATACCTCCCCACACCCCATATTATGTTGTGACACAAAAGAAAATACAGGCATCTCCTATGGCCACTGCTGGTAAAAGGGTTGGGAAGCATTCCTGAAAGCCAGTCTCACCAGGATTTCCTTGCCTTGTTTTTTCATCCCTTGACAAGATTTTAAAAAATCTGTTCCTGCTGATCTTTCATTTTAATTATAGCATATCATAAATTCCAGCCTTTATTACTGTCTATTTTATTGGCGGGCTGAGTTGCCACCTACATTTTTGTTCTAAGATCAGGTATCTGCAATGCGCTGGAGTGGGTGGAGAAGATTTGTTTTTGTTTTTACTTTGGCAAGCTAAGATTGCCACTTAGTGGTCAAATCTTCTAATGACAAGCTTTTCCCAGCAACAATAAGGCTTTGAAATTGATTTGGGATTTACTTTTATGTCGAGGGAATTAGCCTTGGTTGTCTAATTTCTTAAATAACTTCCACTTTGTGTCCACTTTGAATGACTTAGAGGATTTCATCTCAGTGCCTATACGCGGAATGTTAAATGACACCAAACTCCACAAATACGATAAAGACACCAAGGACAATGATCTTCACAGCTACGGATTACGTGTCTACCATCATTTTTATCCAGTTAATATAACTGAATAAAAAATAAATTACAGTAAAAATAATATATTTTAAATTTTAATAAATCATTGATTATCATTATCATTAGGAAATTTTAATTTAAACACAGATGTTAATTAGATTTTTGTTGTGAGCTGAACAGATTCAGTAATGAATGAATAATTCTTACATTTGCGTTGTTTCTTAATTACCACATTTGTATCATCCCTTTCTTTCCAAGTTGAGTGTAGCACACTTGAGGGCATTTTCTTATTTTACTCTCACCAAACCAATCCTTTGAGAATTGTTACACAGAAAGTTGCTAACTAGCCCAAAGTCAACTATATAGCCAAGTGGCTTCCTGAACTCTTGTCACCTTGATCTCTCCTATGGTAAATCCAAAATCTAGAATATTCTCTTAAAACAAAAGTACATGTGGAGATTTCTTGATCAGTCTTTCACCTTTTTCTCTTCCTAACTGTATCAAAAAATTGGTTGGGATTAAGGAGAATTTGAAGAATTAATTACTTATTCTTACAAGCTTTCTAAGAAACACAAATAATAATATATATAACCCCTCACTCAGCTTTCCATCTTAAATTACAAAAATTTACAAGGACATTATATCATTGTGCCATAGTTGTAAATCACAACTATAGTTTTACATGTGGCACTTAACAAAAATGTATTCATCTTTAACTACTTAGCTCCATTTGTGGACCTGGAGTAAGATGTGGACATGTCTTATGTCATTTAAATCTGTTCCAGTCTTACATTGAAAATGGGAAGATAATAATATTTAACAATGTCCCTCCAAATTCCTTCACTATGTACAGAGTTTAATTTTCATTATTTTGATGATCTGTCTTGCCATTTTTATTCTCATCCAGTTTGTTGGAAGATTTTGTCATATAGAAACCCTGTAAAATACTTCATATATTGAAATTTACAGAAAGTTAGGGCAGAGGAAACAAAGTAAGTGATTAAGCTACCTGATTTTGGTTTAGTCTGTTTCAGGGGTGTCAAATCCACATCGTCATGGTGGCATCACGTGACGTATCGGGATTCCCCTCCCCTTCACTAAACTGGGTGAGGGCGTGGCCAGCACGTGACGCATCTGGCCTGTAGGCCAGGAGTTTGACAGGCCTGGTCTGTTGGGTGAACCTTGGCTAACAGGTGCTTTTCATAAGGTGCAGTTAAAAATCCATAACTTAGTATGATGTGTGAGTGAGAAATACACAAGGACCAAAGGAATTGTTTACGAAGCCAAGGTTCCTACAAATAATTAATAATAAATCCTGGGATTTACTTTAGAGTAAAATTCATATAGAACTGTATGATAGATATCTACCCTACAATCACTATCATGTGAACATAGTCTGATGTTTAAAAATATACTCTGATGTTTGAAACTGATGTTACTCACCTATTTTTAAATTTTAACTTGTATTTATCTACCTGGTGAACATACAGAGGAATTAAATGTTTAATTGGACCAAATCAGACTAACAGCCATAGAAAAACAGACTAACAGATAGAGAAGACATTTTTCTTTTATTCCTAAAGTCCAACAGCAGAGGGCACTCTGTCACTAACAAAATCAATTCTGAGTTTCTGTTAGTCCCTTTTTAAAAATTCTTCCTTCCTGTGAAGCCATGTTGAATGAGCAAATGTCTATAGACTAGTCTGTGAGTTTTAAATGTCTCCTTCACAGGAAATCCACTGTGTAGCACTGCAGGGTTGTCCAAACATCGGCACAATGTCCACTTCTGTGCATAGGTTTAACTTCGCTCATATCATTGACCAATGTCTGTTTTCTTTGAATAATAGATCACTTTAATCACATGCTACTCTAATATTATGAAAGGAGCAAGTGATATTTACTATGAAGGTTGTCTGTGTGTGATTAATCACCATGCAGATTTGTTATGGCTTAAAACTAACCACTTTAGAACAAAATTTGTACAACGTAAATTGTCTTAATAACATCTTAATATACAACTTTTGGTATTGAACTAACCTTAGTTTCTAGTTGCTTCCTATTAAATAAGCCATCTTTAAAAATACTGTTCCGCATACTATATATGTTGGAATATTTCCTTGATTGTATTTGACAGTATTTTTAATCAGCTGTTGGAATTTGATTTTGCTTTTCTAATTGCTGTGCTAGCAATTACTTGCTTTTTAGGGGAATGATTCCTGTTTCAAATTACAATAAGAAATTTTGTCCTAAATTGATTAAAAGGACTAGTTAATTTAAAGTCTTTCTTTAAATGACTTGCCCAGGAATTTCTATTTATTTAATCAGAATACATTTTTGCTTATTAATTCCATCATCTGTTTGCTATTAATTACAAAACAAATCATGCATTGGACAATAGCAGATTTTCCTGCTTAATGTAGATATCTACTGCTTCCCTTTAGCTGTCTGTGAGAAACAAGTCAGTGGTTTGTTTTTTTTAAAAAAGAAGCTGACACAGACAAATATACACAAAACACACTAAATCAGCTAAATAGTTGATGTTGGTTTCCAAGTACCATTTTGGAATCAAGATGTATATTCAAAGCAGCAATTATGTACACCTTTACTTGGGAAAAGGCCCCATTAAACTCAGAGTGATAAGCAAATGTGATAAGGTGCGAACTATAGAGAGTAAGGAAGATTACCTTGGTTGAAATATGCAAGAGCCATTATCTAGGCAAAAGGTGGCTGAAACATATTTTAAATCCAGAGAAATGAGATAACGTTCAGCAATAACTCAGGCAGATGGAGTTATCGCACAATCAGATTCGCAAGAGTCTGCTATTATAGCCAATGTCAAAAAAATAGCTTTAGTTGTTTTTTTGTTGTTGAATTGACTTTTTGGTCTGGTTCAGCTCGCGGGACCGACACAAACTGCACGAAGTAGCAGTTAAGGCTGCTTGTTTCCATTTATTTCACTTTTATCCTCTCAATTTTTCTTTAAATATTTTGCTGACTGTGGGGATTGTGCTTCCATTTTCTCTCGTGCTATGTTAATTCATTAAAAAACTTTATTTGAGGTAGAGAACATGCTGTGTCAGCCTTGTAAATAATTTCTTAATGAGCTTGCTAGCATATATTGGTAATTTTCTATTATGGTTCTCCTGATGGATTCCTGCCACAAAGGGAAAAAAAGAAACAGATACCCAGGAGGTATCACAGATACCTTCTGTTGGAACAAGATGCTGACTCAAGCACAACTATAGATAATTGTTGTCTTGATGAAGAGAATAAACTCTTCTCCCTCCCATGCCTGAAAAAAAGAAGGTTCTTGAAAGGATCATGAGGCTTCTCAAGACCATATGTTCTACAGGTTCATTTGCTACCAAGGACTGCATCAACCTCCTTTAAGGTTTGTATATGTAAGGATTGAGAGCCAGTTTTGTATAGTGGTTAAAAATTCAACACAAAAATAGTTTGTCACGAAAGTGACTGCCTGTGAAGGCTCCTGGATTGGGGCTGAAAGGCGAAAGTGGAAGCAGTATGCTCCGTCCCATAATTGGATAGACCAGGTTGCCCTGACAAAAAACACTTAATATTTTCCCTGGTATAGCCAACAAAGGGAGGAGAGCCCATGGTTTAGAGTAGGGATCCGGATCTGGCCTGCAGGGTGCTTAGATCTGGCCTGTGGGGCCGCCCTGGAAACAGCAAAGGACCGGCCCACAGTGCCTCTCCCGAGCTCCATTTTCATTGGCAGAGAGTTTTTTCTTTGGAAAAACTCCAGAGCTCCATTTTTGGAGGCTGTCGCAGCCAAAAATGGAGCTCGGGAGCACCTTTTCGCTGGCAATGCACTTGGTCCACCACCGGTGCCCCCAACACACCATGTCCATCCTGCCACGCCCATGCCCCACCCCAAGGTCAAACACAACCCTGATGTGGCCCTCAATGAAATCAAGTTTGACACCGCTGGCTTAGAGGTTAATACATCTGCCTTATATGCAAGTAGCCCAGGTTCGAATCCCAGAAGGGTATGGCTAGCTGATGAGAGCTAAATAGCTTGAAATAGATCTATACTAGTCTCCCTTTATTTCTTTGTCGGTAAAACATAAAAAATCAACATAAATCTAGTTGTTAAAGGTATCAGGCTAGAAACTGAGAGACCATAGTTTCTAGTCAAGCCTAGAGAAGCCAGCTGGGTTGGGCCAATCACTCTATCTCAGCCCTAGAAAGAAATCAGACAGACAATGCATTCATAATGCTATACACAACAAACACCTTGGTTCTGTTGTTCAGTCCCCCTGTCTTGTGATGAACCTGGGTTTCTGGATTCTCTGAACTTTTTCGCCTCTGTTGTAAAGATCTGTTCCTGTAGTCTGTTTTAGTTAGTAAACTATATTTATTTTGCTTTCCTGTCTTCTCTGACTTTGAAAACAGCCTTCTTCCTATTCTTATTACTTCTTAGTTGAACATCTCCTTGAAAGTGTTTTATTGCTGACTTCAGGCCATAAAAGAGGACAGATTGAAGCCATAAAACACCTCAACTAGCTAGAAGGAGGTTTTCAAATAACAGAATAAACTTTATCAAATGTAGCTGGCTCAATTAGCTGTTGCTATAGATGCTTCACATCTGTGCAGCATAGTCCATGGCCTTTACCATGGCTCACCCAAATGATGGCCTCAGAAACTTGAGGTCACTCCTAGTTGCTACCCTTTATTTTTAGTGGAATGCACATTGCACATATCTCTGTAAGGTTTTTCTAGATGACCAAATTAAAGTGGAGTTTTTATCATCTTGTTGCCCTCTTAAATGGGCCATTTCCTTATCCACTTTGCCAGATAAGGAACCTGAATGACTTTGTGGGCTTCAGTGCTCAATTGCATTTGATTTACAGAAGTCTTTGAAGGTCCTGCCAGCAAAAATAAAACAACTCCCCTACCCAATATCTAGTGGGTTCAGCTGGTGAATGCTTATATTGAGGAATAAATGGGCAGGAATAAAATGTCCTGTCATTCTCATCTTGCAAAATTTATTTTATATGAGTCTGAGTAGGTAGAGGGATGAAGAAGGACACCCTGTCAGATAATGAGGCATGGGATTTCTGAGGGCCTTCGTTGCCCTAAGGAACTAGCCTACTCTGGATTTACTTGAATGAGAAGAACCGAAGCAATTTCAAGGGCCAGCTTTGTCCTACGGGGAAGAGATCAGCATCATAGGAACAGCCTCCACTTAGAATAATTAATCAGTGGAACAGCTTGCCTCTAGAAGTTGTGGGTGCCCCAACACTAGAGGTTTTTAAGAAGAAACTGGACAACCATTTGTCTGAAATGGAATAGGGTTTCCTGCCTGAGTAGGGGGTTGGATTAGAAGACATCCAAGGTCCCTTCCAACTCTGCTATTCTGTGGCAAGGTTTTCTAATTCAAGGTTAGGAAACTAATCTCAAATTCTTGTGGAATCCAGATTGGGAGCCCAAACCTTCATTCAAGGAACACCCTCCCCCCAATTTTAAACATGCCAGCTTTAGTTACTACCCATATATACTTCAGTGTTATTTTTTTTATTTTGCAGTGTTCTTGTGAATGTATGTCTGATCATGCCAGAAAAATGAGATATTTCTTCTCAAATAAAGCACACTCATAAGCTAACTGAAGTATTTTAAATAGCAGCTAGATTATAAAAGGTTGAATGCTTTTGCTCATGAAGGAAAGTTAAAACAATTATCCGTGAATCTTCAGGCAATAATAACTATTATTTTGTAAGCCGTATTTGTTTCGGAACTACTTGTAAATATATTTAAAAGTGCTTTTGCTTTCATACCAACAAGTGTATGGTCTATAAATAAATCCTGAATAGCTTAGATCACTGAGTGTGTTTTTGGTGTTCATGATCAAATTGCTCTGCAGTATAATGCAATTTCCATTAAAAGGACTCAAGAAATGTTCTGTATGATTTGCAAGCCTTTTTCCTATAACTTTGATGAAAATGGCTATACCAGCAGAATTACAGGATAGAGCAAAATTAATCTCCTAATATTCTCAGTTACCATTAAATATTTGGAAGGGCTTCTGTATAAACAAGAGTATTGATTAACATGAGGCTATTAATAACTTTAGATTATAGTATATTTGCTCACTAAATCCCCTGGTTCAGAAAACCAGTCTTCTGCTGCTGGAATTTTGCAAAATATACTGTTTTGCCACCAGGAAGAGATATATGACAATGGCACCTCACTTACCAGTGATTCTAGGAATGATCTGGCTATAAAACTCCATGATCCCTGAAATTATTTGGTCCACCAGTCAGGTTCCTATCAAGTCTTCCAATGTTGTCAGGATCATTTCTGCCCTAAAGGGGAGATGTTGGCTTCCTGGACTGATGAGGCTTGCTAAAAGAAATTTAAATAGTTTCAGGATGTATTTGAAAAATTATACCAAAGGTACAAGTATAGATTAGGCGAAAGCTGGCTCAAAAGCAGTAAGTGTGAGAGGGACCTTGGAGTCCTAGTTGATGGTCACTTAAATGTGAATCAGCAGTGTGTGGCAGCAGCCAAAAAAGCTAACACAGTCTTTGGTTGTATAACCAGAGGCATAGAATCAAAATCATGTGAAGTATTACTACTGCCTTACAAAGCCTTAGTAAGGCCACCCCTGGAATACTACATCCAGTTTTGGTCACCCCATTACAAAAAAAAGAGATGTTGAGACTTTGGAAAAAGTGCAAAGAAGGGCAACTAAGATCCCTTGCTCAGGATTCCCGTTTGTCTATTTAATTCTGTGTTCCATTTGCTCACAGACCACTTTATCTAAGGTGAATTCCAAAACTTCACGACCTGTTCCTAGTAAATAGTAATCAGACATCAGGGCTATTTGTTGTTCTGTTGTCACCCACAGGCAGATATCCAGATGGAACGTGACAGTGTCATTCTGAAATAATATCTGCATAATGTGTCATACTTGGGCAATTGGATTAGATTCTTAACTCTTCCAGAATTCACAGATAATAATGTTTTTCATTCGTCTAGGCAACAAGTACTATGTTTGCATACAATGTGAAGAATTCTTGCTTTTTTGTTCCCTTCAACCTTGCATTTGTCTATGATCCCTAAAGTTCAACTGGCCTTATAAGCACTACATGCTCTTCATCAAGTCCTCAAAGATTAGTCTCATCAGGTTAAAGAAAAAATGTAGCAGAGGGCCCTTAGAGAGGAAAAATATTATACCTTTTCTGGAAGATTCTTCCTATGAACAGAAAAAGCAAAGGTCTGGGCCTAGGATGTTTCTGCAGATTAATGTCTTACAGTAAACATAGCGTCAGCCCAAGCAGTGCTATCTCACATCCAATGTTTAGTCTAGATCAGGGCCGTCAAACTTATCGCCCACGGCCCAGATGTATCACGCTCTGGCCACGCCCATGCCCAGCTTGGCGAAGGGGAAAAAAGTTGTGATATGTCACATGATGCCGCCGTGACGACGCGAGTCTGACACCCCTGGTCTAGATTGTCAAGATGAGATTCCCCTCTTCACCTGTTTAAAGAGTCCTTTAAAAGTGTTTTACCAGCTTTAGGACATAACATGGAATAGAAACATTGACTTCTAACATTATGGATATGATTCCTTATATTAAATGAATGCATGAATCAGTGGTGGGTTGCTACTGGTTCGCCCTGGATCGGGTGAACTAGTGGCGGTGGTGGGAGGCTTCCCCCCACCGGCCCAAACACTTCTGTGCATGCGCAGAAGCGTCGTGCACGGGAACACGTGCACGCCCACAAGCGAACCGGTAGCGACGGGTTTTGAAAACTGTCCCTGGTATGAATATGTTCTTTATCTCCCAAGAGTTTTTCAAAATTTGTTCTGTAAATTATATTTTAGGAACTGAGAATTAGTTTCATTAGATAGGATGTAGAATTGTGCATGGGGTAGGAGTAATGGTTGATTTGTAAAGAGGAGGCAAAATTGTTTTAGAAGTCATTTATTTTCAGGTATACGTACAGGTAGTCCTTCCCTTAATACAGTTTGTATAATGACCATTCAATGTTACAATGGCATTGGAAAAAAAATGACTTATGACTGTATTTCACACTGTTGCAGTATCCCTATGGTCACATGTGACCAAAATTTGGATGCTTGGCAACTGGTTCATATTTATGATGGTTGCCGTGTCCCAGGGTTATGTGATCATTTTTTCAACCTTCTGACAAGCAAAGTCAATGCGGAAGCCAGATTCACTTAACAATCAGGTTACTAATTTAACAACTACAATGATTCACTTAATAACTGTGGCAAGAAAAGTCATTTAAAACAAATGTCTCACTTAAACAACATAAACTTTTAGGCTCCATTGCAGTCATAAGTCGAGGACTACCTGTAGTAGATTTGTATTCTGCTTTTTCTTAATAAGTAAAGAATGATGTCATTTTTTTCACTAACATGTTAAGGAACAAATATTTTTTTCAATGGCATATACAACTTTCAGTGTAAGAGCCACAGATACTTTAGTTGGCAGGCAAATTTTTTCTAGTAGTTAGGCAGGCAGAGCAGACAAAAACTGGAGTTAGGGTAAGTACAAATATTAAATTCAATCTAAATGTAAGATTACATGAAAATAATTTAATCAATTTAAGGTTAAACTTTTTTTTTTGCTACATTAAAAACTATAATTTTGGGATGGAGGTTCCTCATAGAGTTCTAAATTTGTGCAGCCCAGTTCCTTCTTTCCTTCTAGATACGTAAGGTTCCTATCATGAGGTAGCCTTATGATATTTCTTACTGCCATTGTAAAATATTTAAAACTTATTTCATTTGTTTTCCCCCTTGGTACTTAATTCTCAATTGTAATTTTTCATTGAACTGAGTCATTTGAAAGCTCTCAATGATCTCCACCAGGAATTGTTTATATTTAATGAGATGGAGAATATTTTTCTTGGAACCACCATAGCGTGAGAGTTCAACTTACAAAAATTAGTATAGACTTATTCACTGCTTAATATCATACCTGTTATTCAATGTATCGCCTGTGAAAAATTAAGTATGCAAATTTTACTTACAGTAGGAATGAAACTCCAGGTGGCAGGCCTGGAAAATTTAATTTAAAACAATTTACCCTTTTCAATTACTTAATTAATAATTTAAATGCTTCAAAGTATCCCTGAGTCAATAGTCATGTTTTAATTTCCATCTCTGTGTTTCTTCTTACTGTGCTTGTATAGAAGGCATCTTAAATTACAAAGCATGTAGTTCTGAATACCAGTTATTGTAGAACATTGTTTTCCTCTCCTACTTACCAGCTTCCCTGAGGATCATGACTAAGCATTTTAAGAGGTAGGGTAGATTTTTGGAGTTACATTCTTGTGAATGGGTTGGGGTTTTTTTTGCGTGTCTGTTAATAATAGCTGAGGATAACTAGGATTTTCCTCAATCCAGGCTAGGAAGCCATGGCTTTGCAAAAAGAATCCAGGACTTGTATTCAGAGAAAACTCAGACTTAATAGTAGTGAAAGAAGGAACATGGAATATTCAATTTTTTAACAGTGAAGTAAAAAAAAGAAAACCCACATTATTATTAATTTTTATTTATTTATTTATTTATTTTAGATTTCTATACCGCCCTTCTCCCTGGGGACTCAGGGCGGTGTACAGCCAAGTAAAAACACACAATATAAACATTAAGAACAAATTAAAAAGAATATCTAAATTGGCTCCAAAATTTAAAAAACACCCCAATTAATACAGTGATAATTCAATAAGAAAAAAATGCACACACATAATCCTTGAGTTACAACAACAATTGTATACTTAGCATGGCATTCTCTTTCAGAGATAAGCCAACCAGCATTTGAGAGCCCACGTTTGCTCATGTTCCTTAGCAACTGGCATTCAAAGACATAGTACCTCTGATATTAGAGATAATATAGTCAACATGACTACCAATCTTGGATAGCTTGTTTGTTTTTAATAAGGATGCTTTAAGATTAAGTGTTTCTGGAGAATAACGCTAATGATTTAGGACAAAAATACACTAAGATTATACAGTGACTTCCTTTTTTCCATGAGGTAAGTTGTACTTTTAAATTCATGTTGGAAATGTGTGGTTCTTAATTGTACTATATTTGAAATCCATTTTAAGCATGATTCTTACGTTTTGTACAGTGCATGATATATAAAAGTGTTGCTGGATTCAGAGTTAAATTTAGATAATCATATAGTTGTATTTTAAAACTGTATTTATACCACGTTGCCAACTTTAACATAAAAATTTCCTTCCTCCCTCCCTCCCTCCCTCAATGATCTTAACTGGGCCTTATTTTTGGGGTAGGGCTTATATTACAAGCATCCTAAAAAATCATGCTAGGGCTTATTTTTCAGTTGGGTCTTATTTTGGGGGAAATTTACAGTAGTAATTGAAAAGGTTTGACATACCTACTTTTACAAAAAGACTGGTATATATCTAGGAGTTTCTAAGCCTTAGTGTGTTTGAAATTCATTGAAATGAGTAAATTTGTTTTGAATGATTATATATTAAAATTAGTTGTACAAATAAGTTTGTTCAGATACTGATTGTTCTGAATTCTTGCCCAGTATTGTTCAGAGATTTCAAAATAGAGATTTGGAGTGTATTTATCTACGATATCTATACCTAATATGAGAATTAGTACTATACTACTTCTGAGTCGTTGCTTTTTCTTTTTCTTTTAACTGAAATCAGGTTCATTCAGTTTCTGTAAACAAAATAATAAAGTGTAAAACCAATTCAGGATTAGATCATTCTGTCAAATAAATCAACCAAAGTTTCTTAGGCAGAACTAATTTTACCACACTGCTAGATGTAACAATGCAAACCACTTATGATCTGATAATGGCCCATTCTCTTTATCTTATTGTAATTAACTAATAATCATTTACATTCAATAATAATATTCAATAGTAATTACTAAAGAAAACCTATCAGATCTTATTTGCACAATAGAAAATTAATTAAGATATAAACAAGTCCTGTAATTGTGTTCAGCTATATTTTGTATGCGTATATGAGCTCAGGGATTTTTAATGTTTATCATAAATATACTGAGTTTCTTCCAGTGGTGTCTGTCTTCCAAAGAAATTGATTGGCTTCCAGATGAAACCCCCAGCATGCTTCCTGAAATCTGCTCTGGAACAATGGATGAATCATAGAAAAGAAAAAAGAGGAAAGAATGTCCTTTCGCAGAACCTTTTACTAAACTGTTTAAGCTTATATTTAAACTGTTTTAAAATGTGGATGCATTCAAAGATTGAACATTCGCTTTCGTTAAAGCAGTCAAAATCTACAAAATGCTACTTGTCCAGATACAAGTAGTCCTCAATTTACAATCACAATTGAACCCTAAATTTCTATTGCTAAGCAAGACATTTTTAGGTGAATTTTTGCCTCATTTTTCTTGCCACATTTGTTAAGTGAATCACTGCAGTTGTTAAATTAGTAACATGGTTGTTAAGTGAATCTGGCTTTCCCATTGACTTTGCTTGTCAGAAGGTTGCCAAAGGTGATCATAATATGACCCTGGGACACTGCAACCATCATAAGTATGAGTCAGTTGTCAAGCGGCTGAATTTTGATCACATGACCATGGGGATACCGCAATGGTCGTAAGTGTGAAAAACAGTCATAAGTCACTTTTTTCAATGACATAACTTTGAACGGTCACTAACCTAACTGTTGTAAGTATAGAGGATTACCTGTATACAAGGAAAGAATGTGCACAGCACACCACTGGAAATTCTGCCTTCATTACATGTTTCTCTCAGTCACAAAGTATGGTTTCTGAATATATTTTTCATATTTGGTCAATATTCCCAATACATTTATTGTGGCGTTGATCGTTAATTACTTTGGTAAAGGGTCTGAATGTTCCTGTTTCAGTTTGAACTAGCAGTGCATGCCAAGCCCTTATTTTTTTTCATCTTCTGCTTTTGCATATATAACTCTTTATGATTTTGTTGCATTCACTAGGTTTCGCTGGTATGGGTAATCTTCTTAAAGTCCTTACCAGAGAAATTGAAAACTACCCACATTTTTTCCTGGATTTTGAAAGTAAGTTCAAAGCTCAGAACGTTGTTTTCCCTGACTCAAGGACTAGTTGAGAAGGAATGTTTAAGCTTGATTTGCCTTGACAGATAAAACTTGTTCAAGCAGTACAATAGACATAACAGTGTTTTCAAGATTTGTTCCTGAGTACCTTTATTCTGTTCCTTTTCTATTTTTCAGAAACCAAATGGGAAATCTTTTAAAAGTTCTCACTTGTACAGACTTTGATCAAGGGCCCCTTTTTTTCCTAGACTTTGAAAGTGAGCAAAGTTTGGCCTGCATTATTTTTGGAGGTTTTTTTTTAACATTAAAAAAGTCTAATAAATAGCATATATTAATCTACCATGCAAGTACTCTAGTTCACGCCACTTGGAGTTCTCCTCTTTCATTGTTCGGTTCATCCAAAATCCCAGTAATAATTGCTTGTGGTCGTGAGCATTAGCTAAAAGAACTTGGCTCGTGGGCTTATTTTGGGACAAATTCTAATTAGTTCAGCAGCCTCCATTTTGAAAAGGATTCAAAACATAGATGAAGACCACAGCCTGTGGAGAGAAGATTTAGTGCTTCTTGGTTCACACATCCAAATTTTGACCCTGTGTTGTATCTTTACAAATAATAATAATAATAATAATGGGCCTCAAAATCACCACAGCCTATTCTAAACCGATCCTTATAAGTGGCTTGTGCTATATTCAAAATAAACTTGCAAGTAAATTATTTTGTTTCTTGCGTTATTGGTGTGTCTAAAAGCACATTACTAAACTTCTATGGTATATTATTTCAAAACTTGAATAGTATATGAAAGGAAACAGGCAAATTCAAAGGGTCTGATAATAACTAAATGTAAACAACCAAAATCCTGTTTAATGCTTCTCTATTTTGTCAATCGAATGTTGCCAATTCAGGGAGTTGGCATAGGCCAGAATAGATTTTATATATATATATCAATTCAATATATATATATATATATTGAATTGATTAAAGCTAATTAAATTAATTGTCTATAAAATAAGCTACTCGTTTACAAAATTAACGTAAACGATCTGCGGGTAGAATTTTTCTCTCTCACACATAACTAAGTCTTGCTTATCCCAGTATATATGCATATGCATATGCCTGCACCGCATATGCCCTCTTTTTTCCCATTTCAGTAGAAAGAGCAATGAAAAAAAGTAGGGGAAGATGGGATTCCAATTGCACTGGGAAGAAAAGAGAAGGGGAGAAAACTAAATGACTAAAGAGAGATAAAGAGAGATAAAGAGGTAACTGTATATAGAAGCAAAAGAGAGCTCTATTAAGTACAGGTAGTCCTTGAGTTACGACCACAATGGAGCCTGAAATTTCTGTTGCTAAGTGAAACATTGGTTAAGTGGGTTTGCCCTCTTTTACGACCTTTCTTGCCACAGTTGTTAAGTAAATCATTGCGTTTGTTAAGTTAGTAACACTGTTATTAAGTGAATTTGGATTCCCCAGAATCAGAAGGTCGCAAAAGCGGATCACATGACCCCGGGACAATGGAACTGTCATAAATTTGAACCAGTTGCCAAGCATCTGAATTTTGATCATGTGACCATAAGGATGCTGCAATGATTGTAAGTGTGAAAAATGGCCATAAGTCATTTTTTCCAGTGCCATTGTAACTTTGAACGGTCACTAAATGAACTGTTGTAAATCGAGGATTAGCTTTATTACAAGTTGCCTCTACCAGGCAACAGTTTAACTTCACACAAGTCTTCATGAGTATCATGTTTTTTGCTCATTCTTTTATTTCCAGTAGCTCATTTCTGTTCTTATCAGTGAATATAAGGCAATCATTTCCCCGTTCATGTGTGATAATAATTTATTAATGATTTAAATTTATTAATTTTTAAACTTGTACAGACAGTCCTCGACTTACAAACATTACTTTAGTGACTATTCAGAGACAACAGCACTGAAAAAAGTGATTTATAATTGGTCCTTACACTTATGACCATCGCAACACCCCCGTGGCCACATGATCAAAATTTGGGCAGTCGGCAACCAGCTTGTGTTTCTGGTGATTAGAGATCCCAGGGTCATGTGATCCTGGCACGCTTACAAATTGCAAGATACCAGACTTGCAATCTTCCCAAGCAAAGTCAATAGGGGATTTCCTGAATTAACAGGATTCATTTAAGAACCGCCGTGATTTGTTTAACAACCATGGCATAAAATGGTTGCAAAATCAGGCATGGCCCACTTAATAGCCATCTTGCATAGCAACGAAAAATTCTGGTCCAAATTGTGGTTATACATCAAGGGTTATCAGTATGCTGGCTGACTCTCAGCAACTCTTAAATTACATGGAGGGGAAATAATCTTCCTTTCTGATAAACTATAAAAATTTTCGATGAAAAATTCTTGGTGCCTAGTTGATTACTATTAGGAGGGATGTTTGCATGGAAATCTGTTGAGGACCAGATGTAGACTAAGGGCAGCCCATATGAGAATTAATCTCTAATATCAATATAAACAAAATATAGCAACTGAACAAATCCTTGACTATATTTCCTGTAGCTTTTTGTATCAAAGCAGGTGAAATAATATACTTTTACACATTAATTTTTCTGCTACATTTTGCAGTGTACTACAGCTTGCAGTGTGCATGTAGCTTGAGTTTTCTCATGAAAGTGATCAACTACTGCATTAAATGCCCTTTATTCATTCAGTTGCTTTCTATCCCTGTGTGCTATTTAATACCTTATTTTTAAAACAATAAGGTAAGTGTACGTTGCTGCTCAATACAAGCAGTTGAATAAGAATTTGGTTGGAAGTTCTGCTAAGGGGTATTTTATCACTTTCAGGCCTCATAGGAGCTTCCTTTTCAAACTATTCAATAATTTATTTAGACTTGAATTTTCTCAGAGTCCTGAAAATTATTTACATGAGTACTTGTATGGAATGCAGAGATTCTAGCGTTCAGATTCCTATTCAAAATTAATATCCGTGCTACATTAAACTTTTCAAATCTGCTGCTTCATATAATATATTTCTATTACCAGATAATGTTACAAAATTAAAGAAACAAATCATGCCAGAACCACAGAATAGTAGATGATATGCAGCGATCTTTTTAAAAATAATGTAAAAGGAAAGCTAAAATGAAAAAAAAAATTCTGAAGAACACTGGTATTATATTTAAAATGGAGTCATCATAGAAAATCTATTTCGGTGCAACTAACACAAAGGTTAATATATTCTCTTATTATCGTGGTTTTAAAAGAGATTACACTGATACATTTCCCTAAAGCATGACACTTTGCCTACAATGCTTATATACTAGTACAACTCAAAAATGAGAAACTGGTGACTGTCAGATGTTGGATTTCTAATTCCATCAGCCTAGCAAACAGGGAAAGAGAGAAGCTATCTACCAACATATGACTAGCTTCACATTGTGTCTTCTGCTATAAAACATTTCAAAAGTGATATTACAGCTGAAATGCCATGCAGGAACTATTGTATGTTACTGTTTCCATTTGAAGTTAGCAAATTACAGCACAGTGCATTTTGTGTTTAGCTGGATCTATGACTCAGCAGTTAAAGATGCTGAGCTTGTCAGCTGGAGAACTGACATACCGGGTTTGAGACCCGGGCACATGCAATGGAGTAAGCTCCTGTTCCTTGCTCCAGCTCCTGCCCACCTAGCAGTTCGAAAGCATGCAAATGCTTCCCCCTTTGGTGGGAAAGTAACAGTGTTCCGTGCGCCTATAGCATTCAGGTCACATAACCACGGAAAATATCTTTGGACAATGCTGGCTCCCTCAGCCAAGAAATGGAGATGAGCAGCTGCACCCTAGGGACAGACAGGACTGGACAGGGAAACCTTTACAGAGTGTTCACTATGAAATTAGAAAGAACTATATACAGGTAGTACTTGACTCACAACCACAGTTGAGCCTCAAATTTCTGTTGTTAAGTGAAACATTTGTCAAGTGAATTTTCGATCCATATTACGACCTTTCTTGCCACAGTTGTTAAATGCAGTTGTTAAATCTGGCTTCCCCATTTAACACTGCAGTCGTTAAATTTGGCTTCCCCATTGACTTCGCTTGTCAAAAGGTCGCAAAAGGGGATCACATATCCCAGGACACTGAAACTGTCATACGTTTCAGCCAGTTGCCAAGCATCTGAATATTGATCATATGACCATGGGGATGCTACAATGGTCGTAAGTGTGAAAAATGGTCATAAGTCATTTTTTCCAGTGCCGTTGTAACTTGAACGGTGACTAAACCAACTGTTGTAAGTCGAGGACTACCTTTTGATGGTTTATGACAGAAGTTGACATCCAAAATAGTATGAGTCAATTATACCATTTTAATATAATATTAAGAGATTCATATTACTTATGAATTTGAATTGATTGATTATGAAAGTGCCTTCTCTACATCATAATTTCCCAGTCCGTAGAAAACTGTATGAAAAATACTGAATATATATCTGTGATATTTCAGATATGAGGCATGTGGATTTTACAGTGAAAAGGATTTGAACTTTGCATCAATGAATATTGAGCTTATATTGAAGGCTTGTCAGGTTTCATGGATAGAAGAGGATTGCTAATAAAAATACAATGAATAGAGTAGAATAGAAATAATAGACTAGACTAGATTGGACTAGACTAGATTAGCGCTGGAAGGGATCTTTGAGGTCTTCTAGTCCTTAAGCAGGAGAACCTATTAGTTGGGTAGAACAATTAGTTGGGGATAGGAACTTTATTTTCTGTAATGGCTGAGTCAAACCTTGCCAAAGATAGTGGAAAGATTTTACACCCATTATCTAGCCATTATCCCCAGTGCCTCACTTGACTTGTCATATTGGAATGAGTTTAAGATGTTAAAGTCATAAATGCAAAATCTTAACTCAGTTTAGATCCTCCAGATTTATTTATTACACAGATGAATTCATCTGTGTAACATCATTCATCTACCCAAATGAACTGCGGGTGGTGAAGATTTTCTCCTAAAGGTTTTTTTTCCTTTGCACCTTGAGTGTTTTCAACTGCAGCGTTGTTAAAAGTAAAGATTTTTAGACACTGTTCCTACCTAATTAATAACTTGCACAGTGCATTTTGAACATTTGCAGCAAGCATTTCTCTCATAAGATGTGTACTGTTAGGTTTCACAACTGCACTTCAATTTAACTCACGCGAAGCAGGAGGAAATTGATTCTTTGGAAATGCTTCCTACAATTCTCAGAGCTGAACTCCTAAGACATGTTAAATAAATACATGTTATTGCTGGATGAGGCGACATTGAGTGAACAGAAAACTAGTTATTAGGCTCAGTCAACAGGCACATTCAGATAGTGTGGTCTCTTCTGTTAGAAGATGATTACGTGAAGGATGGCAGGAGAGGGGTTTTTTTCCAGATGATCTTTGCAGAATTCAGGATAGATAGATAGATAGATAGATAGATAGATAGATAGATAGATAGATAGCGTGGATTGGCTTTCCTGGGTCTGGAAGAATTGATTATGTGCTTACCTATACCTTCATCTAGTGATATATTTAGTTTCTAAAAATAGTGAGCCACATATCCGGTTTTATGTAGCCAATGATGAAGTAGTCCTTCAGGGAGTATAGTTATGAGGAATGGCCTTCTGGAAAACCTCAGTGTGCACTGTGGAGCCTTTATCCAGACAAGCTCTCCTTCCATCCCATGATTTAGAACATTCTATGGATAGAGAAGGCTTCCCACTGTTACCATCACTCAGCACAAGAAGGGTGGGAAGAGTCATATCCCCTCTCTTTGCATCTAGGGATTGGAGCTGCTCCCTCCCCAGTTCTGCTGACTGAGATGACTTTAATATGGCCCCTTTCTTTCTCTCTTTCAGTTGGATACCATCTCATTATCAATTAATCTGCGCTCTATATCAATTGTATTTTAGTAGTACTTTGGTCTAAGACCATAATAAAACCTTCATTCATTTAGTCTCGGTATAGAATGGACAAACAACCCAATAGTTTCATTATAAAGATTTGTGCCTAGAGAAATGTTTGTGGTTCAGATTGTACTGGGAATAGCACCTGGATTTTTGATAAAGACGTGTTCCCAGCACTACTGTCATTCCTACGATATTTTCAGGGGGAAAAAATGATATACAGCATGTCAAATACCTGGTTTAAATTAAATATTGAGGGAACAAGGAGGCTTCTAGGTATTTCCAGTCTCTTGAAAATGTCACTATTGTGGGTCGACTTTTGGAGTCCAAAAGAAATTGCTAATTTTTAATTCTTTTTTAAAAGTCATAATCCTAACTGATATACTTAATTTAATAATTTTCTTCTAAATCTGATGTTATAGGGCAATAATTTTGCTACTGAAGTAAAAATGAAAAGAGTAAGTAATTGGCAAGACACAACACTGGACTATTTAGGCTGGAAACAGGGAGAACTCTTTACTCATTGAATATATTACATTCCTGGACATGCATATAAAGTTTAATTAAAAAATTAAAAGTTCACCTTCCTTACCTAGGCTGACTTTAGTCCAGGGACATCTTTGATGTCAACTTTGGTTAATTGGTAATTGGTTAATTGGTTAATCAATTACAATTTTAAAAATTGCAAATAGTTCTTCCTATTTGTATGTATGAGTGGCAAGAAGCGCAAATTTTGACTTGGTTATAATTTAATGAAATGGTTCTGAAAATGGATAGTCACAAGAACTATATGAAAGTAGTAAAATGTGGATCAAATAACCAATGAATTTTAATTAACAGTAATTATACTTTGTATGATTGACCCGATTACAGTTGACTGCTTTTTGCAATACTTGCTTTTTATGTTTTATTTAGATGCTCAGCCCACTGATGGAGAAAGGGAAATATGGAACCAAGTCAATGCTGTTTTACAGGACTCAGAAAGTATGCTTTCAGACCTGCAGTCTTACAAAGGAGCTGGACAAGAGATTAGAGATGTGCGTTCAGTTATTTTATAGGAAAACTATATTCTCAAGAAGCAAATTAAACGCAAGTGTGCGATTTATGTAATTTTTTTTTTATTGAAACAATGCAGCCAGGATTTCTTGGAATTATAATATGCAAAACTGAAAATTTAAAACCAAGAGCTATTCACATTTTAAGAGACATTTGCAGAGATCTCCTTTTGGGAACTAAAAACAAAAAAAACCCCTATCACTGCAGCCAATTATTGTGGGAAATTATCAAAATGATAATCTAATTTAAATTTAAGAGGGTTACACTTTCCTATTCTTAATTAGAAACTAGTAGTTCAGTCTGTGGATATGTACAGATGTATACATTTGCATCGGATAAGACTTTGTTCCTATGGTTATTATTTGTTATTAAACTCAATAATAATGGGACCTGGGAAGTGAATAGTGGCCAAAAAGTTTCTAGCATACTTGCCAGACCAGCAATTGATTTGTGTTTCTAGGATGAAAATTGAATCAACAACTTCAAGAAAAAACAAAGTCCAGTTGCCTTTTGAAAAAGCACCTTTGGGACAGTGGTGGGTTCTTCCCGGTTTGGCCCGGTTCTCCTGAGCCGGTAGCGGTCACCAAACCGGTTCTGCCGCCCCCCACCTCCCCCACCCCCCGTGTTGTTCTTACCTTTTATTTGGCCCCACCCCCAATCTATTGCTGCTTCCTGAGTCCCAGCTGATGGCTAGAAGGAAAAAACTGTTTAAACTCTTGCCCCGGGCCTCAAAGGGCCGCTCTACAGCTGATCAGTGTTAAAAGAAAACAAATGAATAGACCAGTGCCTGCAAAAATACATGAGTAGATCAGTGCCTGCAAAAATAAATGGGTAGACCAGTGCCTGCCAAAAATAAATGGGTAGATCAGTACAGCTCTGCAAGCAGTTAAAAGCCTGGTAGACCAGTACCTCTGCTAAATCCTAAATAATTGTCACATGACCATCAAGCCACGCCCACAAAATAAGCCACACCCACAGAACCGGTAGTAAAAAAAAATTTAGAACCCACCCCTGCTTTGGGACAACCATGACTTGGATAACTGAGAATCTCCATAGATATGGAGGGGGCTAATAAAACAGACTCTTATTCCCTTGACTCTAAATAGGCATTGTTTAAATTATTATCTTATTAATTTAAAGAAGTAGAGAGGGGGGGGAAAAGAGAAAAGATATTTTAAAAAGTAAGAAATTGCCAAAATAATTAAGATCTCTCAGTGAAATTCATCCTAATAAATCAGTGTACATATGTATGTATGCCTATATACATGTTCTGTGGAAGAATACCCCCCAGTCTCTCCCCACCCCAACAAATTTCCTCTCGTTCATCCCATTAACTCCTAAAATAGGGGCAAACCACTCTTGCCAAAACTTGGAAGAGATTTCTTGTCAAAAGCTTCTGGGATTTTTTTTTTAAAAAAATGGGACACACAAAATTCTTTGAGAGAAAGACAAATGCCATAGTATATGAGAATTAGCTTTCATTCTGACTATTCATTCATTTACGTACATGGGAAGGACAGGATGGGCACTGTGACGTTAAATAAAATGAAGTTTTTTTCAAGTTATTACTGTTTTCCAGGCAATACAAAACCCGAATGATATTCAGCTGCAGGAAAGAGCATGGAATTCAGTATGCCCTCTGGTTGTGAGGTTAAAGCGGTTCTATGAATTTTCTCTCAGACTAGGTGAGGTTCTGTCTTTTATGCTCTCAAGAGCTGGCTAGCTTGTGAACTTCTGTGAATATTATTGAACATTTTCTACTGCCCTGTTACATTTTTTTCCTTGGATATAGGCATCTCTGAACATTGTGTGCATGAATTCTTAGAAGAATGTAGTTAGAGCAGCGATATCTTGCTGGCTGTCGAAAGCTAAGCTTCTTGTTTTGTTTTTTTTTAACTGCTAGAATTACTAGATTGCTAAATTGCTAGGATAGAATGATGGCATCACAGAAGGTGATCTGAATTTATCAAGTTTGAAATGCAGTTCTTTTTTAAAAAAAATAATTTTTATTAAACAGTTTTTTTTAATGCAGTTCTTATTGGGTTTTAGAAAAGGGAAAATTCTGCACTTTTCCCAGGATTTATAATTTAGTTGGTTTTGTTTGCTGTCAAAAACTGGCACAAATTTATTACTTGTCATTTGTTACCAGACTTTAGAAGCAGAACTTCTAAGGGCTGTGAAAGCTTTAAAGAGTTTTTTAAAAAAAAAGCTTGTGAATTGCAGGCTGCCAATTACTCATACCTATTAAAAAATCCAGAAAGATAAAGCATGCAAAAGAAGAGCCATGTTGAATTGCTGCAACAAAAACTAAAAAGTAAACTTGTGGTACTTGAATACTAATAAATACATTAGAATTTAGAAAGCATTAGCTTTCTAAATACTATTCCATGAGATTCATTAGTTGCAGACTGGCCATAGTTATCAATGTCAATTCTATAAGACTTAACAGGCTCATCGACTTAACAGCCAATCATTTAACAATGGTTCAAAGTTACGTCAGCCTTGGAAAAAGTGATTTATGATCTGTCCTTGCATGTACGACTGTGCACCATCCCTGTGCTCATGTGACTGCAATTTGGGCATATGGCATCCAGCTCACACTTGTGACTAATTTCAACATTTTTCAGTCACCTGATTGCAATTTGCAACAGCCAGTTTTTGACAGAGAATTCAATTGTGGAAGCTGGATTTGCTTTATGACCACATGATTCATTTAACAGCCGTGATTCGTTTAATAACTGCAGTAAAATGTTCATAAAATTGAGTCTGGTCATATGGTGACTTGCATTATGACTGTGCTGACTTACGACAAAAAAAAATCCAATCCCAATTGCAGCTATTAAGTCGAGGACTACCTGTATCAAATTCAGACAAGAACAATGATAATACAGGATATTTTTTCACCTGTTTGAATTGCAGTCCCATGTAGTTATACCAAAAGGTCTTTTCCCCCCCTCTTTCCCTTTTCCTACCCCAGTCCCTGACACTAGTTGAGTTCACAACAAGCATCAGCTTCCAGATTTGATCTCTCTAAGAGTTGTGTTGAAATCTTGCACTGTGCTACTCCATATTCCTTACTGAACAGAAAATGGTAAAAGATTAAAGCTTATCCTTTCCTCTAACAGTTTTGTCACTTGTTTCTATAAATTGCAAATTATTTCACATTTAAAGTATTTTGCTGTTTTCCTCCAAGTAGCCTTCAATTATGCAACTGAACATTTTTCGAATGTTTAAGTTATCGCTTTTCTAAAGCAGCAGGAAGATTCCTTTTTAAAAAAATGAAACAAAATTGAATATTTTGGTGTTTGTTTGTTTTTTCAGAAAAAGCATTACAGAGCTTATTAGAATCCTTGACTTGTCCACCCTACACACCAACTCAACACTTAGAGCGAGAGCAAGCCCTAGCAAAACAGTTTGCAGAGATCTTGCATTTTACTCTCCGCTTTGATGAACTTAAGGTTAGTAAGGAGAAAGCAATACTTGGACAATGCAGAATGTTTTAATTGTCGGTTCTCTGTAAGAACACTGAAGTTGATTTTCCTTTTGTTGTTTCAGATGAGAAACCCAGCAATTCAAAACGACTTTAGCTATTATAGAAGGACATTAAGTCGCAACAGAATAAACAATATGCATGTGAGTAAAATGTTTCTTTCCAGAATTGGGGATTTCATTTATGAGACAATTAGGAGCAACAATAGGAAACTACTTCATACTAAGTTAGAGAATCAACTTGGCCTATTTCTCTGAGTATTACCTAAACCAGGGGTGTTAAACTCAAGGCCTAGGGACTGGATCCAGCCAGGGGTGAAATCCAGTGGGTTCTGACAGGTTTTGGAGAACCGGTAGCAGAAATTTTGAGCATTTCGGAGAACCGGCGAATGCCACCTCTGGCTGGCCCCAGAGTGGGGTGGAAATAGAGATTTTGCAATATCCTTCCCCCAGGAGTGGGGAGGGAATGGGGATTTTGCAGTATCCTTGCCCTGCCACACCCACCAAGCCACACCACGCCCACTAAGCCACGCCCACAGAACTGATAATAAAAAAAAATTGGATTTCACCACTGGATCCGGCCCACGGGGTGCTTAGATTTGGTCTGCAGGACTGCCCTGGAAAAGTAAAAGACTAGCCCATGGTGCCTCTGCCAGTGAAAATGGAGCTCAGGAGGGCTGAGTGTGGCCCTGGCAGCACTCAGCATTTTTACTGGCAGAGGGTTGCAGGAGGCCATCGCAGCCGAAAATGGAGCTCGCAAGGGCCACCAGTGACACTCCCAGGCTCTGTTTTCGCTGGCAGAGGGTTGCAGGAGCTGTTGTAGCCGAAAATGGAGCTCGGGAATCTGTTTCCACTGGCAGAGTGCTCAGGCCTCTGACACAAGTGACGTCGAGTTGGCCATGCCCACCCTGGCCATGCCCCCCCCAGACACACACACCCCCCACAGGTCAAACACAACCCTGATGCGGCTCAATGAAATGGAGTTTGACACCCCCGGTCTAAACCATCCAGGCTCTACTACTCTACTACCTTTCCTCCCTGGCACATTGTTTGTAATTTTTGTAGTTATGCTAAAGCGGGATTTTGTTTACATTTATGTGGGTTAAATCGACGACTTTTGTTTTTGCCTGTTTTGCTTAAAAGTGTTGTAGCAGGGGATGCTTTTGAAAAAAAAATCCACTGCTGTAGATGCAGCTGACATCAGCGGGAGATAATGTTTTTGAATGGCGTGCTTATAACTTTGTAAATATGTTGTGTTTTTTGGGAAAATCGTGAAATGTTTTCTTTGCATGGTGTTAGTCATTTTTTTTAAATTTTGAGATTCTGCCTTTAGACTTCTATTGTGCTGCTACTCCTTTGTTCACAAGGATCAAAACACATCCTGGAATCCTTCTGTGCAGTGGGGTTGGATGTTTTCTTCTGATTGCTAAACTAGATAATCTGATCAGCATGGAAAAGCCATATGTTAATGGTAATACTCACACACACACACACACACACACACACACACACACGTGTATGTATATAAAGTTACCATACATGTTCATAACAATGAAAAATAGTAGTATTTTAAGTTTTTCTTTGAACACAACAACTTGCCTAGTGCTATACAATGCTTCTGAAAATCCACTTCAAAAACTGTTTCCATAAAGGAGAAATAGTGTTTAAAAATCCAGAATTCCAGTTTTCCTTAGGACACAAAGATTGCATAATTTTGCAATCTTGGTTACAAGGCTTGGAACGTTTTTGTGCTTTGAATATGACCTGGAACCTCTCATATATTTATGTATAGCAATAGGGGGGGAAAGCGCTTGTCTAAAAAAAGCAAATAACACTCCTCTTCTCTCATGTTTTAAACAGCTTGACATTGAGAGTGAAGTGAACAATGAGATGGCTAACAGGATGTCACTGTTCTACGCAGAAGCTACACCGGTTCTGAAAACGCTGAGTAATGCTACCACCCATTTTGTTGTAGAAGTGAGCAAAAGTTTTAATGTCTTTCAGAAAGCTCAAAATCAAATCAGAAGTCTAGACTGACCCTAACTGACCTCTTGTTGGCTTCTTTTAACTTTTGTAGAATAAAACGTTGCCAATTGAGAACACAACAGATTGTCTAAGCACGATGGCCAGTGTATGTAAAGTCATGCTGGAAACACCGTAAGTTATGAGCAATGGACATATGTATCAATGTTGCTATAATAAGGAAATCAACTTTTGCCAAGATTCTGGTTTAGCAATGAATGAGCAGCTTGCTGGTGGGCAGTGCTCCAGTAGCTTCCACTGACTCTTCTGTTATCTTCATCAGCAATTAAGCAAGGCATGGATGAAAGCTGAACCACAATCCAGATCTGAAAGGGAAAGGCAATTGGAAGCAGATGGAACACTTTTTGACACTACCTTAAATCAGATGCAGCTAGTCCTTGTCTTACGTCCATAATGGAGCTTGCCTATTATGGTTGTAAAGCAGGTCATCATGTGACAAACCGAAAGGTACTTTTTTCCAATAGGCAACTGGACTTTCTGGTTTTTCTTTGAAGACATTTCGCTCCTCATCCAAGAAGCTTCTTCAGCTCTGACTAGATGGTGGGGAATAGAATGGTGGTCACCCTGACGACACAGATAAACCACCAAAGTGGCCTCAACGGCTCTCTAAAGATAATGCAAATGACCAGCTTTCTGCAAGGAGTATAAATCCTTCCATTCCCCACCAAGAAAGACCAGCAAGTCCAGCTGCCTCTTGAAAAAAAACACTTTTGGGACAACCATGACCTGGATGATTGAGAATCTCCATAGGCATGTGACAAACCCAATTTTATGACCTTTTTTTGTGGCAGCCATTAAGAGAATCACCATGGTTGCTAAGCGAATCTGCAGTCGTTAAAATCCATTGTTTGCTATGGGGCATTTCATCAAAAACCGGAAGAAAAGTAAACTGGTTATCAGCAAAAATGTCCTAAATTACAGTCACATGACCAGGGGATGCTGCAAATGGTCTTAAATGTTAGCTGATTGCAGAGTGCCCAAAATCTGGTCACAAAACCATGGAAACTTTGGAACTGGGTCATAAGTACGCACTTTCAGTTGGTCTCTAAACAGCCAGTTGTAAGTCAAGGACTACTTGTAAAAAATTTTATTGAGTCTATACTCTGGCTGGGAAAATGCATAAGCTTGTTAATGAGTTGCCAGCAGGTGCTATATCTTTTCATCAATCATCTAATGTCTGTCCATCTTATCATCCATCATCTTTTCTCTGTCAAATATGAATCACTCCACAGCCCTAACACATACGAGCTGTAGGTGATGTATTTTGCAATCTGAACCACAGTGAAATAAGACAAAGGCCCTTGTTCAACACACTATATCTAGGGGTGAGAAACTTTTAAGATGTTGGGGCTGGTTTGGTCATATTTGCGGGGCTAAAAGTCACAGTAGTTTGGGCATCTAGGCAAAGTGTGTAGGAGTGAACCACACACAGAAGGCTGTGATTTTCTGGAGGGCTTGCATGACTATTTCCTACATGAAAAGGAAAGGACCTGGTGATTTTCAGCAGTTGTGATATAGGAGGCTCTGGTGGCTTTAGAAAAGGAGTTTGAGGATGCATGCAGCCCTGATGCCACAGGTTGCCTACTCCTTTCTGCATTAAAAACATCATAGTAGGAGCTGTCCATGGTTTTCTGTCAGAAGAATTAAGAAGGAGCCATTGAAGTAAAAATGTAGGCTAATATGCTGATCATTCGTTACTGACCCAGCACCTCCGTGAATACTGGCTTGCCGGTGTTTGAAATCCTCAACGCAGAACTAAACAGAAAATATGTGACTTCATTGGCTGTATCTAGAGATAATCTGTATATGTCAGACATGTTTGGCAGTAACTTGAACATTTCTAATGTCTAGTTCTCATTTGATTTCTTCTGGAGTTAAAGTACAAGTTATGCCAAGGTCTCTTTTGTTCTTCTCTGGGAAATTCCTAGTCAAATGAACCTATCATCACTTATCTAGATACTTTTTACTTTAAGTTGGTAAAATCAACCCTCCTGCAAACTGAGTTCCGTTTTTTGGTGATTTCATGAACACAACAGCGTAGTTTTCTTGGGTGTCTTCTAGAAGTGGCTTGCTTTTGCCTTCCTCTGTGGTGGCCCTGGCAATCTCCCATACAAGTAGTAAGTAGGCCTGCCCCCTGTTCGTTTCTGGGTCCCCACAAGGTCTCAGGGACAGTCTCCTGCTGAGGCTACCATAACATAAGGAAAGTCCTATTGAATGCAGAAGATTAAAGGGTTGTGGAAACTTGCATTCTGTTCACACTGGTATATATGGGTAGTCCATTAAGTAGAATGTTTTCTTTCACCGTTTGCTTCCAATCAAATGATTTCCAAAGTCATATTGCTACTGGTTGCTGGTTGTAATAGTCATGTTTTTATTTTGTATTTTTATAAGTCACTTTTCTGAGTGTATTCTTTCTTCAAGGAACAGCTAAAAGCATTTTTAAAATACTTTTGAATATTGAAACAGCCGATGCTGTGTTATAAATTAATCCTTAAATGAATTATACTGGCTTGTTATCCTTATTTTTTTTTTTAAAGCTTCAATATTTAGCTGGGGAGAGTAGAAAACGATATGGCAGGATGAAAAGGTTAAAGATCTTTAAAACAGGTCACTTTCCACATGACTTATCCTTTTAGCCGATTGTGTATTTTTACGGGCTTTGATGTTTGAAGGTTGGTCATTCTATCACGAAAACTCAGTGAACCTTGCTCCCATCACCCATGCTGAAATGACTATATATAGAAAATGCCAACAGTTACTTTTCTTCATCATCTAGCAACCTACCTATTCATCCTTCCTTTGCACCTTCTTTTCAAATAGGTTTTGGTATTAGAATAGTACTTAAAGCCAAAATATTTTTAAATGGAATAGTGTTAAAATATTTTTTCACACACATTTCATTTCTATCGATCCATTAATTTTAAAATTGCCGATGCACAGCTTTCTCAAAGTCATCATAAAATAACAATTTTGCAGCCTAAAAGATGCAAGATTAAAATTACACATTGTTACATATTTCCTTCATTTTCCTGAATTCTGAATTTCCTAAGCCAGGTTTTAATTTAATTTCCTCAGAAAGTTCTGAATGCCTAAGATAACTTTAAAAGATTTGTGTAATGTTAAAAAGATACAAGTAAACCATCCTGGAGGCCTTTTAGCATACCTTTTAGTTTTGCATCAGATGCCAAGAAAGAACAGTTTCCCCCCCAAAGATGTTGCAACAAATGGCCCGTTTGCTATCTCTTCCCCACCCCTACCTCACTTCAAACAACAAATCTAGTTCATTATGTTCCTCTATGTCCTCCCACCAGCTGAAGGTATCAGTTTTCTGTGAAGGTGTTATTTTCCCACTGCTGGAAGAGTTTCCCGACTTATCAAAGCATATTAATGTTATATTATAATGATTCTGCAACACCAAAGTGACAACGAGAGACTAATCCTCCTCCACAGCTCTCCATT
Source organism: Ptyas mucosa (assembly GCA_012654045.1). NCBI lineage: Eukaryota > Metazoa > Chordata > Lepidosauria > Squamata > Colubridae > Ptyas > Ptyas mucosa. The sequence continues at coordinate 20,061,708 of WNWU01000017.1, read as the reverse complement.
TTAAATGTATCGTGATTTCAGGATGCAGCACAATGCTCTCTAAAAGACAATATTGTGTGAAGTAACTTTAGCCAAATCAAGGGCAATGACATTTACGTTTGTGCCTATGTGTGCATCTGTAGGATATCGGCACGCCTGTATTTTTATTTGTGTCTTACAGTCATTTTATGACTGAACCAAACACTCCCACTTCCTTTTAGCAGTAGAATTAGGATCAACAATGTGAAATAAATGTTCATTGGAAAGGAAACAAACCTTTGTGTTCATATTGAGTTCTGTCTTCTTTGCTCTTCTCCCTCATACTTCTTTTTTTTACAAAGCCTTCTATTTTGCCAGTGTTGCTAATCTTTGCAGTCATTGATATTGTACTCTATGTTATTCTGAATAATTGAATAATTGAATATTCTTGAAGAATTGAATAATTCTTTTCTACATGGCATTGAAGGTAAAGCATTTTTAATTTGAAAGATGGAAATGTATTGAAATAATATTTGTTTTAAACATGCTGACATTAATACCATTTTTTTAAAAAAAAATTCTTATGTTTCAGAGAATATAGAAGTAGATTCACCAGCGAAGAAACCCTCATGTTCTGCATGAGAGTAATGGTTGGGGTAATTATTCTCTACGACCACGTTCATCCAGTGGGAGCTTTCTCAAAGGCTTCAAAAATAGATGTAAGAATAATGATTTCTTATTCAAGGTTTTCTTATTCCTAGCAAAAATTCACAGGTCTTGTGGAAAAAGACGATTATGTTGGGTTCAGCGGTGGTTTAAAACATACCATATTTATATGGCAAAGAGAAAAAACTTTACACTGGGTATTTGCTCTTAAGAATACTTGATTAAAATCTCTACACTGACATCTAGGATGGCAAGAATTTCAAAGCAGTTTACAGTATTGAATAAAACGCAATGAAATGTTGCGTTAACTCGCAAAGAAGGAGTAGAAAATTGGAAACTCGCTAGTATTCCATATCGCGGGAAAATAATTTTCAATAATTTCCTGAAGACAACCTGCACCTTATCCAAATGCTAACATTTTAGATAATTAATTACTGACTGAGTATAAAACTTTGTGCAATAATAAAATTACAATAAAAGCAAATAATAAAATTTAAAGCAGCTGTAAAACCCAGCCAAGCCAAGCTATATAGCAGAAACATGTTTAAATGCCTTAGGTTAAAAGGATTATCAAACTAGCGCAGGGCCCCTCAGTAGCAATCTCTGTTCACAGATTTACAATTTAAAATGATGCAGAGAAATGGGGATAAAGAGGGAAATGAGCTGCCTCAGTTAAATGTTTTATGCTGTTTATAAAGTGGATTGGAGACGGAGTTGATACCTTCAGATAATATAGTTCCACTGCTTTTCCTTGTAGAGCATTTGGCCTCTGTATGCTGTTGGGAGCGGGAGGCAAGTTCTTAGTTTTTTCAGGAACTTGAGCAGCTAATAAAGATAATAGTTTTGTCACTTGCTAGTGCAACAGCAGTGGCTGCTTTTTCTCTCCTCATGGTAGAAGATTCCCCCAGGCCAGCTGATAAAGAAGACCCATCCGCTATTGGAGCCCAAGGCTGTACTATAAATTTTAGGTTCAGAGTTTCCTGTCAGCATTTTGAAAAGGAGGGACAAGGGAGAAAATGAGGAGCATTTCCCAGTGCAACGTTTTCTTTGTCACACTTTTCTTTCTATATTGTTATCGTTTCAAATGTGTATGCCTGCCTCTCTGTCCCCACCATTTTAACTCCTCAAAGCAATATTGAGAGATAAAGCGCTGGGTAAACCCCCTATTGCAGAAGCTGAAGATAAGAGGTCTAGAAAACAGTGGCGGCAGTGTTCCCTAGATAAAAGTAGGGTTGGAATCATTTATCGAGTTTCAGCTCTGCCTAATAGCTCTAAACAGCATTTAAAACTATGTGAAGACTTTGAGGCGTGGATTCAGGGAGATCATGTAATTGTATTTCTAAAAATTGTTGTCATCTTGTTGGAAAATGACTGAGATTCTTGGCATAATTGAAGCATAATTTGCTGAGAGAGTCCTATTTTACAAAGACTTGATTTGAAGGCAGTAAGGCTCTCTGGGTATGATGGGCAGAGCAAATTATTTCCTGTCTCTTTTCTGTCCCATGAGTCTGGCAGAGCAAGCGTTCTTTTAGGGGGGCAAAAATACAAAACAAAAAAACCCTCAAGGGAAATACACCATTCTGACAGAATTCATTGTTTTCATTCCTTACCTTTGGGTATTTTGCATGCACCCAAATTCAGGCTTTTTTTCTTGCACATTTCTTTTTTTTCACAGATGAAGGGTTGCATAAAGGTTTTAAGAGAACAGCCACCAGACACTGTTGAAGGGCTTTTGAATGCTCTCAGGTACCTCCTGGACCAACAATATTTTATTTTTAATGGGGCGTAATGCATGATTTTCCCCTTCCCCTCAATGTACTAATTGCAAAACTGTAGGCCACAAAGGAATGAGGTCAGCCATCAGATTATTTTCTTCACTTGAGGAAGCTTCTAGAAAAGAGCTGCTTTTCTTTTAGTATGGGGGTGGTGGTGGTAAGGGGAGGAGGAGGAGGAGAAAATAGAGAGGACTCAGTGAGGCCACTTTTCTTCTCCATCTTGAATTTGACTCTTACTTTCATGCACAGAAAGAATTGTTAGGATCAAAAATGTCAGGAGTTGCCCATACAGCTGTGGCCTTACTTCAACCAGGTTGCACCAGAGGTTCTGGTTCTGACCAGTTCTGGAGAACCGGTAGCGTAAATTTTGAGTAGTTTGGAGAACTGGTAAATACCACCTCTGACTGGCCCCGCCCCCATCTATTCTCTGCCTCCCGAGTCCCAGCTGATCTGGAGGAAATGGGAATTTTGCAGTAACCTTCCCCTGGAGTGGGGAAGGAATGGAGATTTTACAGTATCCTTTCCCTGCCACACCCACCAAACCATGCCCACAGAACCAGTGGTAAAAAAATTTGAATCCCACCACTGGGTTGCACACTGAAAGTTGTTAAATTGGCTATTCTAGATGCATTCAGTTCTCCACCCCTCCAAAGGACAGGCCTGAGTGAGCTGCATACTGGCTCACTGTAAGAACAGTTACTTATTACACAGGATCTCCAGGTTTTAAAACATCAGCTATGGAGGTGTATGGCTGACTAGTTAAGTAGATTGCATTTTGCAAGGAAACGGGTCTCCCGAGAGAAACTTGGAAGGAGGGAAATGGGGACAAGGTTGGAGAAAAATAGGAAATGTTGATGAGCTTGGAGTATACAATATCTGCATTAGAGAAGCAGTACCACAAGCTCATTTGTAACATAGGTTTATAGAAAAAGTAGCATAAGCCACATTTCAATCCATGAATTTCTTAAGGTTACTCATTACATGCTCATCTTGCATTTGCAGTAGGATATAATGATGGTGTTTAGTATCAGTTATTCTCAAAAGGCTTTTGGGGAAAATGTTATTTAATTAAGGCCAAAAGCCCTACAGATTAAATCCGGGAGTCAGCTCTGTTGCTGTGAAGGGATGTGTAGAATTGCCTTTCCGCATGGAAGTAATACCAGCCTTTTGATTTTTGTCTTTCTCCCTTGTAGGTTCACCACAAAACACCTGAATGATGAATCCACTTCGAAGCAAGTTCGAGCCATGCTTCAGTAATGCCCCCCTTTTTGAGAAATGGACTTTTAAATTATTTAGAGAAGGTGTTTGTTTACATAATTTAATAGTTTGTGGTGGTGTTAGTAAAGATGCATAATTTTCATGATATAACAATTGATTTCTTCCTGTTGCTGCAGTGTGTGTGGATTTGTATCAATAACATGACTGACTTCGTAATGCACGACATCCATTTATGTGCTTGTATTACCATTCAAAAAGTTTTAAGAGGTACCTTTTAATTTGAATATATAAATAATGAAAGTGTCTTATGTGCCTTTGTTTTTTGTTATGTTAAGAGGGTTGTGTTTTGGGGAGAGGTGGTTTTTGTGTGTGTGTGTGTGGCTGTATGCAGAATAACTCTTTGGGATAATCTCTAAACAGTCATGACTCTTGACGGTGTGCCTGTGAAGATCTTGGTGCAAACCCCCCCCCCCCCCCCCTGGTCTCCACGTTCATTTAACTTTTGCAACACCGAGTGCATGTGTTGTGTGGAGCAAGGAGTGTGTTCCAGTTAGCCAGTTCTTTCTGAGACTGGTAAACTCCTTTTCTAACAAATTTAGCAGGGTTTTCACCAAGGCCTGCACATGTATATACAATAATTTTGTTAAGTTTTTAAATTTATATGCGTAATGCTTGCCTTGTGCCTTTAGGCAGATAAGTGAGCTATGAATTATGGATGTAAACCAATGCCAGCCGAGTTTTGATGTAGAACTCTGAGCTTATTAAGCCAAGATAGAATATGTGTAAGACTTGCACCCTTGCATTCTCTCATTGTATTATCTTCTCTTTTTTCCCATTGTGAACCATAAGCAGTGCTTCATGGATTAATTAGCCATAATTTCTTATCATGTCCATACCTGGAAATTTTCCTTCCTAGTATCAGAAGAAGCCCCAATCTTAAAACAGACTTCCAACTGGAGGAGAGAAGGAGCAGTGCAAGGACATATATGCAGCACAAGGCCTATGCATCTCTTGGACTCAGTAACGCAAGATATTATTCGAACCAGGCCAGAATGCAAGACTGTGCAGAAACCTAATGAGAGACAATGCTGTTGTGTATAGTATTGCCTGTGTCTGTGTATGCTTGTGACCATACCAACAGCAGCACTGAGTCGCTTTGTGGTATAAGGCACTTTTTTGCTGTCTTCTTCATATTTCTATCTTAGAAGATTGAAACATGACCTACCACAACAATTCCTTAACCATGCACAGCATCTTGGCATTAATATGTGTGCCATTTTTGATTTAGACCTTACTTAAGGCCTAGTTCTTTCTTTGTATAACATCCAATAAATTCACTAGGAAAATAATGGGGTGGGGAGACACTAAGAAGCGTTTATTTTTGACATTTTAAAAGATGTATTTAACAGGTGTTTCACAATTCAAGCAACTTGAAATTGTAATTCAGCTATCTCTGTTAACTGTGTTGTGCATTCTAATGCTGAAAGTGAAGTGGCTCTACTCCACTCTACTTACTATGAGCCACATAGTAAGATTTTTTAATATAAAAAAATAAATAGTTTTATTTGTGGCATTGGAAGAGATCTTGGGAAGAAAGAGATTCTCTCACGAAACCTGGTTCGGTTGACTGCATGGCATGATTAACTCTCAATATATCTATTCCTAGGAATACAACTTGTAAAATTAATTTTTTTGCCTTTTCTGAGCAACATCATATCTGATATTATGCTGATATTGCTGGAGTTGTTATGGTTGTTTCCTTTCACAGATTCCATCTATGTTTAATAGAAAGAAACTTCTGAAAAACAAATGTGAGTTTACCTTCCAGGGGCCCCAAGTCATGGTATCTAAACAACAGTCAATAGTTTTTAATGACACTGCAGTTGCTGCCAATTTCCCTAGATAGTTTTATGTTACCCAACACTACTGATTTGGGAATGCAGCTCTTCGTACTGACAGATCTCCTAAAGTTCAGAAATATGGTTCAGATTGTATAACTCAAAACACTCGGCATAGCATTGTGTTGATTTCTGCATATTAATCAATTTGAACTAGCTAGTATCTTTAAATGTGGTGCTAGAATCTTCCTGGAGCTGCATTTGTTTTAATTCATATTGCGGTCCTTAGACAAGGAACTTTTTGCCTGTTTCTCTTTTGAATGTTTCTTCTAAATGATGAGCTGCAGCTGTGAAATGCTCAACTTGTAAGATTTCTCAGAAAACATGCTCACTTTGTACAGTATATGGAATATGGTATTCATATATTTAAATCAGTTGATTTAAATGTATGTCTAACTTTGACTACGTTTGTGCAGATTAGCTAAAATAAATATTTGTATGTTTGTAGAAACTTGGATTCCTCAAAAAATTAGGAGATAAAAGGGTCTAAATTGGAAACATGACTTCTTGGTACAAATTTAGAAACCAGGGATTTAAGAACAGTCCTGGCAATGTTGATTTGAACTCATAAGGTTGTGCTATTTGGGGTGCCAGTCTTGTAAGCCTTGTTGAAAATTGTTTAAGACAAGTGGAAACTCACTATTTTTATATCTCTTACTGAATTTATAAATTTGTTATGTAGATCTGAAATCCTCATCACTGCCATTTTGTGATGCTAATGTCATGCACAAATACCCATTTGTTGAGTTCAAAGCACAGATAGGTTATTGTTGCTACCCATACACAAGAATCTAATCAACTAATGGTCAAAGCTAAATTGGCACTAGATAAAGGGTCAGTGGAATTCATGGGGGGACTGGGGCTGGAATTAGATCTCTTGGGGTAACACAATGACTCCAAACATTTAACTCCGCCTTCCAGCTCAACCTGCTCTTCTGCAACATCTAGGCAGGCAATTCATGAATGAAGAATCTCAAAGAGTTGACTTAAGGTATTGCTAAACTACATCTTGCAGTAGGTTCAGCTACCTTGGCCAAAATAATGTCAAGAAATTTTATCTCATCCCCACTCAGCTATCTCTGAATGGACCCCATTTTCCACCTACTTAATGCTAGGAGGAAAATAGACAATTGTAGCAGTGAGCCTCTCAGCATATATAGTTTTTCTCCCCTCTCTCTTTGTGAGTGTTTGGATTTGACAGTTTTTTCATAAAGTAATTATTTTAGATTTCAAAATTCTAGAAAACATTGCATATTTTATCACAGAACATAGCTTGATGAAATATTTTCCTATTGTGCAGTCAAGCTAATATATTGAATTATTCAGTACAGAAATCAAACTAGATCAGTATGATTAAAATAAATTCAGTTATATGTATATAGCCTGATGCGTTAAACAGAGGTGTCCAGCTTTGGCAACTTTAAGACTTGTGGACTTCAACTCCTGCATTAAACCAAACTATTGCTTATCACTACCCTTCTTTGATAATTATTCAAATTATTATGTGCTATGCAGGGAGCTTTTATCCCTTTTCAACCAGACTAGAATCAGGAAATGAACTGAATACAGCTGTCCTGGCTGTTTATTGGATAGCAATAATAATAATAATAATAATAATAATAATAATAATAATAATAATAATAATA
>WNWU01000017.1:20029941-20054537 GCA_012654045.1 Ptyas mucosa | reverse complement strand
TAATAATAATAATAATAATAATAATAATAATAATAATAATAATAATAGAAATCTTGCCAAGTCATTGCAGAATTGCCTCTGAAGAAACATTCACAGAAGAGCTGGTCTGCAGCAGTAAAAGGTGCCGAGATTCTCAGCTACATGTAGAGAGCCAAGAGTTTACCCATCTCTGGTTTAGACCTCTGGATGGTTATTTTTTACATAGAAATAGTCCAGATAATACTGAGAAAGGGGCAATGTTGCAATACAGCAGGGGTCCCCAAACTTGGCAGCTTTAAGACTTGTAGATTTCAACTCCCAGAATTCTCCAGCCAGCTATGCTGGGAGTTGAAGTCCACAAGTCTTAAAGCTGCCAAGTTTGAAGACCTCTGCAATACAGGATTCTCCATGAAGTGACCCTTGCTTCTTAGGGCAAATAGCTTAATCTACTTCATAATGTATCAGAGACCAAGTTCTTCATTTCTTGCCTCTGTCCCCATTTTTAAGTGGACCTCTTTTTCTATTTTCCTTGTGTTGTACGTATGGGTAAAGGAGGGTCATGATTTCACCATCTAAATGATTGTGTTGTATTCACATGGAACCGGTTACCCCAGAGCTTGATCGAGAAGACGCTATCATCTATAAAAAAAAAAAAAAAACCACCAAAAAGCCAGGATCCATTTGTAGCAGATTTCACCGCTCAAGCGAGGAATGCCTATCCTAGCTTCAGAGTAAAATACTTCCTGCCATTGGAAAAGCAACAGTCTATACAGATCTCTCTACAATAGAGGGATGCACTTCATTACTTTTATTCATAATGGAATATTCAGATTTTACTGTACTTAGAATTAACGTTTTAACAATGGAGTTCCGTTTTAAAAAAACAAAACAAAAACCAAAAGAATGATTATTTGCCTTCTGTATAATAAAAAAAAATCAAAAACCAATTGTGTTACTCTTGTAATTTTAAGCACACATGGACCTGTTCTGTTTGAGTTGACGTTGCGGCAGTCTACTGGGGAGGGGGGGGGGGAATGCAATTATAAAAAAAAAACTGGACAGCAATTTTGTGGTGGTTCACCATTGCAGTAAAACTGAAAGCAATAAAATACCCGATTGAAGACGTATAAAATACAGCATAACATAATGGCCGTTGTTTTTTAAGAGAGTGAATTGCTCTAAAGGAGTGCTTTTTTTCATATAGTGTCAGGCTGGCCATTCTGCTTCTGTTAACAAAGATTATTGCAAGTAAGCCATGGCCCTGACACAGCTGAGCTTTGCTCAGTGGAGAGGAGGGATTTTCCAGGAGAGGTCAAGCTTGCCATTTGTAATGCCAACCTTCCTGGCACCCAGACATCCTAGACTTGCCAATTTGCCATATGCTGTGCCCAACCTGGCATTTCATTAAAGCTAATATTAAAGGCATCCTTATGTAAGAGAAGTTTGCTAATGAGCCATTTTCAGTTTCATTTATTGTTTTCTATTTGGGTGGCTAGTGGTCTATTGTTTTTATAAGTTGTTACAGGGTGCCTATTTACTGGGGTTTTAAGCTCTAAATAAGCCACCAACAGTTTCTGGATTGCAGCAAGCTAGAAATGTGAAAAGTAAATGAGCCCTGACAACTCTTCTTGTACTCCAAAAATCCCAGTTATCAAAAGCAGCAAAACTGTACCATCCCACAAGGGCAAGTCAGTGATCCTTCACTGGAGTTTTCCATAGAAATTTGCCTTGAGAATGCAAAGAGTTGTCAGAATTTGGCACCGAAACTGACAATGAAGAAGGTCCTTCACTGAACTGAATAGATACATCAGTTCTCCAGACGTTGCAGAGGATCCTCTTATTAAAGACAGCAAAGCACACCACAAAGGGAAGTCAGTGATCAGTTTTTTAGTGTTGCTCCAAGCAAGTGGAAAGGCAGATTTCTTTTTTTTTAAATGTCTTTTTGAAAGATTGCATTTTCAGTTTAGAATAGGATTCTTTCTTCATTTGTTCAGTTAACTTCTGTTCAGGTGTTCTGGAAATTTTGGAGATTCATGTATTGTCCTTGCCCCTGCCACATTTGTCTCAAAAGAGGCAATTGCTATTTTCATCACATTCTGCCCCCCCCCCCAATTAAGCAGCAGCGATTTTGAAGTTTCCCCTGAGCTCTGGTGTCTCAGCAGACTAAGGCAGTTATTAACATCCACTTACATCTGCTGCTTGCAATTACTGCAAGTTCAAATCCCACCAGGCTCAAGGTTGACTCAGCTTTCCATCCTTTCTAAGGTACGTAAAATGAGGACCCAGATTATTGGGCAATAAGATGACTTCGTATAAATATACAAAAGTACGAAGGCTATTGCTTAACACATTGTAAGCTGCCCTGAGTCTCTGGAGAAGGGCGGCATATAAATCAAATTTTTTTAAAAAAATTACAGATCGGATATCAAAATTTCCTTTCAAACAAATCTTAAAGGGTCTCAGAATGAATCTGGTTGCTCTTGACCCTTGGAACATAAACTCATATTGAATCATGTCTTCTCTCAAATTCTTAATCCAAATGAAGGCTAATTTGGGCAGAAATCGTGTTGACAATTGACCTCTTGATGTTTTATGTAGTATATTCACACATGAATCAAATACATGTTGAACTTTTGCCATGACGACGTAGCTCCTTGCAGTTTGCTACTTTAAGCAGAATATTTTTTAAAAAATATTTTAATGGAAAATTCCAGCATTATCACTAGGCATTAATTACTAAATATAATGGACAAAGGTGGTTTACAGACACAATGAATTTTTTAATTGCTTGATCTGTCTAAAAAGTGGGCATGGCATTTTGATATTCTAAAAACCTGAATTTAAAGTTACTTAGGTACCCTAAAGAAAATCTTAGGCTAACAGTTGAACATATTTTTCTTAGTTATAAAAAACTTGTAAAAAATATAAAACAAATAAAAAAATCTCCATTCCCGAATGCACAAAGTAGATGTTCTATAGTTCTTTCTTACCACATTTCCTACTGATCTGAAGTTTTCTGTAACCCATGAATGAGACTACATTTGTTGTGCTTTTGGTGTGCATAGCAATTAGCTGCTACCTTGGAATAAGTCTAACTATATAGACTTGAGTAATGCAATGACAGGCACCTCCTTCATAGAACGAGGTTCTCTTTGATTGGATGTATGCACGCTGGCCTTCATAGTCTAGAGCAGGTGTGTCCAACCTTGGCAACTTTAAGACTTTTGGACTTCAAGTCCCAGAATTCCCCAACCAGCAGTTGAAGTCCACAAGTCCTACAGTTGCCAAGGTTGGACATCCCTACTCTAAAGGTTCTGAAGCCAAGAATATCTCCTATATCTGTTCTCTTGCTCCTCGCTCCTGTTGAGGAGGAGACAAATGGAAATTATACTTTTAACTATTTTTGGCACTATCCTTGAGGAGAAGAAGCTGGGGCTTTTGAAGCACTTAATTTAAGACAAGACAAAAGAAATACACAAAATTGTTCCATAACCGTTAGTGTGATACCCAGTACACACTTCAGTAGCAGAAACACCTAATCACAGTCTCAATCACTCACTTGTGCTACAAAGGATGATGGACAGATTAGATAGCCAAACCTGAAAGGATGCAATTATTATTATTTATTTATTTATTATTTATTTGATTTGTATGCCGCCCTTCTCCCAAAGGACTCAGGGTGGCTCACAACAATAAGAAACAATACAAAAGTTAAAAGACAAATTAAAACAGAATATCCAAGGCACAAGGTTAATCGTGGGAATACCAATCCAAATTTAAGATTTAAGAATTTAAAAGGCTACAATGCAATGAGATCATGATCAGATTATGTTTGCTCCAGAATATTATAATCTCATCCCATATGTGCACTTACACACTAAAGAAGTATTTTTCTTCCATTTGTAGATTTTGAAACCTGCAGCTTTAATGCTTACTCAGATACTTAGCAGGCAATGCTGGAATGGCGAGGCATAAGGTCCACTGCATAAATTTTCTTGTGCTTCAGCAGCTTTCTAGACATTCTCCAGATTAATTCTTCTTTTGAAGAAAACTAACAGAAAAAAATATGTAGGCCTTCAGGCCAGTTGCTAACACCACTTCCTTGGATTAGATGTTCCAGTAAATGGTTGCAAACTTGACTTCATCCCTTAGATCAGGGGTGTCAAACTCAATGTCTGGGGGCCGGATCCAGCCCATAGGGTGCTTAGCTCTGACCCATGGGGCTGCTTTGGAAATAGCGAAGGACTGGCCCCGGTGCCTCTGCCAGAGAAAACGGAGCTTGCGAGGGCCGCAAGCAGCCTTCCCAAGGGCTGTTTTTGCCGGCAGAAGGTTGCAGGAGGCCGTTGCAACTGAAAGCAGACCTCAGGAGCCCGTTTTCATTGGCAGAGCGCTTGGGCCACCACAGGTGCCCCGACGAGTGATGTCAAGCTGGCCACGCCCACCCTGCCTCCCCGAAGTCAAACACAACCCTGATGTGGCCCTCAATGAAATCGAGTTTGACACCCCTGCCTTAGATGATATTGTTCTAGATCCATTTCAAATCAGTTCTGTATCCAGTTTTGGGGCAGAAACCGCCTTCATTGTTAAATGCAAGTCTGATGTTCCTCAGAGCTGATGTTTCTACTATTAAGCCTGAGAGTAGTTTTAATACTACCAAGAATTGTATCCTTCTGCAATAACTTATTTGGGGTAAGATTCCTACTTCCTACTCAATTCATTCCCTACCAATACACACATGTACATGAATAATACTATTAACTAGTTCTATGAAATCAGTTGTTGAAGAGATAACTGGCTGTCGTCAGTATGGAGATAATGTTAAAGGTTACCTCATCTTTTCATCTAACCAGGTGAGGCAATGGATGTTCTGAATTGACCCTGAGTAGGATAAGTTCACGAGAGACTTCAGTTAAAGCTCAATCCAGAAGGACGTAATGTATGGTTCAGTTGCCCAGATGAGTTGCATTTCACCTCTTGGGAGAGTGTTAAGCTTTCAATGGAAGGAGGGGAAATCAGGTTTGCAATGTAGGGGGTTTCTGATTTCACTGGAAGCACTGGTAGCATCAGTGATAAGGAGGGCCTTATCAGTTCAAACAAATTGCCATCTGCCACCTGCATCATTAGATGTGGTACTAGATTTCAAGACTTGGTATGTTGGTATGTAGTTCTGAAATCTCAGTCCTGAAAGCTAATTGCAGACAGATGAAAAGAGCTTATTAGCATCTGTAGTACAGATCTGATAAACAGGTTAGAGAAAAAGAAGGATAAAAGAGTATTGAATTAGAGAAATGTAGAAAGAACGAAAAGCTAAAATCATAAATAGTAAGAACCAGTTTAGTGTAGTACTTAAGGCACCAGTCTAGAAATTGGGCAACTGTGCGTTCTAGTCCCACCTTCATCATGAAAGCCAGCTGGGTTACCTCAGACCAGTCACTCTCTCTCAACCCAACCCAACCCTCCTCACAGGTTTATTGTTGTGGGGAAAATAGGAGGAGGAAGGAGGATTAGGTATGTTTGCTGCTTTGAATTACTTACAAAATAATAAAGGTGATATAAAAATCAAAATAAGTAAAATCCAGGTGTCTCTTTCTCCAAGTCAACCTGCCTAAACAAAACCTCACAACATTGAGACACACAAGCAGCAAAGCAGCACTGTCTCAGGTGCTCTTATGGATAAATTAACGGAGATGAGAAAATTAATTAGCTAGCTACTCATACCAATATCAAACAGACTTTTAGGTCAGTCAACCTTCCAAATATGGGGGGAAAAAGCTATAATAAGACATTTTGTAAAATCAGTAAGCATCAGAATGTTCACTGACTTTCTGGATTGCCTTTGAATCGCTTCATAGGGACCTGATCTGATTTGAAAATCAGTTTGAATTTTCGGAATTGAATCAGCCCTTTGAAAGTTTATAAAGGAATAGTTATATAGGTTTTGATCGTTTTATTTTAAATGCCTGCTTTTAAAATATATGCTTTTGTGGAATTGTATTTCCTGTGCTATTGATATAATTATGTATTTTTTCACCATTTTATACTTTTAAAAGACTGTAAACAGCACAAAGAACTCTGGTTATTAGATATAATACAATAGTAAATAAATTGTCATCCCAAACTTTACCGACAATCTATATGCAAAGTATCTTGTAAAACTTTGTTTAATCCAATTTTCTTCTCATCTGACATATTGTTCCATTTTGTTTTATTTCATTTATTTTACTTTTATTCAACAGTTTAGCCTACCACAAAATTTATCATGCTTTTCTCAGCAGTCAAGAACTTCTAAATGTTTAAAAAAAAATCAATGTTTTCCCATTGTATATGCTTCAAAGTGATTTTTGGGGTGGCACAGGGGAAAAAATCTCACTGTTGTTTTGCATTTCAACTCAGGGTAATGTTTATTTGCTGGGGGCAAAGGAAGAACTGGTTAAAGAAAAAAGGAAAATGTCAAAAATGAATAATAAAATGATATATAAACAGAAGCAGATTTACTGTGATACGTTTCCTCCCAATAAACCTGATAATGTTTCCCAAATGTGTTGGTTGGACTCAGAGCCAAAATGACTGGTCAGGTTTTATGTGCTATTTTTAATTTGACTGCTTAAGAGACTTGACATCATCTTGGAGGAATTCCCTCCTACTGCATAGCTGTATCTAGTTATTTGTAGGGTAAAATTCATCTTAATATAGCTTCATATGAAACACATGTTAGCACCAAAGCAGATCTGGGTGGGTAAAACATCCAAGGCTTGCGAAGAGACCATATATTTCTGTATGGAGGGGGGGGGAGGTGGCTGGAGGATTTGTTTTCTCCTATTTCCCCCCCACCCCTCTGAGGAATATGTTTCTCTTTCAGGTCACCTCACTATTTGATATAGTAGACTCTAAGGTCTCTGCTCCGTAAACTTCCCCTGCCCTTTATGAAGTGAAATCAGGCTGTGCAGTGGGAATACAAACAACCTAGGAAAGGAAAGCAAGGAGACATTTTATTTTTACTTTTGTGGAATTCACAGAAACCGTCTGGCCTACTGCTGGGATTCCATCCTGACAAAATCATTTAGTGTTTTGCCCTTACACAAATAATGGTACCTTTCTCCTTTGTTTTGTATCAGCATCAGGGCAGATGGTGGATTAGAACTCAGAAAACTGTTAGTAGAGGAATGCACCCTAACTCCTATCATCCCCAATCAGCATAGCCAATGGGTACACTTCAGTGGTGGGTTGCCCCCAGTTCAGACCGGTTCTATAGAACCAGTAGTAAAACCGGAGGGAGGCTCCGCCCACCGACCCCGATGTCATCAGAACACTTCTACGCATGTGTGCGTGTGTGAAACGAGCGCACGTGCACAGCCCCGTTGCAAACTGGTAGTAAAGGTAAGTAGAACCCACCCCTGGTACATTTATACCTGAGCCCTGAGTCAAAAACAATTATTTTTTTGAAGGAAGATTCCTTTGTTCAATCCTTAATAGCTTAGAACAGTTTCTCAAACTTGGCAGCTTGAAGAAGCGTGGACTTCAATACCCAGAATTCCCCAGCCAACCTTGCCAGTTGAGGGAATTTCTGGAAGTTGGAAGTCCACGCATCTTCCAGTTGGTTGCCATGATTGAGACACACTGGCTGCAAGAGTAGCTTGCAGAATGACTATGATGACTTCATGCCCGAAGGGAAGCACTTCCTCCGGACAGAAGCTCTGCTTCAATATTTTTATCAGGGTGAATAGGTATCACCGGAGCTCTTCTCACTGAATTTATCTGATTTGTCTTCATGCAGAATTTAAAATTCTTTCAGGAGCACACAAAGTGGGATCCCTTCTCAAGTTAAGCTACTTTTCAGTGTTTGCCTAGACAGGGGTGTCAAACTCATGGCCCCTGGGCCGGATACGTCATGCACTGGCCACACCCACACCCATTTTAGCAAGGGGGGAAAAAATCACAATACATCACAGGGTGACAATGTGACACCACAAGTTTGACACCCCTGGCCTACACTCTTGTTCCTTTTTGGCTCTCCAGAAATTGTCATCCACAAGTGAGTTCACATACCAAATAATTACATCTGCTTATTTTGGCAGTCTCATTCACACACACAGACCGCTGCCAAATAGGTTTCAGTCTTCTATGACAGCTAGCGTTACACATTTGTAATTACAACAAGGGTATTGCTCCAATCAATTGCATCTGTAATGAGCAAAAACTATTTGGACATGAGATTTGAACACTAGGAATGGGCAAAAAAGGGCTTTGCCTGAGTTGTTTTCTTATCTTTCAGTGCCAAAGCATAATGGGGCAGACTTAATTATCTGTCTTTGTAGCAATATGCTTTCCCTCAAGATGGACCCATCTTAGCATAAAGCAAAGTGGTCTAGCTAGTATTTACAGCCCCCTCCAAAAAAAGTCACCCCTTTTATAGCAAGCTTAATAGTCCAGGAAACAGTGATTGGCTGTGCTGAAAAGGCTGCTTAATTCATAAGCATGGACACCATCTGCCTCCACATATTTTTTTTTATAAAACGTTTTTTATTTTTTAAAACAAACATTACATCATTTATCATTCAGTGTGTCATCTGGGTACAAATTTTTGTGTCATCATAATATATATCTCTATATCTATCTATCTATCTATCTATCTATCTATCTATCTATCTATCTATCTATCTATCTATTCTTTGCTTTTACATTTCAATTTAATATATCTCCTGTTAGAATATTTTTCTTCCGGATTTAATTTTACACCGCTTTTTGTCCATATTCATTTTCTATCCAATGATAAATTTGCCCCCATATGTTGTAATATTCCGATTCTTCCTTCCCTTTAATTGCTAATGTTAATCTATTCATTTCTGCACATTCTAATATTTTCTTAAATTACCTCTCCCTTTGTAGAGATTTTTTTCCCCCGCTTTCCAATTTTGTGCAAATACAATTCTCGCTGCAGTTATTACAAAATAATCAAATATACATTTTCTTTGCTAATTTTCTCAGGTAAAATACCCAACAGAAACAGATTCTATCTGCCTCCACATTGATGAATGGGGCAGGACCTCGAGACCCGATCTGATTTGGAGGCCAAAAGATCAATAGCACAGGTTGTGTGTTCCACAGTATTTGTTCTTCCCCAATGACAGCTAGATGTGGTGGATTTCACAGCGCTTCCCGTCAGATGTCCCAAGGAAGAATTTAGCAATTACGGATTTGTCTCTTGACAGGTGTCAGCCCTTCGATAAATACTCAGCCAAGAAAAAGGGGGAAACTTCCAATTCTTTAAGGTTAGCTCTTCCAGCTGTTGGGACTCATCCGACTGCTGGAAATCTGTGTGGGTACTCACAGGGGCAAGAAGAAAAGGTCTCTGTCAGCTCTCTTGCTCTTAGAATAGAAATGGCACACCAAGCCCAGGAAGAGGGTGGACAGCACACATTCAGAGTAATCTCTTGGCTCCTGTCCAAGGCCATCAGCTGCTAGCTGGCAAAGCAGATATGCTCTTCACCTGTTTTTGCAGCTGTCAGCATGTGACTGGAAGCGAGAGCTAACTGACTTCAGCTTCTGGCATCTCCTGATTAACGTCTGACATGATTCAGTCTTTGTCTAAAGCCATTCATAACTTGTCCATGGTGACCCAGATACTTGACATTGGGCAATGCCAAGAAGAAAACTAATAGGCAGTCCTTCCTTTCTTTACAAGGGAGGCTTGTTGTTTCCCTTGGCCTGGACAGAGACATATTGTCTACCAAAGGGAAGGGAACTCATCCTATAGAAGTGCCGGTTTTCCAACAAAAATCAAGGTTTTAAAATAATGATAAAATCTCATCAATAGGCAGACCCTTGCTCATTGCAGGGTCTGCCCAGCCCTACATGAAGGTTTGTGTAGGAAAAGTCTCATCCTAGAAGTTCAAAGTAATGGCTTTGGTCCAGGGGTGAAATCCAGCAGGTTCTGACAGGTTCTGGAGAACCGGTAGCAGAAATTTTGAGTAGTTCAGAGAACCTGCAAATACCACCTCTGGCTGGCCCCAGAGTGGGGTGGGAATGGAGATTTTTGAAATATCCTTCCCCCAGGAGTGGGGATGGAATGTGGATTTTGCAGTATCCTTCCCCCGGAGTGGGGTAGGAATGGAGATTTTGCAGTATCCTTCCCCTGCCATGCCCACCAAGCCACACCCACAGAACTGGTAGTAAAAAAAATTGGATTTCACCACTGCTTTGGTCTCCTTTCTTTGCTAATCAGATAGACCCTAGGCTATAAAAGGTACATTTTTAGGACCAATGGGCTACAGTTACTAGACATGTAATAGTGGCATCCTTAGTTCACATTTCATTTCCACTACAAGCTTGCTAGTAGGGCTTGGCCTAGCCAGGATTCACTCAGTTTAGTGTTCTGTTTGTAATATTATTACAGTATGTATGTAAAACTGTTAGGGCCCATTGGCTTTAATGCCTGCCTTGAATCACCTGTGTCAGGTGGATGGATCTGGGAACTAGCCCACAAGATCCTGTTGGATACTTCAAAAACAGTCAAAATTGCTATCTCCTTGGAAGGCAGTGCCTGGGATGGGCAAAGCTTGAGGATCATCTCTATGGATGAAAGGAAATTGTTCAAATTTAGAACTTTCCCTACTCTTTAAGCAGGCTAGACAGTACCTTTTGCCTTCCATTTCCAAAGTTTTCAACTGATTAACTTCTCTGGTGAGAATCATAAGGAGGAGCTGATAAAAATAAAAGGCATTACATTGTATACTAATGTACCCCGTTTCCCTGAAAATAAGACATCCCCTGATAATAAGCCCAATCGGGCTTTTGAGTGCATGCACTAAAATAAGCCTCCCCCCAAAATAAGCCCTCCCTGAAAATATTTAAACGCAGAACTGGAAATCAGCTAAGACGGGAAGAGGAGCCCCTTCTTGCTCCACGTGCCCCAAAATAATAAGACCTCCCTGAAAATAAGGCCAAGCGCTTATTTCGGGGTTCAAAAAATATAACACAGGGTCTTATTTTTGGGGAAACACGGTATTTAAAAATGAACTTTCTTTTCTGAACGCATACTAAACATAACTTGCTTCTTCTTAATGGCCGCAGTGAGGACGCAATCCAATCAAAGTAAAGTAACTTTCAGTCTCATTGATTTCAGCGATAGCAATACAACTTAATTTTAATATACTGCCCCATAATGTTTTACAGCGCTCTCTTGGTGGTTTACAATGTCTGCATATTGCCCCCCCCCAAAAAAAATCTGGGTCCTCTTTTTGCCAGCCTCGGAAGGATGGAAGGCTGAGTCAATTTTGAACCCATCAGAATCAAACACCAGGATGTGGGCGGCATTTGCCAGCAGTCCTGCATTCTAACCACTTCACCACCAGGGTTCTAAGAGAGAAGTTTGACATTCAATTTCCCTACCGAAACCAATCCATGCATTTTAAATTGTTCCACAAAACGTTTCAACTGGTGTGAATATTATCGTTTATATGGCACAAGGACCGCCACCAGAAGAAAAACTTGTCAGCATCTCCTCTCTCCATTCTTCAGTCTAACTTTGATGGATCACCGGCATAAAATATGGAAGATAAGTAAGATGCCCTTGATTTAAATCCTCCACTGCACAGCTATATTAATTTATTTCCATCTCTCTTTTAGCCAAGTCAAACAGGCAGGTAGAGCAGCTCTGCATGGGTTTTCCAGACATGGCGACTAATTGCATTTACTTGCTGAAATGTATTTCCCACCTTTCTGCAGAAAATAGTTTGCTATGTTCTTAACAAGTGAACATTAGAATATTAAAAAGACCCAAAAGGGGAAAAGCAGATGATAAAGGAGCACTGTTTGAGGAGAAGCACATTGGAAAAGTGAACAAAGAGAAAGAAGGAGTGTATCATGGTTAACAAAGCAGGTCAACAGGACCCATCCCAGCGAAGAGAAGCTTTAAGTTGTTAGAAGAGCATTTCTTAGCTGTTCAAACACCCAGAACCTCTCCCTGTTTGGAAAGAGGAAAGCAACCTGATGTTATCTTACCCAGAAAATACCAACTTTAATTTTCATTACATTCATAGATTGGAAGCTATTGATTATGATCATAGCTCTTGAGCAAAGATCTTGATGATTTCATTAGATGCTGGTGAGCTAAAAGCAGAGGGAATACATATTCCATTTCGAGGAAGCATGTCATTCAGCTACTCAACTTGGACTCCAGCCATAATTTAAGTGTTAACACTCCTCACCTAAAAACACTTTAGGGAATTATTTATGAGCTCCAGTTGTCAATGACTTCCTTTAAGAATGAGCTGAATGAAAATACCTCCTGGGGTGTTCAAGTCCATATACCATGTTGGTCAGCACACCCAATAGCTTTCTCCCAACAGCAGGAGTCATGTTTTCATTTCTCTCAAATGGAAGGGAAGAATATAGTAACAGAATAACAACGTTGGAAGGGATCTTAGCGGTCTTCTAGCTCAAGCAGGAAACCCCATAACATTTCAGACAAATGGTTGTCCAATCTCTTCTTAAAAACCTCCAGTGTTGGAGCACCCACAGCTTGCCACAACTTCATGTCTCCATAAAGTTGGTCACTGCATTATTCTAACAAAGCCAATCTTAGGGACTTCCATTAAAGAAGAAGTCTTCAGTGACTTCTAGGTAAATACCACCTCTGGCTGGCCAAAGGGTCTAGGCCAAAGGCCCTTGCTGCCAAAGGCCCTTCCTCACCTCCTTGTTGCATCATAGCACATCGCATGCAAAAAGCTGAGGCTCATCTACTTATCTCAAGGGTGCAGATTGGAACCAGGATAAGTGTTGGGACAAAGTTGGAATCGTGGGATTATTAAACCAAAGGGTTTTATGGATTGTTACCAGTGGTGGGTTTCAATTTTTTTTACTACCGGTTCTGTGGGTGTGGCTTGGTGGGCATGGCATGGCTTGGTGGGTGTGGCTTGGTGGGCAAGGCTTGGTGGGCATGGCAGGGGAAGGATACTGTAAAATCTCCATTCCCTCCCCACTTCAGGGGAAGGGTACTGCAAAATCCCCATTTCCTCCCGATCAGCTGGGACTTGGGAAGCAGAGAATAGATGGGGGTGGGGCCAGCCAGAGGTGGTATTTACCAGTTCTCCGAACAACTCAAAATTTCCGCTACCGGTTCTCCAAAACTAATCAGAACCTGCTGAAACCCACCTCTGATTGTTACCTAGTAACAGTTTAGCTCGGAATAAGTTCCAGTGAACTCAGATGAGGTTGCTTTTAAATAACTATGAAGGGCTAGAAGATTCAGGAACATTGCAAATAGGTATAAAAATCTTATATTTCTCCATGCCAGAGCCTCAGAGAGGCTTATGACACACAGTGAATCAACTGTATCAGCAGCTGAGAAACTGACAGGATTGCTAAACATGAATAGTTCCCAGAAACAACTGTTGTCAGAAATTCTGACCTCAAGATTTGGAAGAGAGAACAGGGACAAGTAATTGTGAGCTCATCCACATCTCCTGGTTGCTATGGTGTGAAAATGCCCCTCTTAACACAAACATTTTCTCACAATGAAGCTTCCATCTCATTGCCAGCATACTGCTGAAGAAGATTAAAATCTGACTAAAGTATTCTAGCATAAAGCTATTGTTTTCCATCCCAAGCTAGGAGGAGATTTCCCATGTGGATGTTTTAGGTCTCATGGGAGAAGACCTCCTCAGAGGTCAGCACTCTGCTAGTCTCCAATTGGCCTACTGCTAGATTGACCCACCACCGGTCCCATCACTGGGGTCTGCACTTCCATGGCTATTTTCACTGTGATTATCAGAGGGGCAGCTAGACCCTAGAACTGTCTGTTTATGTCAGCCCTTCAAAGTAGAACAGACTAGGAAAACAAAAACATGCAGGCCATTACTACTTTCATTGTAAGTTTATAATAACAAAAGCCTACAAGTCTGAATGCGCTTCCCCACCTCCCTTCATTTTTGTGAGGGAGGGTCTTATCTGAGGTGTTTACTTGGGTTACACTTCTGCCCCGCACTGAGGTTTTTCTTATCTGACCATTGCCTTGGTAGCAGTTCTTTTTCATGTTTTTACAAAGTCATTCCTTTTGCCCCTTACAGTTTCTTCTAATGTTTTGTTGTTCAGCCTTGGGAATATTGAGCTCATGGAAGTTTGATAACAGGCTTGATATTCCCATCGAAAAGAAAGAAAGAAAGCATAATTTCACCCAGCATCATTTTTTTTTCTATTGGCAGATGAGGAGAGGAAGCAAATGAAGATGAGCAGCAATTCTGAGTATGGGCACACAAAAGTGTATATAAGAATGTATATGTGAGTTTGTGTGAAAGGAGAGGGAGGAGGGGAGAGGGAGAGGGAGGGAGGGAGAGAGAGAGAGAGAATGAGAATTAAACAAAGGAAAAAGTATGGTAGAGATTTTTGAAATATTTTTCCAATCCCTGTGCCCAATAAGCATGAGGCAGATCTTCTAGCCACTGCATTCCTATCAATTGCCTTCCCATCAATATAAAGGAGAAACAATCTGGGTGAATTTATTTTGAAGTGAATCCAGTCTATTCAATATAAGCATTTCCATCACCTTAAGAATGGGGAGGGGTAATGTCAGATGGAAAGCGTTTTATAATATACCAGTTTTTATAAGCAAGAAGACTTTTTCCAACTGGCAAAGATAAGAGTGCCATATGGTTCAGAGAGACCCAGCAATTCACTTCCTGTTCGCAAGAAGAAGAGTACTCATTGTCTCCCCAGATGGATGGAGAAGAGAATCTCAACTTTCTGGATCTGTGACACTCATGCCATTTGGGGAAGTGATCATTCATGCTTGCAGGAGGAAAGAGAGGAAGAGGAAAGCAACCATCTGGGCAATTCCTCAACAACTAGGACAAACACTGAAGCATTCAAGGTGGTGGAAGCTCTTAGGAGGTTCCCATATGGGAGTCCCCATCTCCTACCTCAGCATTTCTCTTCTTCCGGGGGCTGGAAATAATATAATGTTTTTTAAAAAGTGCTTTCATTAGGTGCAAGTTAGTCTGCTTAATTTTGCCCTACGAATGCCACAAGAAAAAAAAATGATGACAAAATGACAGTGGAAACAATCGGTGGTTGGTTTTACTGCTGATAGATGTTGTGAGGTGGAAGGGGAAAAGTTGTCAGGAAGCTACTAATAGCTGCTCGGAAACTACGGTATCTTTTATTCAGCTGGCAGCAACACTATCCAGCTTGGAACAGTGGTGGATCTGGTCCAGGGCTTTCTACATCAGTATACTGTCCTCTTGACTCACCAGTGTGAGGAAGAGTCCTGTAAGTTGCAGAGGAAAGAATTTTTTTTAAAAATCAGACTCAGATATAAAACAACCACAAATGGTGAGACAAATGAAAAAATAAAGGTGACACGATGGGAAGAGTTAGTTTGACCTAGTGGTCAGACTAGAAATCAGGAGATGGTGCGTTCTAGTCCCACCTTACACATGAAAGCCAGCTGGTGGCTTTGGGACAGTCAATCTCCCTCAGCCCAACACACCTCACAAGGTAGTTGTTGTGGATAAAATGGGAGAAGAAAGTAGTATCTCACATGTTTCACCACCTTGAATTGTTTATAAATATAATAAAGATGGAATAAAAATCAGATATCTATCTATCCATCCATCCATCCATCCATCCATCCATCCATCCATCCATCCATCCATCTATCTATCTATCTATCTATCTATCTATCTATCTATCTATCTACCGTGTTTCCCCCAAAATAAGACCCTGTCTTATATTTTTTTGAACCCCGAAATAAGCACTTGGACTTATTTTCAGGGAGGCCTTGTTATTTTGGGACACGTGGAGCAAGACGGGACTCTTCTTGCAGTCTTACCTGATTTCTAGTTCTCTCTTCCTAACCTTAACCAGAAGAAATGGTTAAATGGCAGAAGAAATGGTGGGGACCGGTTGCGCATGCGTTTAATTATTTTCGGAGAGGGCTTATATTTGGGGGGGGACTTATTTTAGTGCATGCGCTCAAAAGCCCAATTGGGCTAATTATCAGGGGATGTCTTATTTTGGGGAAAACAGGGTATCTATCTCTCTATCTCTCTCTACCTACCTACCTACCTACCTACCTAGAAAGACAGACAGACAGACAGACAGACAGGAAAGGAAAGGAAAGGAAGAAAGGAAGGAAGAAAGGAAGAAAGAGAAAGAAAGAAAAAAGAGAAAGAGAAAGAAAGAAAGAAAGAAAGAAAGAAAGAAAGAAAGAAAGAAAGAAAGAAAAAGAAAGAAAGAGAATTAGGAAGGGTTATAAAGGAGTTGCAGATGCAGCATCGTGGTGTGAGCTCAAAAGTCCAGCAGGAGAATGGAGATGTGGGAGAGGTTCATGAGTAAGGCAGGCTGGGAGAAATGTAGGAGCCAAGCAGGCAGAGTAAAATGGCAAGATGTCAATGTACCCATTTTGATGGGCCAGATCTGAGATTTTGTCCCCCCCCCCCCCCCCCTCTCCCCCTCTCCCCCTCTCCCTCTCCCTCCCCCCCCCCCCCCCTCTCTCTTTAAAGCCCAACTTTGCCTGGGAACTGTTAAATATGAATCAAGCTGGACTGGTGCAGCAGATGGATGTTTCTCATGCTGTGGCCAAAACATGCACACATTCCAGGTTTAGCATACCAGGGGGCGAGGGGAAAAAAACCTGGAGAATTTGCTTTGAAGTAGAGAAGCCATAGCCCGGAAGGGGGAAAGGCGATGTCTTGCTGCCCCCATCCCCAACCTCTCCAACCTCTGTGGCCTCTGTCGGCTGCCTTTCCAGGGTTAATATTGATCTTGAAATGATTTGTGAATAATGTTGTGACTTAATTCAAGGCATATCCATCAAGGTCAGCAAAGGGCCTGGCTGAGTTATTTATTGGTGCTTTTCCCGTCACAGTGTTATGCCTCTGATTGTTTGGATACAGGTGCAAATGGCTTCCTTTCTGAATATTCTGAAGAGGTGGGGGGGAAAGATGACTTTTTTTGAAAATTATTTACTGCAATGGCAAGTAATAGAAAAAGCAGCTGCCTGCTTTAATTGGATTTTCAGAGAAAGTAATATTTAGAAAAATAACCTTTAAAACAAAGACATCTACCAACAACAACGGTGAAGTACACATTCGGTATAGGCACTCCTCACTTACCAACTGTCCTTTTTAGTGACTGTTGAAAGATACAACAATGTTGAAAAAGTAATTTTATGCCTGGTCTTGGTATTTAAGACCAATGCAGCAGTGGTCCCTCCCGGTTCGGCCCGGTTCTCCTGAGCCGGTAGCGGTGTGGATATGACATCACTGAACCGGTTCTGCCCCCCTGCCCCCCCACCTTATTCTTACCTTTTATTTGGCCCCACCCCCAATCTATCGCTGCCTCCTGAGTCCCAACTGATGGCTAGAGGGAAAAAAACTGTTTAAACTCTTGCTGTGGGGCTTCAAAGGGCCGCCCTACAGCTGATCAGTGTTAAAAGAAAACAAATGAGTAGACCGGTGCCTGCAAAAATAAATGGGTAGACCAGTGCCTGCAAAAATACATGAGTAGATCAGTGCCTGCAAAAAATAAATGGATAGATCAGTACAGCTCTGCAAGCAGTTAAAAGCCTGGTAGACCAGTACCACTGCTAAGTCCTAAATAATTGTCACATGACCATCAAGCCACGCCCACAAAATAAGCCATGCTCACAGAACCAGTAGTAAAAAATTTTAAAACCCACCCCTGCAATGCAGCATTCCTAGTGTCACATGATTGAGATTTGGGCGTCATAGGGATGCTGGGATGGTTTTAATGTTTGTAAATAACCACCAGTTATAAATAACCACAATCACAGCATCCCTACAGTCACATGACTGAATTTTTGGCGTTTGGCAATGGTGGGTGTTTATGACCTTTGCAATGTCCCATGATCGCCATTTGCCCATACCACAACTGGCTTCTGACAAGCAGAGTCAATGACGAAGCTGGCAGTAAAGTTACAAATCATGGCCATGTGTGGTATCTCACTTAACAACCATAGCAATTTGCTTAACAACGGTGCTGGAAGTGAGATCGTAAGTCCATCCGGGTCATGTGACAGCTTACATAACCATATCATTTAATGAAAGCAGCTGTTTCCAATTGTAGTCATTAAGTGAGAACTACTTATAATGCAGCAGCCCCCAACCTTTGGGCACCAAGGACCAGTTCCGTGGAAAGAGGTTTTTCCACGGACCGGAAGAGGTGTGGTTTTGCATGCTGCCTGAATCCTGCGGATGGGGCTTCGCTTGTTTGCGTGGCCTGGTTGCTGGCATACCGCAGTCTGGTGCCGATCCACAGATCGGGGGTTGGGACCCCTGTTACAATGTGTATAATATGCACTAATAAAGGAGAATATTTGTAGCTCAGGGTTGACAGAAGGTACTCTCTGAGCTGGGTTGTTTTCTTGCAGATGTTTTATTACCCAAACTAGGTAACATCTCAATGCTAGTATTGGTTGCACTGAGGATATTATCCAGTTTGGGTAATGAAACGTCTGCAAGAAAACAAGCCAGCTCAGAGAGCACCAAGGACCCCTCAAGTGTATCTGTGTTTTGCCTTTGAGTCAGTCTTGGAACAGGCCAGTTTTGCCACAGTCTTAACACTGTCAAGTCCTGGCAGCATTTGCCTTCTTCTTAGGACTGAGAAAGAGAGTCACAGGTTAAAAGTTGCCCAATTGGCTTGGACCTAAGAAGGGACAAAACTCAGGTGTCCCTGCTCTTAAGTCCAGGACCTTAACTATGAAACCAAACTAGGAGGTATGTGTGGGTATGCATCTGATTTCTGATATGGTGCATATAAACTCTGCCTTATAAAGTCCTTTATTTTTTAAACGATTGTCTGATTGTCAGTCCAGTCCAGAGGTGGGTTTCAGCAGGTTCTGACCAGTTCTGGAGAACCGGTAGTAAAAATTCTGACTGGCCCTGCCCCCGTCTATTCTCTGCCTCCCAAGTCCCAGCTGATCGGGAGGGAATGGGGATTTTGCAGTATCTTTCCCCTGTAGTGGGGTGGGAATGGAGATTTTACAGTATCCTTCTCCTGCCACGCCCACCAAGCCACACCCACAGAATCAGTAGTAAATTTTTTTGAATTTTTTTTGGTTTAGTCCTGCTTAACTAGCTGCATGCAATGGGGTATGGCTCCAGATGGCAACACATATCAAAAAGATAAAACACATCCATAGTTCAATCAGACACAGACGGTCAACTTGAAGAAGATATAGAGCAAGAAATACATCTCCACAGAAGTTCTCCTTTGATAGTTCTAAGAACCCTCTGTTTTATCTAAGTTTAGACTCACCTCAGCCAAACAGATTAATCACTCCTACTCACAGGAATGTGATATCTGAATCCAATCTTCTAAGAAAGAGATGGGCAGTGATTTTACTCTTTCCAATCCAATAGAATGTTGAAAATAAACTGTATAAAGGGACTCAGATAATTTGCCTGCTCGTCAGCAGGGAACTTTCTGAAAATTGAATAAAATTGGACCAAATGTGCTCTAGTGGGAAAGGTTGATCCAAGGAAGATTGAGTTTGAAAGTGGGCCAGATCCAGCTAGGGACTGAAGAGGAAAAGAACCCAGAAAAATTCCCACAAGTATCCTGATGAGAGAAGCTTTGGAATAGTGGTTCAGAATGTTGCCGCTTGCTTCCTTCTAAGTTATCTTTCTCCTGATCACGTGACCCAAAGTGAAATTGCTTTTAAGAATGACAAAGAAGTTCAGAGGCCACTCTCTGCAGGCTTTCATCAAGAACCACATTCTCCCCAGAGTTACGTGTTGGAAGCTATATGTCAATGATGAAGAGAGCTGAACAACAGATGAGTGCAGCTACCGCTCTTTCTGAGACCACTACTATAAAAAATCTGAATTGATCATCTGCAGAAAAGCAATTAGGTTGAATTGCAGGTTGCCCCTGCTCTCTTTGATTTAAATTATGGGTTAGGTTAGCCATTTCTAATGAGTTAATGAGTTTCTCATGTGCTGGGATTAAAATGCCCAAAATTCCCAACCAGTGTAGCCAAAACAATTGTAGCGCATCGGGTTAGAACAACTGATCAGGCTCAAATTCTGTACTTTCCTATATTTGAAGTATTATTAAAATATCAGTGTTACTCACACTGTAGAAATAATGCAGAATCATTACAGCAAAGGGAAGAATGCTGAATGTTAACTTGAACTGTATTATTTCAAAACATTTCAAATACAGTCTATTTTTCAACAAGTGAATGTGTTTATGGCATGTTTCATTATGTTCAGTCTGTTTTGCTATTTTATCTCTATTCTAAATTAAGTGACAGGGATGTTTTTCCCAGTCAGCTGCAATGCGTACCACAATTGTAATAAGCAAATTCACCGTAACTTTCAAATCACTACTGTTAATCAGAGCAATACAATAATACTGTTTTGGGATTTTTCAGCTGACTTTGCAGTAATTTAATTAAACTTCTAACAATGGTCTGCAAGAGTAACATTAACACTCAGGAATCCTTATATGTATTATGGGATGTTATGAAGGGATGGTGATGACCAAAGTTTTTATGGAAGTATTTTAGCCTTGTAGCAATTAAAGATAAAATAATGTTTTCATTGCTGGTGAAGTGAAAACAGTCTTGTAAAAATATAGTCATAGGTGGGGGTGGGAATTATCATCATTAGCGTCCCTTCAGAACATCACCCCAAGATTCTTGAGTTTTTCACACCCATGTACACACAGACACACTTTTGTATATTCAATGGGGGCCCTAGAAGGGTTTATGAGGTCCTATTTAGTTGTTCTAAAAAACATGAATGAATGAATTCTAGTAGGGGATCAGAACACAGAGAATGGTAGCAGAAAAATGCACCATACAATACTAGTCCTGGATTTGGGCACTATTATGCACCTAAATACAATATACTGGGTCCCTGTAGTGATCATAACTAGGGATGTCAAACTAATGTAAATCCAATTCAATTTACTTCCCACTTTGCCAAAATCCAATTTCCTCTCCAGCAGGTTTTCCTCTTTCTCTCTCTTTCTAATTTAAAACATTTTATGTGAAACCAAGATGTAAAAAAAACCAAATAAACAAATTACTCTTAATTTAAAAAAAACCATTTACACGATTTAAAAGTACTATTTCATGATTTTGAGGCGACAATGGCTTTTTACAAACATAGGAAGCGCAAGCGGGCTGAGGAATTCTGGGAGTTGAAGTCCACCCATCTACTTTTACACATAAGCAGTTGCTAAGCCGGCAGTGATATACGGTACTGTACTATTAGTAGCATCAGGTCCCTCCCTGGATTACAAAGATCGCTTGGTGACCCTAGAGACCACCTCCTCCCCTCCCCTCTGTCTCTCCCTCCTTGCTCGGTGTAACCTATTTGGCAAGCTTGTCGTACAGATGACATGGAATGAGTCCTCCTGACCTCCCCCGGGATGTGACACGAAGAGGATGCATCTATGACCACAAAAGAGCAGGTAGTGGATTTAGTCACGCTTTAGATAATAGAGCCGAGAGGAGCAACTGGGCTTCTTTTACGCGGCCCCTGCGCTTTGCTGAGCAGCTTCTTCCTTTCTGCATCCTTTTGTCCGACCGGCCTGCCGATCCTCAAGCCCAAAATGCCTCCCCCCTCCTCCTTTTTTTTTTTTACTGCTAGCCAGAATGGCTGTTCGGTGGATGCTGCTGCAAGGAGGGGCGGAGGCGGCCGCGCCATCTGTTAGCCGAAACGTAACTGGCTGGCACCGAAGGCTGAACGCCGCCAACTGCACTCCCACCCAGACAAAGGAAAGCGCCCAGAGCAACGGGCGTTTGCAAAGAAGGATGCCCCGGCCCCAGCGCAGCAGCCCAGCCGCTAATCTTGCTCTCCGGCAAATTCATCTGCAATGCAGATCCTATCCATTTTCCTGCTGTGACAGCAGCCGGCGAGATGCTGATTAAGGGGGATTCTGGCGGCCTTGGAGGGAGAGGGAAGGATAAACCAAGGAGAAGGCTTTTTGGGCAGCCAGAGGAAAAGAGCGGGATTAAGGGAAGCCGGCCCTGCGAGAGGGGGCCAAAGAACGGGCGCAGTGTGCCTGAAGAGAAACTGTACGGGGGTTTTCTATGAAGACATTAGGAAGTTGTGTTAGTTTCTGCTAATCCATCACCTGTCAAGGGGGCTGTTTCAACAGGCCCCAGATTAAAGAAAGCAGCATTGTCTATTGTCTTGATTACTGGTCATTCTGGAGCTGTTCCCACTTCAGAGCCTTGAAGTTAATCCCAGTTTAGTAGGGGGGCTTTCAAGGAAAACATTCCTTTTAACTGCTGCAATTTTGTAACCCAAAAGAGAGGGAGTGTGTGTGGGGGGGAGGACATGGGCTGGGGAGGGGGGGGTGAGGAGAGAGAAATCATTTGGTGGGGTGGGAAAGGCTCTCCGCTGAGCTATCTTCCTGATCATACTGCTTGGTGTGTCGAGGCCAGCGGGCCTAATCTTTTCTCCATCAGCGGCAGGGCAGCGGGGCCACTTTGTACTCGGTCCCCCTCTCACACCAAGGAATCCCCAGTGGGATCGTTGCAATTATGGACTGTGAAAATTCTTCACGCCACTTCCTGAGCAGTCAATCTGGGGTGGGGTGGGGGAGCTGCTCTGAAATGCTAAAGATCTGCCGCAAAAAAAAAAAAAAGCCAGAATCTGAGACAGCTTGGAAACGTAAGCCTATTTAGCTCTTTGACCCACAGTTTTCCCCCTGTTTTTTAATCTTTATTATTTTAACCAAGTTTTTTTTCCCAAACCAGGAATTGACACGCAGCATCCTTGGCCCAAGGGAACAATGTGCTCCACACTAGAACTTGTACGCTTGCAGTAGCCATTTATTTTATTTTGTTTTATTTTAAAAATGACCCTTGGCCTACTACTGTACCTGCTGTTTTATGACAACATTGCAGAGCAAAACTGGTTTCCTTGGGAGTAAGTCACATACAGGTCAATGCAACATATTTTTCTGAGTAGCTAAACTCATTACCTGCTGTTTCATTCACGATCATTGGCCCAATGTAGAAATAGGAAAGAAAACAATTGACAAATCATTTTCAACTGGAATCTTCTTCAACTGAAAGTCTTCAACTGGAAACATCTTGATTTTAAACCTAATCCAGAAAGTTCCATACTTCTATATTCATCTTCAAAGTTATCCTAGTTTAGTAACAAATTGAAGTTCTAAGATATCCAAGCACAGGCCTTCATGCCCTGATATCTTCCATATTTGTTGCAAGTACAATTTCTAGGGGGCCTCTCCCTAGAAATCTTTCCTTTCCTATTTCTGATAGGAGTTGTAATCTGAATATATTCGGAAGGTATCTGGTGGATTCTTCACAGAATTAGGGTTTGTGGTTAGGAACAGACAGCTAAATTTGAGTTAGTGGGAGAGATGGAGGGGGTGGATTCTGGGAAAAATTGGAAGAGGAAATATAAAGCCATTAAGAGACAAAAGCCATGTGTGTTGTTGGTTTATCTCATAAATGGCAACTCAGTGATTATAAAGCATTCAAGGAGATTCCTCCATATGAATGCACTAGAAACGATGCTAGGAAATTGCTCTAATTTTACCCTGCTCCTCCATGCATTGCCCTCCTCCACCACATCCTCTGGGTGCATTTCCTGCTTGACTTTCAAAGTAATGTTTACATGCTTCAGTTGGCCAAGCACAGCTATTCATTGTGTCTGCTTTGTTTTGCTTTCTTCTAGAATCTTAGCAACCTTCAATTGGGCTATTTTATAAGTCATGAATGCCCCCTCATCTCAATAAATTCTGCTACATTGCCTGTTGCAGTGTATTGTTATATACATTTATTATTTGATAAATTTGATAAATATTTCCTATGAACGTAATGGTTATAACACTGCCTGACACACAGAACTTCTTTTGTTCAAAACTCAGCAGTTTTTTTTTAAACATTACTATTTTTCTTTCCCTGAACTATCAACTTTTCTGCTGGGCTTTTTTATTTTCCCCTTAAAACATAAGTTTACCGTCTACTGCGAAAATGACAAGATGGTACACTGGTCAACCTATATATGAGAAAAACAGAATAACCTATCAAAAAAAATAGGTAACTTGGAAGAAAAACAACAATATTTCTGCTGGTAATGTTCTACAGATGAGACAAGCGCTATAACCACTATGCTAGTGAAAAAGACCTGATATAATGAATCTGCAGCAGACTTCATTCAACAAAAGGAGAAAACAGCAACACACACATGCACATTTTCAATTTGTTCCTGTGCCTGAATACATATGCATTTTTTATATTTTAGCTTTGCATATATATATATATATATATATATATATATATATATATATATATATAGTCTGCATTACTACTAATCTTCTCATCGTTCCCATCACCTATCTCCTTCCACTTATGACTGTATGACTGTAACTTTGTTGCTTGTATCCTTACAATTTATATTGATATTGTTTCCTGATTGCTTATTTGTACCCTATGGCTATCATTAAGTGTTGTACCTTATGATTCTTGATGAACATATCTTTTCTTTTATGTATACTGAGAGCATATGCATCAAGACAAATTCCTTGTGTGTCCAATCACACTTGGCCAATAAAAAATATTCTATTCTATTCTATTCTATTCTATTCTATTCTATTCTATTCTATTC
>WNWU01000017.1:19982720-20029931 GCA_012654045.1 Ptyas mucosa | reverse complement strand
TCTATTCTATTCTATTCTATTCTATTCTATTCTATTCTATTCTATTCGCTTAAATTGGTGCATGTGTGAGTGTGTTTATATGTGTATATTGAAATATATGTCCAGTAAGACTCAACTGTAGGAAGGAAATCAATTGGCTATTACTTTCCTGCGACAGAAAGTTGGAAGGGTGCTACAGCAAGGAAATTATCCAGCAAGTGGGCCTGGTATCCTGCAGTCTGGATGGAATATTGTTGTAAGTGCTATTAGTGTCTCAGTCTGGGCAGGATTTTCTTAAATCAGCGTAGAATCAAGCCTAGCAGAGGGGCAGTTTAAGAATATGTGCAGCTGTGTCTTTATGGACGAACTACAACTCTACTGAAACATGTTTTTTTTTAAAAAAATAACAAGAACAAAGTACCGACCCATCTTCATTATCCTAGCTTTTCTAGTCACTAACATTTCTGCCTAGCAACCTGTTGTATTTTTAGAGCAAAATGCTTGTGACAGTAATATCCTGTTGTCTCCTAGGAAAAATGGATCTTTTTTTCTTCTTCTTTCCTCTCTGGTTATCCATTTCCTCCATGTATTGATTACAGATTGAGACAGGATGCAAGTGCATCTGTCTCAGGTAGCTTGATGGAGGCAGCATTTGCAAAGCAGCACTGTCCTTGGGGATCTTTCGGTTAGGTGGCAAAACCTCTGAGCACAGAGCAAGGAAATTCATGCTTTCTCCGTGGAATGGGAGGAAGCAGATTTCTCTGGTCAAAACCAATGTTCAGAAACATTTTGCACATAATAAAGGGATTGCTACCCATTAGCCTGAAAAGAATATCTCTCTGCAGCTGCATAGCAGATAGAAGTCCAGCCAGCCAATCATTCCCATGACGTAAAACATGGGTGTGAAACCATTGCCATCACGTGACATATCATGACGTTTTCCCCCTTCATGGAGCTGTGGTGGACATGGCCTGTGTGTGATGCATCTGGCCCACAGGCCACCAGTTTGATACTCCTGACATAAAAGGAAACGCTTCAATCCTGCCTTGTCACTAAAATGACCATGCAATGCATCTAAAATAGTTCATTTTTTTAAAAAAAATGTAGACCCTCCTTGTTGCCTTGCAGTTCATCTCCAGAAATATAGGATGTGAATACGATGTCAATCCGTTGCTGCTTTGGGTTGGTGCTTTATATTGGTCAGAATTTTGTGTTTGCAACAATGAACAATGAATATTGGGAAGATTGGTGTTTGCATAGGTTATAGACCTTTGCTTTGATTATTTGCCAAGGGAACATAACATTCATAACTATATTTATGAGTAATAGTCATGCTGCTGCATCAGCAGTTAGGTGTTTGCCAAACAATCTCAGGAGTAGCAGTCAAGGCACCAGGCTAGAAAGTGGAAAACTATGAGTTCTAGTTCCACCTTATGCACAAAGCCTGCTGGGTGATTTTGGGACAGTACCTCTCTCAATCTTGGGAAGAAGGTACGGGTAAACCACTTCTGAAAAATCTTGCAAAAAAACTTGTCCAGGCAATCACCAGAAGTCAACACTGACTTGAAGGCATAAATCTACCCACCCACCATCCATCCATCCATCTTGGAGGACAGAAAGAAACACAGAGGTCAGGATAGCAGTGAGGGAGGCAAGCGGATCGGACTGACAAAAGCAACAGTGCAACATTGCAATGCAAATCCTCTCCCCCCCCCCCCCATTTTCTACTAGTGGCAATGGTGCATGTAACCATTTGATAGCTAGAGGAAAGCAAAACATCCTGCAGGCATGTTATCTGAGACATCCAAAAAGAATATCTCATTTGAATAGCAATAAGTTCTATCAATGGGCCACGCAGAGACACAACAGACAGTTGTGAGCTCTGTGAGATGGAAAAAGGCAAATTATCCACACTTTCCACACCATGCATAATTTTATGTATCTCTATCATGTCTTCTATTTCTTGCTTTTGCTCTTATCATAAGAATCTAAATGGCTGTAGCATTGCTTCACAGAAGGGTAGCTTGAGTCTGGTGAAATCCAAATTTTTTTTACTACCGGTTCTGTAGGCGTGACTTGGTGGGCATGGCTTGGTGGGTGTGGCAGGGGAAGGATACTGCAAAATCCCCATGCCCTCCCCACTCCTGGGGGGAGGATATTGCAAAATCTCCATTCCCACCGCACTCTGGGGGCAGCCAGCAGTGGTATTTGCCGGTTCTCCAAACTACTCAAAATTTCCGCTACCGGTTCTCCAGAACCTGTCAGAACCTGCTGGATTTCACCCCTGGCTTGAGTCCTCTAATAGTTCTGGTTGTCTTGTTTGTACTTTCAGTAGCAATTATTAAAGCAACATTAATTACCTACTGAAAGCAATATTTCATTCATTTTATTCCCCTGACCATGGCATTTTCCTTAGCTGTATAGGGTTTTTTTTAAAAATTAGGGATATATTATTTATATGTATACATTCTCTAAAAAAAATCAAAGGAAGGGGGCAGTTTGAAATCTCTAGGGAACACCCTTCTCAATGTTTTTCCTCTTAGGGTCACTATGATGATGTATGCAATTTTCATGCAAATCTCACTCAAAATGCAGAAATAAAAGAGTAAGTAAACCATTTTGGAATTATTATTTATTAGGAACTCTGGACTCCTTCATGGAGCATGTAATGAAAATATTGTTTTATTTCAATAGAAAGAACCTGCTCCAACAGATGTAAAACCCAGGTTTGAAGACAGGTAGCTGCTTCACTGCTTTCTTTGGTTTACTGGCAACAAAAGGATAGTTATAAAGATTTTAGATTTCCTGAAATGAGTTTTTGATTTGGAACAAAATCAAAGAATAATGTGGTATTTGAAATGGCCACAGATGAATCAGATTGCCTTCCAAATCATTAAGAGTTGCTGGTCACTAAATGAGGGGAACCTATATACAGAATCCTAGACTTAGTTGGAATGTTTGTGTATTCATGTATGGGTTTTTTAAAAAACTATTCTCTCCCACCTGCTTTTCTGATCCTACCCTCCAACATATCCATGGGTGGGTCTTTTTCTTTTATTAATCTGGGTGGGATCCTGGGAGGGAAGATTTAAAAACAGCTGAGAAGGAGAGTTAAGGCTCCCCAACCAGAACACTTTAATTCCAATCCCAATTGGAAACATCATAACAAAAGCTTGGTCAGAAGACATACTTGGGACAATCAGCCTGAGCGAACAGGCGACTTGCTTAGGTAGAGTAAGTTTATCCAAACCCTGACTTATATTTATTGTGCACAAATACAGAGACATTTAAAGGTGTTCAGGTAAACACTATGGAGGTAAAAAAAGACTGTCAAAAATATTTGCAACAGGCCAAACCGTCCCTTTCATCTTTCAATCCGAGTCCTTGGGTTAGAAGAGAGAGAGGAAAATCACTGCCGGTGGCATTTTAAGAACAATAAGCTCAGATAATGTTTTATGACCTCAGTATGCAAAATCTAGCTGAATCTTAACCTGGGGTGTCATGGGCAACTCTCTTCATGTCAGCTAAATGGGCTGTTTGGGGATTTCCGCTGAAAGCCTTGACTAAAGCAATTTCAGGAATGCTGGAAAGGTCAACTGCGCGGATCCTGGTCTGACTTTTCTCCTGAAGAGGAGAGGGTTGTGTTAATAGTCAAACATTTGTTAGTGAGGGATAGAGAAGGATCAAGAAAGGCCATCTTTTTTTCAGCTGTCATTTCCTGATTTTACAGCGCTCATTATTTCTAGAAAAAAGAAAAAAGAGAGAGAGGGGGGGGAAAAAAGGATGGAACCCTCTTATACTTCTTTTTCTATTTTGGAATGCACTGTTTTCTATTTCCAAAATTTTCTATTTTGGATCTGCACACATAGCAGACATACAACGTGACCCTCTGCCCTCCTTTAACTACTATAGTGCAAGGGGAGATTTTTTCCCCCCAAAAGATCTCAAGTGGGCTGTTGTTCTGTAGTCTAGTTTTAATTCCTATCTCTTTAAAAGTACTAATCCTTTTTGCTAATAAAGTGGGGTTCTGAAATATATGTGGAGTAATTATACCACCTGCATGCTATTCTGTTATTACTTTGATTTCATTTAATTTTAGTTTCTGCCTAAATGCCACCTGCTTTTTTGGAGTGCAGGAGGCCCTAAGCATGCCAGCTCTGATTTTGACAACAAAAAGGTTATACCTCTTCACCCATTTTGAAGAACATGTTAAGGATCACACTAGGCAGAGGGACAATGTCAAATCATGAATCCTTTCTATCCTCTGTAGGGTTGAATCCAGTTTCCATAGTGCGGCATAGAGCAGAAAAGTCTGTACTGTAGTCTGTACTGAAATTCTATACATGTTCAACACATATAAACATTGATCATGAATTAGCTAAAAGAAGGTTGGGTTATATAGAATACAGAATAACAGAGTTGGAAGGACCTTGGAGGTCTTCTATTCCAACTCCCAGCTCAGGCGGGATATACCGTTTCATACAAATGGTTGTCCAATCTCTTCTTAAAAACTTACAGGGTTGGAGCATTCAAAACTTCTGAAGGCAAGTTATTCCACTGATTAATTGTTCTAACTGTCAGGAAATTTCTCCTTAGTTCTAGGTTGGTGCTCTTCTTGATTAGTTTCCACCCATTGCTTCTTGTCCTGCTTTCAGGTGCTTTGGATAATAGCTTGACTCCCTTTTCTTTGTGGCAGCCCCTGAGTTATTAGAACACTGCTGATATGTCACCCCTAGTCCTTCTTTTCATCAGACTAGACATACCCAGTTCCTGCAACTGTTTATAAAGAACTGTTCTTTATATGTTTTAGCCTCCAGTCCCCTAATCATCTTTGTTGCTCTTCTCTCTGTACTGGGTTCTTCCCTGAAGTCTAGTTAAATGCTTCCCCCAATACCGGCATTAAATTTGTTACACCCCCACCCCCTGTTAATCCCTAACCTGCTAAAGGCATAATGCCAGTAAATGATGCTTCATATACTTAATGTGTATAGGCATGGTCCCCTAGCTGTGTTATCTTCCTCTCCCATCAACTATGACCATCTGGAAGGAAAACACATAATCAGACTCCTTAATGTGGGGATAGGAAGGAGAAGAAGTTTGACAGATGGCCACAATGTCACTTTTAGCCATTTGTTAACCTTTGATTTAATTATGCTCAGCTGCTTTACATGAGAGTATTCAAAGGGCATAGTGCTACTCTGGAATAGCACTACATCTGTACCAAAGGTATCTCAAATAACAGCTGATGGGCACAGGGAGTGGCACATCATGAAACAGGGGAGAGAGACAGAGACTGTCCTGCTTCATGAAGCAGTCTGCATTCTCACTGTCGATTTGGTAAACTACTTTTTAGACTGATCCACATCTCTGAGCTTGGACACCAGGTGGGGGCAGGAGAAAGTAGGATTTGAAGAGCGGGGTTTTCCCGCCCATCAAAGGAAAACTGCCTTGGATGACAATGTCCAATAATTGAGGGGAGGGTCATGGCCGCAGTACCCAATAAGTACTGGATGATCTCACCTGTGAGAATCAGCTGAATGGTGGGTGAATGGCCTCAGATTATACCAATGGCAAAAGTTAATAGGGGCTGTTCTACCTTAGCATTAGAACAACTAAGAATGCTTTTAAACTGTTAAAGATGAAATAAAGCAATGCAATGAAGACGTAGCAATTAAAAGAAATTCTTAGGAATGTTTGTGCCATGGTTGAGTATAGGAGGGACAAAGGTGTCCTTTAGCTTGACTTAGACTTGTCTGTAATTGTGCATAGGTGTTGAAGCATATGTGTGCTGCAAAAGGGGGGGGGGTAAGTGTAGATTGCAGATGGTTGCAGATAGACTGAGGTGCACACCTCCCAAATCTCAACTACGAATTGTGTGTCCCAAAGTTACTTTTTCAAGAGGCAACTGGACTTTCTGGGGGTTTTTTAAAGGCATTTCACTTCTCCTCCAAGAAGCTTCTTGGACGCAAAGCAAAATGTCTTCAAAGAAAAACCAGAAAATCCAGTTGCCTCTTGAAAAAGCACCTTTGGGACAGCCATGACCTGGATGACTGAGAATCTCCATAGACATTACACATTGTGTGGAGATACACATCCTGCATGTTGATTGGTTGACCCAACTTCCTGTTGGGAGGCGGGCCGACCATTCAGTTGACAAAATGGAGCAGCTAGAGCAGGGGTGTCAAATTGGCGGCCTGCAGGCTGGATGCATCACATGCAGGCCATGCCGACCCCAGCTCCGCAAAGTGGGGAAATGTCGTGAAATGTCACATGATGGCAATGTGATGCCACGAGTTTGATACCTGTGAGCTAGAGGGTTTAAGTATAAATGCAACTGTCATCAAATGACAAACGCATACAGAAGCAATGTGCAATGATGCAGAAGTCTGCTCCAGACTTGAATCCTGTTGGATTCTACTCCACATCAACTCGGCTTATTTTTTTCCTCCTACTTTAGTCAAGGTGGCTAGGAGTTGTCACCTGTTCTAGGTTTAAACATGCTAGGCTACTGGTATTTATGTTTTTGTCATTTTTAATCATTCCTTCATTCTTTAGCTCTTACCCCTATGAAAATGTCCAAGCCCAATCACTGTTTCTGCCTTTCCATCTGTTCTTGGTTCAGATCTGCCACAGCCATGCCAACATCATCTGTGGAATTCTTGCCCTTTATCTCCAAAAGATGTTCTTCATGGTGAATAATCAAAGCAATTTGTTTTCCCCTCAAACTTCTTATATTCTCAGAAAGGTCAAATTGTAGACCTGAAATTATCTGACAATATCAGAGTGAAATAGACTCTGATGGCATAGATGTAGGTCATCTTAAATAATGTTAGCAGAGAAGGAAAGATAGTGAGAAAAGAAATTGTGGTTTATTGTATGCATGGATGATTCAGCTATGGATTCTGTATTGTCTTCTACATGTCTTTCAGTGCAAATGTTTCAGGTATAATCTCATCATATCAAAGTGATGCTCTCTAATGAATGAATTGGTTAGTAGGAAAAATGGCGGCCATTACAGCATCATGACAGAATCTCCATTAATGACTGATGTCCTTTGGAGCCATCCAACCAGAGGTGGGTTTCAGCAGGTTTTGACCAGTTCTGGAGAACCGGTAGCGGAAATTTTGAGTAGTTCAGAGAACCGGTAGTAAAAATTCTGACTGGCCCTGCCCACCTCTGTTCTCTGCCTCTCAAGTCCCAGCTGATCGGGAGGAAATGGAGATTTTTGCAGTAACCTTCCTCTGGAGTGGGGTGGGAATGGAGATTTTACAGTATCCTTCCCTGCCACACCCACCAAGCCATGCCACTCCCATCAAGCCACACCCACAGAACTGGTAGTAAACATTTTTGAAACCTACCACTGCACCCAACCATACTTGTACCTCTTACAATAGCTAAGAGAATAGGTTTTACTGTATATCTTACCAGTGATGCTTGGGTAATGCTTTTAGCATGCTCTTAAGTCACTAGTAGGAATCTGACAGGGGCCTATAAATGAAACAGAGGATTAGAAGGAAGCCACCACGAAGTGGCAAACCATCTTCATACAATTGCCCCAAAACTCAGTATGACCATAGCCATGAAGGTACCAGGAATTTACTGAAAGGATTTTTTTTTCTATAACAAAGAGTTGTCACACATTATTTTAAAAAATTGATAATTTTAAAAATAAATCTGATATATGGTGAAGGAAAGGCATAACTCATGACCTATTAAATGTACATTCTGTTGTTTATAGATGCAAGCCATACCTTTATTTAGTGTGTAATTTAAAAACAAGCAGAAGCATAATCTCAGCTAGCAGATGGGGATCTCATAAACAACAAGCTAGTGTGTTTATCTTAGTGCATGAGCAAAGAGAAGAAATATTCTTCCCCGAGATACCTGTCTGAAGAAGCCCATTTCTTGTGACTCTGAAGGAAAGCAAAGCTGAACGAATGACCTGACTATATAGACGGTAAGTCTCTCTTCACTCGCACTCTGTGAAGAGTGCAATCGATTTGCCTCAATGAGGCATTTTGCTTCATGGAAATGCATTGCTGGGCTTCATCCTCACAAAGCTCCTTCCTGAGGTGAGACCTTCTGCCTCTTAGCCACTTTGCTTTGATGGAAGTGGCAGGTTCATGTTTGCTGCAGTTTCTACCTCAACCACAAGCCTGCAGGTATAGAAGTCCCACCAGGAGAGTCACAAAGGGCAAAGGTATAATTAAGGCAGGGATGGAGAACTAGGAGCCATCCCGTTGGCACTGAATACTACTCCCAGAATCCCTCATCATTCTTCCCAGTTGGAGTTCCTGGAAATCGTAGTGTAGGAAGTTAGCACCCATCCCTCTCCTAGAAAAATGAAATATTCTAGGAAATATTAAAAAGGCAGAATATTTCCCCTAAAAGAGAAATAGAAATCTTAAGACAGAAAGTCAGTCCCAGCTCCCTGCCTCCAGCAGATACTTTGGTTATTTACAAAACAAAAGGCTGGGCTAGCTTATCTACAACACAAAAGACCTTCACCCTCAGGACATAATAGAATTAGCCCTCACTCAAGATCCAAACCAGGACAAAGCCATTAAGCCATAATAGGAATTGACCAAAGCCCCTTCATCACCCAGCAAGATTCAATCAGGCCTGGGACTCAAGTTTCCCTACAACCTACGAAGTTACCCCTGCATGGGAGCCTGACAACCAATCAGAATACATTCCTTAAAAAGGAACAGGAAGCTCCAAGGCGGGGCCCAAGAGACAGTATAAATCTCTCTCCCTCTCTCACCCATGTGCTCTTTTTGCCCAAACCATTAAACCATCTTTCCAAGCAGTCTCCATATTTCCAGTGTCTTTCTTCCCACTTGGAACTGAACCCAGGTGGACATTTTTTCCAACAATTCCAACAAAAGAAACAGCAACTCCAGGTGTTGCTGTTTCTTCCAACAGCAACACCTGGAGGATCCCTAGCACTACATTGGAGGAGTGGTTCTAAAAAGTAAGAACAGTAAGCATTATTATAGAAAATACTGAACTATCCAGCCCTTTTGTGGATTATTTAAAATCAGTCTTCTTTTTCAGGTTCTTGAATGATTTGGAGATGGGGGGAACTTTAAAAAAAATCCTGATCAATGGAAAAAATTGGGGGGGGGAGATACTTAATTAACAGTTAACTGGTGGAACGTCTTGCCTCCAGAAGTTGTGGGTGCTCCATCACTGGAAGCTTTTAAGAAGAGCCATTTGAAATGGGTCTCCTGCTTGAGCTGAGGGTTGGACTAGAAGACCTCCAACATCCCTTCCAACTCTGCTATTCTATTATTTGTTATAGTCATTATAACTTAGTAAAAATTTCTGAACCTAGAAGTAATTCCTCTTTCAGCATATCCATTTGACATGCTAATCATTCAACGATCTGTTTCACACTAAGCCAGAATATGACTTGTTTGATTTTGGGTATTAACCCAGCTACTGTAGCTTCCAAGTCGGGAAGTGTGTGCTTTGTCATTGGGTCTGAACATACAAAACCGACTTCTCTTGTGACTTAGAAAATATGATGGCTTGACGTGATGTGCAAATCCAGGTGTAGCTATTTAAGCACCAGTGGGTTCTGACGCACCAAACATTCCGTCCAATGGAAAGCCTTTCTCTACCATCACTATTCCCAGTTGGGAGGTGTGTGTATGCGTACATTTCAACGTCTTCTCAAAAACCTTACTAGTCTTTTTAAAGAGCTGCGTTGTCTACAACTATTTTTTCCAAGATACCATTCCTCCAACTGACCAGATGGGGGTGGTGTCTGCTTTGCTTTAATCCACAGAAGACTGTGTTGTTATTGTTATAAAATGGGAGAGTTTATATACTGCTGATAAGATGGGAGTGGGGTGGGGTGGGGGATACATACCAAGACTGACATTCATTTCTGTCTGACTGAACATTGTCGGCATATCGTATTTCCTGCTTAGTTGCAGCCTGGCACATCTCCTTGGGGTGTGTGTGTGTGTGTGTAGGGGTGTGTGTGTGTGTGTTTACATTTGCATAGCTCCCTGAACTGCAGTAATGAATAGTTTCTGGGTGGAGGCCTTACTTTGACTCAGGGAGGAAAAAAGAAGGATGACAGATAAAAGTTATGGTGGATGCAAAAGTGTAGCTTTATATTTCTTTATAGCAATAGCACTTATATACCGCTTCACGGTGTTTTACAGCTCTCTCCAGCAGTGGGTTTCACTTACCTTTGCTACTGGTTCGCTCGTGTGAGCGAAGCGAGCGTGTGCACCACTTCTGCACATGCCCAGAGTCCCTTGGGAGTAGGGCGGCATAAAAATGCGACAAAATAAAATAATAAATAAATAAATTTGATGACGTTTGGGCGGGTCGGTGGAGTCTCCCACCGCCGCTGGTACCAGTTCGTCCGAACCGGGGCGAACTGGTAGCAACCCACCACTGCCCCTCTCTAAGCAGTTTACAGCATCAACCTATTGCTCCCAACAATCTGAGTCCTCATTTTACCAACCTCGGAAGGATGGAAGGCTGAGTTAACCTGGAGCCGGTCAGGATCAAACTCCACGCTCTGGGCAGAGTCAGCCTGCAATGCTACATTCTAATACTTCACTCTTACTATGAAAAAAAGGAGAGATGGATATTTGGGGAAAGAACAGATAACTAGTTTGATTCAGGTGATCTTCACAAGGCTAATGATAGCATTGCACCCCTTATTTATATACTCACATGTGAACATGAGGGTGTGTACAAGCAGCGCATGAGGATGATGGAAGGAACGAAAAGCCCAAGAATGTCCCCCCCCCCCATCTCTCCAACTTCTCCATCTGTTTCTAGTGTACAGAATATTTTGACAGGGCTTCCTGGAGGAAAACAATTTTTTAGGGTGAGGTGTTGGTAGTGCTAGTGTGTTGGTTCTTCATTCGTCTGCAATCTGAAATATTTCAGATCTCTTTTAGCCATACATAGAAAGTGTTCATATTATGAGTAAAAGCAG
Organism: Ptyas mucosa; assembly: GCA_012654045.1. Lineage (NCBI taxonomy): Eukaryota > Metazoa > Chordata > Lepidosauria > Squamata > Colubridae > Ptyas > Ptyas mucosa. The sequence continues at coordinate 20,018,983 of WNWU01000017.1, read as the reverse complement.
ACATCTTTTAAATATATGTTGATTTTGCAGTCTTAGGATTTGTGTAGGTGCTACACAAATTTCAAAATTAAAAAGCTTTTAAAAAAAACACCCCTCCTTTAGTATAATACTTGTGCTCCTTTTTGCTTCTCACATTATTGTATCTGTGGGTTTGCTTGATGATCATCCACCTGGTTTTCCTGGATGAGGATATCTTGGTGAGGAACACAGGCCCCGTGTTTATAAGCTTTATTGATGAGCATCTGGGTCACTGGTGAAATCCAATTTTTTTTACTACCGGTTCTGTGGGCGTGGCTTGGTGGGCGTGGTGTAGCTTGGTGGGCATGGCAGGGGAAGGATACTGCAAAATCTCCATTCCCACCCCACTCTGGGGCCAGCCAGAGGTGGCATTTGCCGATTCTCTGAACTGCTCAAAATTTCCGCTACTGGTTCTCCAGAACCTGTCAGAACCTGCTTGATTTCACCCCTGATCTGGATGCAGCAAAGACATTTTTTGTAAGAAACATTTTCTTACAACCCGCAATGCTGTCACAAGGTGCATACTCAAAGTTGTACTCATTTTGTATAAGGATTGTCATATTGCCCAGCATCAGTTATGGTAGAGAGTTGTTCCCAATTGAAGCTGTCCTATCAAACAACAAGATAGACCCAGGATTTTTTTTTTTAAATGCAAGTTTAGCTCTGGATGCCAGAACAGCATGCCTAACTTTTACAAGAAACGATAAAAAGAGTTGGCCAAACAGAGATCAAGCCAATATTAGTGAATCAGATTGTTCAGGCTCGCAATCATGGCCTTCCAAGAATTTCAGAAAGAATAAGATTTTTTTCTGTGTTCGTGGCTTGGTGGTGGTGGTGGGGGTGGGGGTAAATGTGACTGGGTGGGCGTGGCCAACTTTTTAAAAAAAAAACTTTTCAAAGCATTTTTTCTAATGCTTTGAAAAGCCTCTGCCGATCAGGCAACTCAGCTGGGATTGTCAGAGAGGCTTTTTAAAAAATACCTCTCTGACGATCCCAGCTGAGTTGCCTGACCGGCAGAGAGGTATTTTTTAAAAAGCCTCTCTGCCAATCAGGCAATTCAGCTGGGATCGTCAGAGACTTTTCAAAGCATTTTTTTACCACCTCTTTTTTTACAACCTCTTTGGCCAAGAGGTTGCAGAAAAAAATGCTTTGAAAAGCCTCTGATGATCCCAGCTGAGCCGCGCGATCATCAGAGGCTTTTTCTTTTACTTTTCAAAGCATTTTTTCGTCGGAAGATGTTGTAGAAAAATGCTTTGAAAAGTTTTTTTTTAAAAAGCCTCTGATGATCATGCGGCTCAGCTGGGCATGGGGGGGGGGGCGTGCAGGGATTTTTGCTACCGGTTCTCCGAACCACCCGCCGCCATCGCTACCGGATCGGGTGATCTGGTCCTAACTGGGAGCATTTCACCCCTGATTCAACCCCATCCCCTTGACAGGGTGGGCTTATTTGTTTAAATCGTTTTTAGACCCACCCATCTCCCCAGTGTGACATTGAGTAGTATACAAGGGTTAAAGCCACCAGCACAAGATTTACAAAAAAACAATGCCATGACACAATCCAGTTCCTAAAGAATAATCACATTAACCAGTAGAGCTCATTTAACTGCATGGCCCCAAATGCCTGGGAGACAGCCAGTTCTGTGATGTTTTACAAAAGTCGTAGTGTCAGGGCTACCCTAATCTCTGGAGGGTTGCTGTTCCACAGGCAGATTGCTGCCCTAGAGAAGGCACAACGTGGAATGAATAAGATGACGTTATGTAATAGAAGAGCCCTGGAGCACGCCCCCTAGATTTGGTGGGTGAGCAGACACAAAGGGAGACAGGCAGTCCTGCAAATAGCCTGGCCCTATGCCATGTAGGAATTGCACCCGGAAGCCCACTAGGGAGCCAGTGCAGCTCACACAGCCTATATAAGCGTAAAATTACTGGTGCCAATCCATTTCTGGACCAGCTGCAGCTTCCAAATGCTCTTCAAAAGCAGCCCTTAGAGTATGGCATAGTAAAACAACCAGGAGGTAGCTAATGTGAGCCACCATGACCAAGGTCTCCCTACCCAGGAAGGTGGTGGGGTTAGCATACAAGATGACATCAAATAATATAAGGGGTTGTAGCTTTCAGAAAGGAAATGTTATTTGTATTCTCATGCAAGAGAAGATGAGGATTGATGCCCTCTCACCATCTTCTGCAGGAAAGATGCCAGTGCACAGGGTTATACTTGTACTCCAGCTATGGAAAAGCATACAATAGCTTGCTGCAAATAAAATCACCCATTCAGTCACAGCTGCAGAATTGCCTTAAAAGGCTGGTTTTTAACTTCCCAGAAGGGAAATGCAGAGTTATATTTGCAGGTGTTCCAGTTGGGTTAACTGCAAGGGTTGCTCTTGAAGATCTTGCCCGTGCTGTATCTGGGAAAGCTATGCCTCCCCCCTCCCCCCCCAAAAAAGAGCCATTCTTGCAAACACGAGAGATGCACTTGGCTGCAGATGAAGGAAGAGATGGATTTTGTGGGAGGAATTTGCATTGAGGCCAGGAGATCAAATGGGTTGACTTGGAGAAGCACCATTAGGCCCTGGGCTGAAGGTTTCTCGGTGCCATTCTACAAATAGCTACATTGGTAGCTCATAATTTCACGATCACAGAATTTCTAACATAATTTAATCAAGAATAAGGGGCTAGCACTGTGCCCGCAAGAATGCTGTCTGAATAACAAATCTCATTTATATTCTGAGTTAATAATAGCTTCTAGATGAAATTACACTAGGCTGTAATAGATTCAGATATTACATGCTGGACAAAGTTGTAATCTGAACTCGGCAATTGTGTCCTTCTCTATGCCTTACCTTAATCCTGTCTTTATAGTCTGAAGTGTACACTTGTATGGGATTAAAGAGCTAAGCCAATTTAGCAATTTCATCTTTTAGCAAAAAATATTTCTCAATTGCTCTGGTGGTGTTCTAGTGTTCTGCAAAGGCAGTATAGGAAAGAAATTATTTGAGTCTGATCCTTCTCCGTCTATTTTAACCAGAAATTCTGGATTCATCGTGCTAATTCTGGTCATAAGAACATTTCCAAAAACACACGAAACAAGGCAGTTGTATAACCAGGATGACTAAATACTTTTTAAGAATGAAGTATTTAATACTTTTTAATTTTCTTCTTGAATGAAATATTTTATAACACAACTATTCACCTTCCAGCTTGAAGAATATATTTTACCTGTTTATTTATTTTTGGTTTTATATTCAACTTTCTCCAGGATCTTGAGGTTCCATTATATGAGTTTCCCTTGTAACTACTCTACTCTGGCATAAAACTGGGAGAAACCACTCTGGCATAAAACTGGGAGAAACCACTCTGGAATAAAACTGGCCTAAATCAGGAGTGGGAAATTATGGCCCTTTTATGCCTTGTGGACTTCAACTCCCAGAATTCCTGAGCCAACCATGCTGAAGCCCACAAGTCATAAAGGAGCCGTTGTTCCCCACCTCTGACCTAAATTATCCAATGATCCACTTGGTTGAATGCAGACTTGCCCAGTGGTCTCCCCAGTCCTCATCTAAGAGTTGAAATGCCTCATATGTTGGGTGGATGGCTCACTTTTTCACTGCCTTGCTTGATCTCATCTAATAAGGTTTTTAAAAACATCTTCATGCTTCTCTAGCTCTTCATTCAAAATCACATCATTCTTAAATTCCCTGTTCTTTGGAAACTGATCAGCCAGAACTCTGTCAGGGCGACTTCATAAGTTCTATTGAATGAGCCTAAAGTCAATAACATTAGAAGAAGCCACTAAAGTCAAGAGATCAAGTCAAGACTGAGGATGGCTTACCATGTAACAGAATAACTGAGGATATTAGGAGTCGATCAAAGTTCAGGAAAACAGGGATTAAATAGAACAGGAAAACCTCTCCATGAAGAGCCAATAACTTGTTAGAGTGGATAGGAATGAGTCCAAGTCTCGGATCTGATATCATGCTTACAAGGTAGAACAGACTAAGAAACAAATGGCATACAGGTTAGGACTGTAGTACTTTTATTATAACAGTCCTTGTGAAATTGAATACAGTCCCCCACTTCAATTAATTTTGTGTGACCTAGTGAAGAGCTTGTTGGAAGCATTTTCTCTTTTTAGTTTCTTGGCTTGGGCTCAAGGCCCACTTATCTAACTGGCAACAGCTCTTCCATCTGTTCTTTAAGGCCATTCCCTATGCCTTCTATATCTTCTCCATGCTCTTACACCTTCATTGGGTAATAAGATTGCTGAATCCAGTACCCAGTGATGAGAAGGATATTTCATGGATATTAATTTCATTAATCCAGCTACCATTCTTGGTCAATGGAAGGTTGATCAGCTTTATTTCATTAGGATGAGAGCTGAAAATTCTTTATAGGACCCTGCAATTTTAAGGGCTAAAACTAAGAAAGCAGGAATTAAAGCTGGGCAGAAATGTTGTGTAAACATGGAGAAGATTTCCTTCAACATAGGAAAAAAGAATAGCTAACAAGCAATTTATTTGAAAAAATGTTTTTAAAAGGCTTGGAAATAAACCCTGGATGTGACATGCACCTAAATGAAAGAAACAAAATGTTAAAAAGTTATGATATCTGTGTAGTTACTTACCAAGCACATCTAAATTATATTAAAATAGCCAAAATATCTGTACAATCTCTAAGGCATGTCACAACTTTTGAGCACCCCTAATGTTTGGAAATTGAAAGGCGATTCCTGCCAACTTTGTATCACCTGCAAATTTGATGAGTACCCCTTCTATTCCATCATGTAAGTCATTTATGAAGATATTGAAGAGTACTGAGCCTAGGACGGAGCCTTGTGGTACCCCACTGCTTACTTCCCTCCATGTAGATGTAGTTCCATTAAGGACTACTCATTGAGTGCAGTTTGTCAGCCACTTACAAATCCATCTGGTGGTGATGCTGTCTAACCTACAGTCAAGCAGTCTTCTTCGAAGCATCTGCATTTTAGAACCTCTTGGTGATTGCATGGGCTGTGGTTGAGATGTAGCTCTTGTACACCAATGTATTATATCCAGTGGTGAAATGCAAAATTTTTTGCCACTGGTTCTGTGGGTGTGGCTTGGTGGTGGTGGTGGTCATGTGACTGGGTAGGCGTGGCCACCTTTTTTTTTTACTTTTTAAAAGCATTTTTTACTACCTAATAGGTTGCGCGGCACAGCTGTGATCGTTGGAACCATTTTTTACTTTTTAAAGCATTTTTTTACTACTAATAGGTCATGCAGCACAGCTGTGATTGTTAGAACCTTTTTTTACTTTTTAAAGCATTTTTTTTACTACCAGTTGGGTCAAAACGGTAGTTTTTGTCACTACCGGTTTGCCCGAACCAGAGCGAACCGGTAGCATTTCACCCCTGATTGTATCTCTTGATTTGTACTTCCAGCCTGAGTTCTTGTTTGCTGATGGGAAGGATTGCATCAAACTGAGCGCTATACCAATCTGTTTTGGTGATAGGATTCCCACTGCCTCAGACTGACATCTATATATCCAGTTTCCTGAGTGGCAATCTCTGAAAAGTTCATGGGTTCCAGATAATTGGTGTAATGAATAATTAATTCCACCAGTACTTGCATTTGGCCATATGTCTTGCTGCATGTCATTATGTTGATATGAGGGAAAAACAGGTCCACAGAATCAATTTTATGTCTGCAAAGGTCATGACTCGAATGACTTACAGTTTCACAACTGACATGTTGAAGCTAGAATGTGATCCTTTCTCTATTTTGTCCTTTTGTTTTTATGCCAGGAAGAGATTTCAGCTTTCTTTGTCTATTACAGATGCAAGACTAATTAAGATGTATAGTTAAGATCTTTGTCCCGTAGACTTCCAAGAATAGTACCATATTCGTTGGAGGCTATCTAAAGCACAGTACACAGAGGAGTAAATATATGTGAACATATATATGCCATGCTATGGAGAGCTTCCTAGGGCATTCATCATTTGGTGAAACCTCAGGGGGTTTATGCAATGCGAAAGGAAGAGTCCTGAAGTGATACCAGATGTTATTGTGGGCAAAGTTGAGAAATCTCTGATGCGTGGATCTAAACGGAATGTATAACTTCCGTCAGGATGACTCATGAAGAATTTTCCAATCAGGAGAAGGTGATACTGTTTCAGAACTAGTACCAGGAGTGAAATCCAGAAGATTCGGACAGGTTCTGGAGAACCGGTAGTGGAAATTTTGAGTAGGTTTGGAGAACTGGCAAATACCACTTCTGGCTGGCCCCAGAGTGGGGTCGGAATGGAGATTTTGCAATATCCTTCCCCTGGAGTGGAGTGGGAATGGAGATTTTGCAGTATCCTTCCCGTGCCATGCCCACCAAGCCATGCCCCTAGAACCGGTAGTAAAAAAAAATGGATTTCACCACTGACTAGTTCTATTGGGAATCTGGAAAATTAGTCGCCTGTCAGAGAAAAACTGAAAGGAAATGCCTTTGCAGAAGCAGAAACTGATGGAGATGTAGAGTGTTTAGAACCTCTTCCCTCCATGCAGTTCTAGAGAGCCAAGATTAGGTACACTGGAAGGGCTGTGAGATGCAGTGTGTGGTTAAAGCTAAGAGCTGGCAGGAACAAGAGTGCTCCGGCTAATTAATCAAGCAAGCAGCACTGAAGAGACAGCCAACCCAACAGATTTAATCAGAGTCAGCGTTCACTCTCAAGAGTTATTTGCAATTGAAAGCGGTGTTTTCTAATCTTTCTCCAGACAGCTGGACTTTGGACAGTTCTATCTACAACCTTTTTTTGCTAGCTTGTCTCTTAAACCTGACTCTGCTGCCTGAACAATTGAGCTGTGAACATTGCTCATTCTATTTGTTTTTTTTTAAATTCCAAACTCTGGGCTTTTTTTTCCAGGTACCTGTTTCCCCTGCCAAAGGGATAGCTGTAAAAGGGGAGAGCCTCTGAGAAGTCCACTGATGGTAAGAAGTCATTTGGCAAGGTGGCCTCTGCAACGGAGGGCTCCAACTTCTCTCAATGTTAGCAAGCTATTCCTAACGTTCCATAAAGTCTGCCTTTACGGGATCTAATTTTTTCATTTCTTAATTGCCCTCTACAATTCAGATCCAGTGTGACTTCTCAAGCCTGAAGAAGGATAATTCTGTAAGATTGCATCCTAATGTTCCAATGGAGCACATTATGGAAAACAGACAAATATTTCAGGGAATCTTCTCTGCTCTTTGGCCTCCAGGAAACGTTATGCTTTTTGTTCACGTGCCCTCGAATCTGACGGAGGGAAAGAGGATGAACGATTCATAAAGACTTCTCAGTGTATTGATTGTGGTATGCTGTTATGTATCATCCAGTGGCGGAATTCAAATTTTTTTACTACCGGTTCTGTGGGTGTGGCTGGGTGGGCATGGCAGGGGAAGGATACTGCAAAATCTCCATTCCCTCCGCACTCCTGGGGGGAAGGATATTTCTAAAGCTCCATTCCTACCATACTCTAGGGCCAGCTAGAGGTGGCATTTGCCGGTTCTCTGGACTACTCAAAATTTCCGCTACTGGTTCTCCAGAACCTGTCAGAACCTGCTGAATAGCACCCCTGGTATAATCTATATATGAAACATTACCACCGTTCTTCAGGAAAATGGCAGGCTCTCTGGGCATGACAGGGGCATCGCTGCAGGAGACTGCAGGGCTACTGCTAGAGAAAGAAGAGCAAGGGATAGTGGCCTCAAGCAGAAGGTTTGGGAAGGTGACAGCAAGGTACTGTCCAGAAGGAAGACCAGAAGGAACCCCAAAAGCTGGCTGGATGACTTTGGGACAGTTCTCTTCTCTCAATGCAACCTCCCTCACAGGGTTGTAGCTGTGGGGAAAATAGGAGGGGGAAGGAGGATTAGGTATGTTCACTTGCTTTGAGCTAAAGCAATAAAGGCAGGATAAAAATCAATCAATCAAATAAACGAACAAACAAATAAAAAAAACTTTACCTGGGCCAAGAGGTATTCCAGTCTTTAAATCAGTGGCTCCCAATCTTTTGGGCACCAGGGACTGGTTCTGTGGAAGGATTTTTCCACAGTCTGGGGAGGGTTGTTTCGCATGCTACCTAGATCTCATGCGCACAGTACTGGTCCATGGCCCGGAGGTTGGGGACCTCTGCTTTAAATGATCCAGTGTAGGCCACTCTGCAAAAGGGAGCAAGGTCAGAGAAACAGATTTTAAAAATGGCCGAGGTTGGAAATTTAATGAACTATACAATTTCAACCCATATTAAGTTATTCCTACTAATCCCTAGTATTTGAACAGTGAGCAAAAAGGAAAAAGGCAAATTTCCTCATACCATTTCCGAATTGCCCACACCACTTGCATATGGAAGAAGCAGTTGGATGATTCAGAGCAATGGGGAGATTCTTCCCAGGGGCAACAGAAATTGGGAGCAAGTAGGAAACAGCAGCTGTTGCCTGATGTTCCTGTCAGTGGTGGGTTGCTATTGGTTTGCCCTGGATTGGGTGAACCGGTAGTGGTGGGAGGCTCCGCCCACCCACCTGGACGCCACTGTGCATGCGCAGAAGTGTCGCATGCGTGTGTGAGCGTGCGTGCACCCACAAGTGAACCAGTAGCAACGGGTCTTGAAACCCACCCCTGGTTCCTGTGCTACTCACTGTGTCTTAGAGCAGGGGTCTCCAACCTTGGCAACTTTAAGACTTGTGGACTTCAACTTTGCTGGCTGAGGAACTCTGGGAGTTGAAGTCCACAAGTCTTAAAGCTGCCAAGGTTGGAGACCTCTGTTTTAGAGAGATTTCTCACAAACAGCCCATAACTTTACTAAAGCTTTTCTGATGAGGGAAAACCAACCATCCCTAACTGCTATCCTGAATCACATATTCTGGCTTCCTAAATATATTTATTCATAAACCAGATAAATACTCTAGGTGTGCCTGACATTAAGCCACTAAGGAAGACACTAGAAAACCCCTAATCCAGGCTCAAACTAATACAATCTGTCTCTTTTCAAATATAGCCTCTAGGATTAACGGCTTGTTGCGTGAACACACCTTTGTGTTCTCAGCATGGAGCAAAGCTAATTTGCCACACCGAAGCAAAGGGGCTCACCTCACTTCTCTTTGATATGGTCTTCTTCACAGTAGGAAACATCACTTCCACTGCTTCCCTGAATGGGGAATGACCTGCACGTGCCCAGAAGCCCATTTTCTCAGCTATTTTATTTTATTTTATTTAAAAAAAATATTTTTTTTCACAAGCCTTGGTAGAAACCAAGCACCCCTTTGAGGATTTCCACATCTTTTTATGAAAGATCACTTCAGTCCCGTGGTGAAATTCAATTGTTCTTACTACCGGTTCTGTGGGCGTGGCTTTACGGGGGTGGCATGGCTTGGTGGGTGTGGCTTGGTGGGCATGGCAGAGGAAGGATACTGCAAAATCTCCATTCCCACCCCACTCCAGGGGGAGGATATTGCAAAATCTCCATTCCCACCCCACTCTGGGGCCAGCCAGAGGTGGTATTTGCCGGTTCTCTGAACTACTCAAAATTTCCGCTACTGGTTCTCCAGAACCTGTCAGAACTTGCTGGATTTCACCCCTGCGTCAGTCCATCTGGCTTCATTACAGAAAGTTGTATTTCTGTAAGTGCTATTAATCCTCGTGTCATTCCTTATGATCTGCAGTGCGCAGGGATGACTCAAGGGAAGACCCAATGTGCCACCTTGGAGACCCTTTTTTCCCCCTTTCTTTTTCTTTTTTCCTCCTCCCCCAGCCCCCCCCCCCCCCGAGCATTGGTTTATTTATAGAAATGCTGTATGCCTTGCTACTTCTTGGAAGCAGAAATAGCCCCAAAGTCGTCAGATGAAGAAAGCCAATTTACTTGACAAAAACATCCATTAAATTTATCACCCCTGGATGCTGCAAAATAATCAATTAGCATGCTTCACTTGGGAATGACTAATTGAACTGCCATGTATATAGGCAGCGGAGTCACTTGTGTAAGCTAAATATGAATACCTTTCGAAGGCAGGAAATGTGTTTTAGATAAATTGCTGATCCTCACAGTTTCCCACCCAGCGCCTATTCCCACATTCACCCTTCCCTCTGTTTGTTCTAAAAGCTCACTGATCAAAATACCTTCTGTTTAAAGTTGATTTCCTCCCCCCCCACCTTTGTTCACTTTGATTCAACGTTGTATGGACGAATAACTTTGGGGGGGGTGCAAATAGTCCAATTGGACAATGGCTGCAATTATTCCCTTTCAATACTTTAGGCCTCCCACTTTCTTGGAGAAAGCAAGCATTTAAAGCAACATGACTGTCAGGCCAGGGATAGCATAATCCAGGCATAGCTACCGGGGGTGGGGGTGGGGGGCATGAAAAATAGGATCTGAAATTTCCTAATCAACGTTGAATTGGGAACATCTGTATTAGGGAGCTGAGCATACTCCCATCAGTTCAGCGGGGACATCAATCTAAGAAATATTCATGTCAGTTCAAGGAGCACGTGGATCTTTTTCTGTAGGCAATTTGCCCAATTCATTCAAATAATGAGCAAATAAATAAATCTGCTTCTTCTGTTTGAATGGGAGAGGAAGCCATTATGGCATGCACTGAACTCCTGAACTCATAAGAAGCGAATGAGTCGGGTCCAAAATCTGCAACAAATCACATCCTCTCATAGAATATTTTATGGTTAGCCATCTCTTCTTTTTCTTCACTTGCCTCCAGGTAGACCAATTATTCCTTACTACAAAAAACAACAACAATCACCTCTACTGCTACGCCTACATAACACACGCATACCGAAACACACAGGTACACACAGAAAGGCATACATTCATGCATCTTTATTAATTTTAAATCTAATGCAGGCAGGGGTGTCAAACTCGTCCTGCAGGCCGGATGAGTCACGTGCCGGCCATGCCCACACCCGGTTTAGCGAAGGGGGAAAAAGTCACAATACGTCAAGCGATGATAACGTAATGTCGCGAGTTTGACACTTGTGACCTGGTGGATCTGACCCACACATGATGATGCAGGCAACATCATCTAGTGGCTCTGTATTTCAGTACCGGTAGTCCTTGACGTACGACCACAACTGAGCCCAGAATTTATGTTGCTAAGTGAGAAATTTGTTAAGTGATGTTTTGTCCCATTTTATGACTTTTCTTGCCACATTTTGTTAAGTGAATCACTGCAGTTGTTAAATTAGTAACAAGGTTATTAAGTGAATCCAGCTTCCCCATTGACTTCGCTTCTCAGAAGGGGATCACATGACCCTGGGATACTACAACTGTCATAAATGTGAGTCAGTTGTCAAGCATTCAGAATGCAGATCACGTGACCAGGAGGAATGCTACAATAGTCGTAAGTGTGAAATATGGTCATAAGTCACTTTTTTCAGTGCCATTGTAAGTTCAAACAATCACTAAATGAACTCTTGTAAGGCGAGGACTATCTTTATTGTGGGCATGGTAGTTCAGTATATCTCTGGATATACATTTAGCGACCGTTCAAAGTTACAACGGCATGTAAAAAAGTTATTTATAACCATTTTTCACACTTACGACCACTGTAGCATCCTCATCATCATGTGATCAAAATTCAGATGCTTGGTAACTGGTTCATACTTATGACCATTGCTGTGTCCTGGGGTCCTGTGATCACTTTTTGCAACCTTCTGACAAGCAAAATCAACGGGGAAGCCAGTTTCACTTAACAACCATGCTACTAACTTATCTACTGCAGCGATTCACTTAACAACGGTGGCAAGAAAGGGGGCAAAACTCACTCTACTAATGTCTCACTTAACAACCGAAATTTTGGTCTCAATTGGGGTCTTAAGTCGAGGACTGCCTGCATAGATAACTTCTGGTTTGGATTATTACCCTTTCTGCAGACAGACACGTTATTTGGAGACTTTACAATGTGATTGTTTTAGGAGTTCTGACAGATGCAGGAGGCAGCTCATTGGCTGAGGAACCATAGCATATAATATTGCATCTACAGTATGCTAAAGGTTCTGCTATTGAGCAAGCTACCTGATAGTACCCCAAACCCCAAAATACCTGGAATCATATTACTTTCAAGGTTTCCCCCCCATATAATCCATGTTATATAATTTACAGTCTATATAATTTAATAATAAAAGATTGCCTGCCCATGCTCTACAGCAGTGTTTCTTAACCTTGGCGACTTTAATTCCAATTCTCCATGCTGGCGGGGGAATTCTGGGAGTTGAAGTCCACACATCTTAAAGTTGTTATGGTTAAGAAACACTGCTCTATAGCATGCAACCTAATTGCAGTGAGAAATGGTTCTGCTTTCCCCCCGTTCTTTGTATTCTAATCAGTCTCTTGCAGGGGTGAAATCCAAATTTTTTCCCTACCGGTTCTGGCTTGGTGGGTGTGGCAGGGGAAGGATACTGCAAAATCTCCATTCCCTCCCCTCCTGGTGGAAAGATATTGCAAAATCTCCATTCCCACCCCACTCTCGGGCCAGCCAGAGGTGGTATCTCCGAACTACTCCGAACTACTCAAAATTTCCGGTACCAGTTCTCCAGAACCTGTTAGAACCTGCTGGATTTCACCCCGGTCTCTTGGCATACTGTATTTATATATCCCTTTGTCCAAGTATGACTTTCATGCCCCGGTTCCATTTTTCTCAAGTGCTGATCAGGAAAAATGGTTTTTACCTCTGAAATGCAATGAAGACCTGAGTAAAATCTCATTAAAATCTGACTGAGTCCTTCTTCTGGCCTTCCCCTACATTAGAATGTCTCACGGATTTAGGAGCATTGAAAAGCTAACTGTGCCGAGCACAAAAAGGCAGTGTTTTCATACTGAAACCTATGTTTTGGAATTCTCTACTTTCTGCTTCCACATAGAGATATCTAAAACTACTCTTAAAAATAAATAATTGGGATTTGGCTGAGTACAAATTCAAGAGTAGCACAAGTAGTTCATACACGATGGATTTTCAATATCCCACAATTTGAACCATTGAGGTGATATAAAAGATAAGTCATGTCTGATTTCAAGTGCTCTCTTCCAGGCATCCTTGAGTTGATAGAAAACTTCCTTGAATTGTACCAGCTTCAAATCTGATACCCCTCATTGTCAAGCTCTTTCTTGCCTCCATCACGTCTGGTCAGATTTCCTGCTGAATGAGGCGGGCCTGGTGTTGTTTGTGCAGCACCAGATAAGGAGTTTATTCTTCTAACTTTGCTAGCCTTCCTTTTCTGCTTACTACCAGCCAGTGAAAAAGGATCTACCAATTACTGTATGGGATGCAGCAAGAATGGGGCAGGTCAAACTCAAAGACCGTCCATCAGAAGCTGTGGTGGTGCATTGGTTAGAATGCATTATTGCAGGCTAACTCTGCCCACAGCCTGGCGTTCGATCCTGAGCGGCTCAAGGTTGACTCAGCTTTCCATCCTTCTGAGGTTGGTAAAATGAGAGCCCAGATTGTTGGCGGCAATATGCTGATTCTGTAAACTACTTAGAGAGTGGTATAAAGCAAAATGAAGTGGTATATAAATCTAAGTACTATTGCTACAGCTATCATTCCGAGATCCTTCATATTCACCTCCTTGTTGTTGTTAGTTGCAAAATTGTGTCCAACCCATCGCAACCCCATGGACAACATCCCTCTAGGCCTTCCTGTCCTCTACCATCCTCTGGAGCAGGGGTCCCCAACCTTTTGGACCTCAGGGACCACTAAATTCATAATTTTAAATCCTGCAGACCACTAATATGATCTGCCTAATGACTGGCCGGGTGGACGTGGCCAACTCGATGTCACTCACATCGAGGGGTACCTTGCCGGCCTTTACTTGCCCGTCCCCTCCCACCCACTCCTTGCCTGCCCGCCCAGGCTCCTTGAGGCCCCAATGGGAAGCAGTTGTTGGAACTAAGCAGCCATCATGAGAAAGAGTTGGCAAAACAGCTGGCTGAGTTAAAATTGGATCTGACCGAGAAGGAGGCTCAGCAGAAGCACCTCACTGAGGACTATGAGCATATCCTTTCCAAGCAGAGGGAAGACTTGCTGGAGTGCAAGGCCAGGTACCAGCGCCTGGAGGCTCAGTGGGCTGAGATGGTCAGCCAGTTCCAAGCCATGATGCAGTCTCACTGGAAGAAGGCCTTCTGGCTCTTTGCCACCAGTGATGCTTCCCTCCAGCCTTCGCCCAAAGCCAACCAGGAGGCTGAAGCAGACCCCAAGTCGGAATTTCTGCCCTCCTCTGCCCTGCACAAAAAGACCCCGAAGGGGGAGACTCTCTGCAGCAACACAAATGTTCATTGCATGTATCCGGCCCAGGGACCATATTTTGAGGATCCCTGATTTAGTGCAATATAAAAAATGCAAATAATTTTTCTGCAGACCACCAAAATTTTCTCGCAGACCACCAGTAGTCCATGGACCACCAGTTGGTGACCACTGCTCTGGAGTCCATTTAAGTTCACGCCTACTCCTTCAGTGACTCCATCCAGCCACCTCATTCTCTGTCGTCCCCTTCTTCTTTTGCCCTCAATCTTTCCCAGCATTAGGCTCTTCTCCAGTGAGTCCTTCCTTCTCATTAGATGGCCAAAGTATTTGAGTTTCATCTTCAGGATCTGGCCTTCTAAAGAGCAGTTAGGGTCGATCTCCTCTAGGACTGACCGGTTTGTTCGCCTTGCAGTCCAAGGGACTCACAGGAGTCTTCTCCAGCACCATAGTTCAAAGGCCTCACAACTTTCACAGCCATACATTGCAACTGGGAAAACCATAGCCTTGACTATACACACTTTCATTGGCAGGATGATGTCTCTGCTTTTTAGTATATTTTATTATGCACCTCTTACTGCAACCCAAACATCCTAGACAGTAGTGGGTTTCAATTGAGTTTGCTACTTGTTTGCTCGTGTGCATGTGTGCGCTTGCACATGTGCACAATGCTGCTGAGCATGCATAGAAGCATCCGGGTGGATGGGTGGAGCCTCCGGCCGCCACCATTACCGGTTTGCCCAATCCGGGATGAACCGGTAGCAACCCACCACTGATCCTAGACCATTGCAATTCAGGAAGGAGGAGGAAGAGGAGGAGGAGATCATTGTTACAAAGGGAGCTCAGTCACACAAACAGCACACTTACTTAGGATTTCACCCCCTTATTTACATTGGTGCTTGTGTGTGTCAGAGTCAAGATAACAGCTGCACCTGAAAGGGGATGAGGTTTCAATTATCTGTCCACAGCCGCCATCTTGACCTTTTGGACAACCCTTCCTTGTAGATTCCCCTGGATCGTAATATTGCTTTATTAACATACACATGCAAACACAATCACAAAAGACAACATCTACAGTAAATAAAGGCAGTCAGATTATTCTAGGACCCGCCGCAGAAAATATCAATAACATCTCTTTCCATTTCCTGACAGCTTTTGCTCTCCTTTCACAAGATCCCATCATCTACCTGAGAAAGCCTCCTCTCCCTGTCTAAGCAGAAGTCTGCCTCTTTGTGCGAAATAGATTCCTTGTTGGCGTTGACACCTCTCTCATCAAAGCCAAATCTACAACTGCAGCTATATCTAGTGTCTAGATATAGAGAATCAGGACAGCGAGGGAGGGAGAAATTTCCTTTGCTGAGGGAATATCTCCTCCTCCTCCTCCTCGTTACAAATGACAGAAAGAAAGAAAAAAAGAATAATGCGGTTTAAGTAATTGGGTTAGGAATGACCTAATTAGGACAGTCAGAGATGTTGGTGAGGGATTAACAGAAGCTTCTTGTCATTCAAGGCTGATCATTCTTGAGTCGTTTACCCAAGCAGTGGCTAATGAGGTACACACACAGCCCCCCTTTCTTCACTGAGTTTATTTAAAAATCAGGACACTGGTTGCATCTCTTCGGACTCACACGTTTTATTAAGAAATCTAAACTTTCCTCTGCTACAGGCAGCCCTCGCTTAATGACCACAATTGAGAAAGGCAAAGCGACACGGGCTAAGCGAAACATGACACGATAAGGATAGGCTTATGACTTCATTTCTACCATAGTCTTTAAGTGAATCGCATGACTGCAAATTGCAATTATATTCCCAGCTTCTCAATTGATTCTGCTTGCAGAAAGCCAGCTGGGAAGTGTACAAAAGGTGAAAGCGTGACCACGGGATGCAGCGATGATCATAAATGCAAGAACTGATTGCAAAGTTGCTTTTTCAGCCCAGTCATAATTTCAAACATTCGCTAAGTAGGCAGACATTAAGGGAGATCTGCCGGTACATTTTATTCAGTATTCCTGACTTGATAAAGGAAAAATTAGAACTAAAAATTAGCAATTTAGAACTAAGGAGAAATTTCCTGACAGTTAGAACAATTAATCGGTGGAACCAGAAGTTGTGAGTGCTGCAACACTGAAGGTTTTTAAGAAGAGATTGGACAACCATTTATCTGAAGTGGTGTAGGGTTTCCTGCCTGAGCAGAGGGTTCAACTAGAAGACCTCCAAAGTCCCTTCTAACACTGTTATTATATTATAACACCAAGAAGAGCCTTGGTGGCGCAGCAGACTGAAGTGCTGTTAACTAGCACCAGCTGCCTGCAATTACTGCAAGTTTGAATCTCACCAGGCTCAAGGTTGACTCAGCCTTCCATCCTTCTGAGGTAGATAAAATGAGGACCTGGATTGTGGGGGGCAATAAGGTGACTTTGTATAAAAAAGAACACCGCTTGGGGGGGGGGCGAAAGCCCTACTAAGCAGGTATATACAAAAGTATGAAGGCTATTGCATTGTAAGCTGCCCTGAGACTCCAGAGAAGGGCGGAATATAAATCGAACCAATAAATAAATAATTAATAAAGTTTTTGGAGTATATGACACACCGGAGTATAAGACGCAGCTTGGTTTTTGGGGAGGAAAATAGGGGGGAAAAAAATCTGCCTACCAGGTATTCATCTGGCTAGCCTTAGTCTGGTCAGCTTCAGCACATTAGTTTGCTGTTTTTTAAATCCCCTGCTTTGGGATAAAAAAACATCTTCTAAGGGCAGCTGAGTGGAAGCAGCAATGAGAAAAGCAGGTAAAGCGGGGGTGGGGAGGGCAGAGATCGCTTCACTCGGCTATCGCCTCATTAGGGCTGAAAAAAGCTTTTAAAAAGCTACATTTAGAGTATAAGACACACATAAATTTTCAGGCTCTTTTGGGGGGGGAGGTGCGTCTTATACTCCAAAAAATACGGTAAATTGAAATATCGAGAAGCTTTTACAAAGATATTTCAGCTTGTATAGTAACAAATGCATTTGAGAGTTGATAGATTTCTCTGGCAGAAAGCGCCCTCCCTCTTTTTTTTTTTTTAACCTGTGAACTTCTAGCCCCCAGAGTAAATCCCTTTTAAGAAGACTTTCTTATTCTGACACACCATATACATTAATACCACGGTGATCTAAAGGGAACTCCTTTAGCACTGAAGAAGTAGGTCAGTCAACATAGTGGCTTGTTGCCTTTAACTGACAATCTTTGCTTTTCCTTTGCGCTTTTTTTTTGTTTTGTTTACTTGGCGAACGGGATTTCCCACTCCCACCCCCCAACCTTTTCTCTTGCTTCATTGTGATAAGGTATTGCAGGGATGCTGGAGATGGCTTTCAGTTCATTGAGTTATCTGACAAGGACTGAGGTGGGCACTTGATGAAATTAAACCCTCTTGCCTGCTTTGCCACAATAAATTTTAGGATTAGAGAGCAAAGTTTGCCCGCTAAATAAATCATCTTTAATTCAGAATCTATTTATGCAGATGGAAATGGATACATCAATTTCATATTGCTTGTGGCCTCTTCATGGGAGCACTTACTAAGAGCCTATGATACTACTAACAGTTTGTTTGTTTTTTCCTCAGGGTAACAAGAAACTGAAATTTTCTGAAAGCCCATTTCTAAATAGCACTAGCAATAGCACTTAACTTATATGCCGCTTCACAGTGCTTTACAGACCTCCCTAAGCGGTTTACAGAGTTAGCATATTGTCCCCCAACAATCTGGGTCTTCCTTTAATCGACCTTTGAAGGATGGAAGGCTGAGTCAACCTTGAGCCAGTCAGGATTGAACTGCTGGCGGTCGGCAGAGTTAGCCTGCAGTACTGCATTCTAACCACTGTGTCACCACTGCTCAACAGAGGTTTAATCAGGCATGATGGAATGTACAGAACTGCTGCTACTTCCTATCTCGTTCCCTCTTTTACCAGGTGACTCACAATGCAAGTTAAAAACACTACATGCTACTATTACTGGCAAGCATATAATTCCATCCATGCTTTACATCGCCAGCATTCCGTTGTAGAGGACAGATAGTATATATTCAGGTAGCCACAACTGAGCCCAACATTTCTATTGCTAAGTGAGACAATTAAGTGAATTTTGTCCTGTTTTATGACCTTTCCTGCCACAGTTGTTACGGGAATCACTGCACTTGTTAAGTTAATAACATGGCTGTTAAGCGAAACTGGCTTGCCCATTGACTTTGCTTCTCAGTAGGTCACGAAAGCGGACCCCAGGACAGTACAACTGTCATAACTTTGAACCAGTTGCCAGTTGCATCCTAATTTTAATCACATGGCCATGGGCTGCTGCAATGATAGTAAGTGTAAAAAATGGTAATAAAATCACCTTTTTCAGTACTGTTGTAACTTTGAAGGGTCACTAAACGAATGATTGTAAGCAGTGGTGGGCTTCAAATTTTTTTACTACCGGTTCTGTGGGTGTGGCTTGGTAGGCGTGGCATGGCTTGGTGGGTGTGGCAGGGGAAAAATACTGTAAAATCTCCATTCCCTCCCCAATCCAGGGGAAGGTTGCTGCAAAATCCCCATTTCCTTCCAATCAACTGGGATTTGGGAGACAGAGAATAGATGGGGGCGAGGCCAGTCAGAATTTTTACTACTGGTTCTCTGAACTACTCGAAATTTCCGCTACCGGTTCTCCAGAACTGGTCAGAACCTGCTGAAACCCACCTCTGGTTGTAAGTAGAGGACTATCTATACACAAATGAAATATTTGCCAAGGGTTGTTGCATACGGATCTATGACAATTTGCCATGGCCAACTCACTGTGGCCAACTTGCCACAGCCAACTTGCCATGGCCCACTCCCTGCAGGACAATTTGCTGTGGGACCAGAGTGACACTAATATCAAAGAAATAGAGGAATAGCATCATTAAAGATAGGGTGCAAAAGAAGGAACAGAATGAGATTTGAATGACAAAAATTAAAATATTTCTTAAATTTACTTTGAATAATTAAATTGAATCGTTAAATTGTCCTGTGGCGAGTTGTTCCACAGTGAGTTGGCGGTGGAGAGTTGGCCATGGCATTGGTCACAGTGAGTTGGCTGTGGCAAGCTGTCCCATTCCTGTTGCATATATTTGACTATATTCAACATTACAATTCAAGGCCATTTTATAGAAGGATGACTGCCATAGCTTCAAGTGGGTGGCTAATAAATTTAATAAAAATAAATAAATGTAGCTGGCCAAAAAAAAAAAAAAATCCTATTGCACAAGAAGGTAGAAATCTTGCACCATTGGTGTAACTCACGGACTTTGAGATTTCAAAGCTTGAGTCACGAGTCTTCCTTAAGCCTAGCAGAGATGGTAAAGCATCATTCCACCCCTGGAGGGATACGGAACAGCATTCTTTGAAAGGGCAAAAACCTGCTTTGAATATTCCTTTCAACAGCGCAACAATGTACATTACTGTATAATCTGGATAATAAACCCCTGACGCAAGTCGTTCACCACACAATAACCTCTTCTAAGAAGAATGATTTAAAACTTTGTCCAGCAAACACATCGTCACATCGGGTAAATTTAGAGATTCGTGACTCAAAGGATGGAATTTGTTATGATTTATTAAGCGTGAGAAGCTACTGTTGCGTTTCAAAAAGTGTCAACCTAAAAATATTGTGCAACAAGAACTAAAGTGATAAAGCAACGTAAGAACAATTGGATTTTGAAAAAGGGTATGGCTAAATGGTGAGAAATAGATGGAAAGGGAAGAGATGGGAAGGAAAAATAAAATTGAGTATGCTGTGATCCAAGTACAAAAAAGGATTTTTTAAAAATTTGATTTATATGCCGCCCTTCTCCGGAGACTCAGGGCGGCTTACAGTGCGTTAAGCAATAGCCTTCATACTTTTGTATATTTATACAAAGTCAGCTTATTGCCCCCACAATCTGGGTCCTCATTTCACCTACCTTAGAAAGGATGGAAGGCTGAGTCAACCTTGAGCTTGGTGGGATTTGTACTTGCAGTAATTGCAAGCAGCTGATCTTAATAAGAGTGAATTAGTCCACTGGGCTACTAGGACTCATTGTCCTGATCACGTCCATCTCAAACCCTTTCTTGTCAGCTGCTTATTCAGAGCTTTCAATTACTTAATTGATTAATGAAAATCAAGTCCTTAATCGGAACATGTACGTATCTTGACTCCCATTTGGAAGCTTTGGGACATGGGCAGGGCAATCATCAGAGTACTCCAGTCAACACTGATGCCCAAACATATTGCTGTGTAAAAGACAGAATGACAGGATTGGCTCAGGGCCTCTGTACTGTAGCAACAACACTGCCATATGCCGGTATCGTGCTACATATTGTAAAGATGCAACAATAGAATTATTGGGGACATCTGTCAGTAGCCTAGGCTACATCTGGGATTAGTATTTACAAAAGCATCTGTCATGAAAGGAGAAGCCTAGTCATATTTTGTTCTGGTGGTTTTTACAGGCTTGGGATCAAATAGATGGTCTTGACCAGTGCTTCTTCACATGAAGCCATGTTCCTATGCTGAATCCTGAAAGCTGGTGGCCAAGCTGAAGATGTTGAGTGGCATTACTTTTAAATAAACAAGTGTGATCCCTTCTAAGAGCTACAGAACTCAGTGTTGACTTTAGAACTGATTCTGATTTCAGCCGTGGGAATGTCCCATTCCTTCACAACTCTGGTTAATAGGCTTATTGTTATTATGTTTTTACAACGTTATGATTGCAAGTTGCCTAGAGTTTATTTGTAAATAAGTAAAGGTCTCTTAAATCAGACCTGTGAATCAGGTCCACAAAGGTAAGCTTTTTCAATGGTTTCTTGGTACAGGTGACGTTCAGTCTATTTAGCCTTGAAATGGAAATGTCATCTATTAGCCTCATTGTTGCATTTCCTGCTTTATTAAAACTTCAGCTGAAGCTCAGTTTTGGACTAGTCATACAACACAATGGCAGAATAAAGAGGTACGGTATTGTTCTTTTAACAGAAAACTCACACTTGCAGATGAATACTGGCCTGGCACCATCCTGAGAACTTTATAGGAGGTACAAATTATTTTTGAAAAGCCAGGAGGAAATGAAAAGAGAAGGGGAACTCAATGTGTGGAAGATGAGGCTTCGTGAAACATCAACAATCGCACCTTATTATTCCTATTTTTTTCACGAAAGGAATTGGAGCACTGAAAGATCATCAACAGAGTGATTTATGGCAAAGCTGATAACAAAGCTGAAGCATTTGCTCTATGTTCATAATGGAAAAATTTGGATCAGGTCAGGCCTTTACTAACATTTCAAAATAGGACAGAATTATGCATTTAGTAGTGACCAAAGATTGTAAAGGGCCACGAGATTTGTGTGTGTGTGTGTGTGGGGGAATGTCGAAGGAAAACTTAATTTGCTAGCAAATTGGCTCTGGGGTTTTGTTTTTAAAGGTGTTCTTGCATTGTTCTAAGCAATCATAATTGTTATGGTAACAGACTGACTTCAAAGCTGATTTTATTTCTGCAGCATTTCTCACTAAAAGCCTTTTGTACTGGGAGTCATACAAACATGTACACTTATTCTCTCTCTCTCTCCCTCTCTCCCCCTCTCCCTCTCCCTCTTTTTCATATACACACACAAATTGTTTTAATCAGTTTGAACTGCCAGCATTTTCTCCTATTGTTATTCCAATGAAGTATTTCAGAGATTTAGCAGTGATTATTGTTTTGCAGGTCATCATTAATGTTTGCCATGGCATTCCAGTTTTATCTACAACAGAAAAATGAGGATCTAATGCAGTGGTGGGATTCAAAATTTTTTACTACTGGTTCTGTGGGCGTGGCTTTGTGGGCATGGAAGGGCTTTGTGGGCGTGGCAGGGGAAGGATACTGTAAAATCTCCATCCCCTCCCGATCAGCTGGGACTTGGGAGGCAGAGAATATATGGGGGCGGTGCCAGTCAGAGGTGGCATTTACCGGTTCTCTGAACTACTCAAAATTTCTGCTACCGGTACTCCAGAACTTGTCAGAACCTGCTGAATACCACCTCCAATCTAATGAAGAGTTTTTCTGGTGAGGATGAGTTTTGCTAGGGGGAACAGCTATCTTCCAAAGAAAGAGGGAACTAGGTCCCTTCCTCTGCTGCCTCCAGCATGCCCTCTAAATTCCTTTTCTCTTGTCATCTGCTTCCCCGTTGCTTCCAACTTCCAACTAGGTGGTCTGTTGAAGCACATTGGAAGGGTGCTGCAGCTACTGGATGAGGAAAATTTCTGCTATGCCAAATGCTAATTGACTTAGAAACCAATAGGCATGCATTCCTGCCTCCAAATGGGATTTTTCTAATAAAATATGTCCATCCACTTTCTTTTATTCATTTTCTTTGTTATTGCTTTTCTATTAAAAGAAAACCATAGCAGTATTCTTGCATTGCTCCCGGTTTCCTTTCTTCTACCTCATACTCAAAACAGGTTCAAAATTGTGGTTTAATATAATGTTTTATTTTAAACAATGCTAGTACAGGTAATCTGTGATTTATGACTACAACTGAGCCCAAAATTTATATTGCTAAGTGAGCAATAAATTTGTTAATTGAGTCTTGCCCCATTTTACGACTTTTCTTGCCATTGTTGTTAAATGAATCACTGCAGTTGTTAAATTAGTAAACACGGTCTGGATTCCACATTGGCTTTCTTGCCACTGTTGTTAAGTGAATCAATGCAGTTGTCAGAGGGTCACAAAAGGGGATCACATGACCTAGGGACACTGCAACCATCATAAATGTGAGTCAGTTGTCGAGCATCTGAATTTTGATTAACTGACCATAGGGATGCTGCAATGGTCATAAGTGTGAAAAATGGTTATAAGTCAGTTTTTTCAGTGCCGTTGTAACTTCAAACGGTCACTAAGTGAACTGTTTTAAGTTGAAGACCACCTGTATAGTACAGGGAACTAGTTTGGTGTAGTGGTTAAGGCACTAAACTAGGAACTGGGAGACCACAAGTTCTAGTCCTACCTTAGCCACAAAGTCATTTGGGTGACCTTGGGTCAGTCATTCTCTCTCAGCCCTAGGCAGGAGTGGGCTGCTGGGTGTTTGCAGGGGTTCTCTAGCTAAGATTCTGTGCAGTTCAGAGAATCTCCAAATCCCACTTCTGGCTGGCCCTGCCCCGCCCCGCCTGCCCTGCCCCACCCCTCCCAGGAGTCCCCACACAGCCTGTTTTGGATGCAGGTAAGTGTAGGGTGTGCACTGAGGCTTGGGAAGGTTGAAAAACGGGCCTTCCAGAAGTTCAGGAAGGCCGGAAACGGGCCTGTTTCCGGACTTCCCGAACTTCTGGTAGAGCCTGTTTCCGGCCTCCAGAAGGCCTCTGGAGCCTGGGGAGGCCATTTTCGCCCTCCTGGAGGCTTCAGGAAAGCCTCCAGAGCCCAAGGAGAGCAAAAATGCCCCCCCCCATGGTGCAGGAGGCCGACTAGGCCACGCCCAGCATGGCCACACCCACCCAGCAACCAGGCAGAGAACCCCTTGCTAAAATTTTTGAAGCCCACCCCTGGTCCTAGGAAACGTTTCTGAAAAACCTTGCTAAGAAAACTACAGGGATTTCTCCAGACAGTCATCAGGAGTCAACACTGACTCGAAGGTGCACACATACACACATGGCTAAAAGCATTAGAGCTAGGTTGTAGCTAATGGTTTAGGCCCCAGGCTAGAACCCAAGAGACCAAGATTTCTAGTTAGGCACCTTAGGCCCAAAGCTAGCTGAGTGACCTTTTTTTCCCCAGTCACTTTCTCTCAGCCCTAGGAAGAAGGTAATGGCAAACCACTTTTGAAAATCTTGTTGACAAAACTGCAGGGACTAGTTCAGGCAGACACTACAAAGCCACACTGATTCAAAGGCACACTCACGCACAAAAGTGTTTGTACCAATTTGCTTCTTATAAAGCCCTAATGATCAGAAGTCCTTGACTCATGGACAATAATGGAATCCAGAATTTCTGTTATAAATCATGTCAATTGTAAGTCATGGCACCCTTGTGATTGACCCAAATTTTTTGCAGAGATCACTAAATAAACACTGTGTTCATAAAGTAAATGCAATGGCCATTAAGCAAATTTTGAATAGTTCAGAGAACCTGCAAGTGCCACCTCTGGCTGGCCCCAGAGTGGGGTGGGAATGGAGATTTTGCAATATCCTTCCCCCAGGAGTGGGGAGGAAATGGGGATTTTGCAATATCCTTCCACTGCCAAACCCACCAAGCCACACCCATAGAACTGGTAGTAAAAAAAATTGGATTTCACCACTATCGCAGAATGCCATATTTTTTTTTAGAAACTTAGGTGATGAGTAAGGCCACTAGAGACTGAGTTTCTTAGCATGGGCCCCGTGTGCTGTTCTATGTACATAACCCTGGTGTTTTATTCATTTCACTGTCAGTGCTCCTGTTGAAATGTGAAGGAAAAGTAGAAGAGGGAGGGACTGAAAAAAAAAATTATACCAGATGATTCATGTAGGCGTCTGTCGCCACTCAGGCCCTATTTTAAACAACATCCCATTGAAGTTTATAAGCAAAACCTTAATGTTTTTTCTTTCTTTAAGGTATTAGTAAGCAATGCTCCTTTTGTCTGCTCTCCTGAAATAAAAGGCCAACTGTTGTTCCAGGTTGTCCCAGATCTAGGTAGAGGGTCCTTTGTTTATTCTTATGCTGGTAGTTATGATTTTTTTATTTTGAAAGTTCACTGCAGTTACATTTACATTGGCAAGTTGAAGGATTGCTGTTTGCCAGGAGAAAATCCGCAGGAAGGGAATGGGGAGGTCGGGAGACATATTCAATATCTACAGGACTGATGAATACAGTTGATAAAAAAATGAATTAAACATTATTTGGTTCCCTTTCCAGTTGGCCTTTTTACTGAGTAATAGTAGAGGTGGTGAGACCAATTCTACTGAGGAAAAAAGCTGAAAACCAAGATCATGCAAAATCCTCCTTCCTCTCCCCGTTTTTCCTCTACTCTTCTCTCCCCTCCCCCCCTTCTTCCTAGACAAATCAAAACTCTAGTGCCATTGCTCTTGTTTCAAGGAGCAAGTCTTTGAAATTCTCCTGTCTATACTTCATGAAATGAACTTAACCTCCTACTTGAGAAAAAATGTTGCTCTAAAATTTTCCGGATGGTTTTTCGTTGGGGCAGCAGACCAAAATGGCGGCTCCGCAGTGAACCCCGAGCTTAGGGAGGTGATGTTTAGCATTTTCAGGGGTGTCGGGGGTCAGTTAACCATCTTTTAACCCCCTCCCCGTGAGCCAAGGTGCTGCCGGCTCGATAGAGCCGTGGATGGGGCCCGAGGAACAGCTGACTGTCGGGGAGGAGGTTAAAGGACGGTGCGGAGAACGGCGCAAGCGGGCAGCGAGGCTGCTGTGGCGGCGGCGCCGACAACAATGGTGCTGGCAGGAGTACTGGGACAGCTAGAGAACTACGGT
Organism: Ptyas mucosa; assembly: GCA_012654045.1. NCBI lineage: Eukaryota > Metazoa > Chordata > Lepidosauria > Squamata > Colubridae > Ptyas > Ptyas mucosa. The sequence continues at coordinate 19,993,276 of WNWU01000017.1, read as the reverse complement.
TCGGAGGCAGGCTTGGGCTCCATGGGCGGCAGCGCGGAGGCGGCAGCGATGGCTACAGCAGCGGAAGTGACTGCAGTGGCGAAGGCAGTGGCGCTGGAGGCACCAAGGGTGGAGCAGTACCTGGAGGCTTGGCTGCAAAGACACCCCCGTTGTTGGTGGAGAAGAGAGCAGCATTACAAACGTTAGGGCCTCTGTTTTTGAGGGATCTGGACACTTCCCCCTTTTTCTGAATCATGGGAGGGGGCTTAACAACTTAATGGGCTGAATGACCTGAAGATCAAGGTTATAGGGAAGGGACTGAGGATTGTTAGCTGGGGGATGACGGTTGGTCACTCCCTTGACTGTTCCCCCCCCCTTATTAGACTTAGGCCTAATATGGCCACTCAGCATAAATTTACATATTTTGATTGATCTGCAGCCTTATTTGACCATTATTTGACCATCTTGTCCTCCCTGGGTTACCCAGATTATTCAATCATTTATTCCATCCTATGACTACACCTTGCTTTTTTCTGAACTAAGCCCGGCTATCGCTGGGGTCAGGATGGGAGGAAGCACAGACACCAAGAGTCTTGGAGTATGGTGGGATGGACCATCTTCTCATTTGACCTTATGACTCTGGTTTGGTCACTGTGAGAGGGCGGCCTTTGAGATTTTCTCCCATCATTGAATAGACTTATTATAATCACAAGATTTCCCATTGTCGTGAGAGGGCGATGTTGTTCCGATGTTCTGATGTTTTTAACACATTGTCTTCTCTTTAACATCTTTTCCTCCCTTATTTAATCTACCTGTTTTTAACCATCTCTAACACCCTTTAGTAGAAAATGATCCTTCATCACTCTCAGCTCGTTGCTATTCTTTAATGTATTCAACTGCGGAACTCCTTGCACTGCGAGACTCCCCCCTCTCGCAGGTTTGGCCCTCTCAACTATCAAGGGCCGCCCTTGATGACGGGTTTTGGAACCCTGAGAGGTGGTACACTAAAAAACGGAGGCTCTCAGATTTTTTAAATAGATTTTTAGATCCAATTTTAAGGGGATCTGGGAGGAGGGTGGTTTTTAATAACAAAAATGAGACTGGGGGGGTCTCTTAAGGATCAGCAGCCATGCCATTCTGACAGTCCCGGCGGATTGGGGGGGGGGTTGGGAGTCATAGGGGATGCTTGGTGGAGGGTGGGACATTCTATACCTGAGATGGTGGGAAGGGGCAGAAGAAATCGAAGTAGGGGTGGGGAGCATCACACCAGATGCATTCAGATGGTGGCTTGCTCCCATACCTCCTGCTCACCCTGCATTTCTGGAGATATGAGATCAAGGGACCCTGGTCTCTGTCTGGTACATGTGAATGCCAGGCCCGTGATGAATAAGGCCCTCCTCATATGAGATCTTATTGATGAGGAGGGTGCGGACCTGGCCTTTATCACAGAGACCTGGTTGGGGCAAGAGGGGGAATCCCTCTCTCTGATTTATGCCCCCCAGGCTTTGGTGTCCTGCACCAGCCGCGACACCAGGGAAGGGGTGGTGGTGGTGGCAGTGGTTGTTAGAGAAAGTCTGAGTCCTAAGGAGGTCACTGTCCCTCAGATAGGCAGGTGTGAGTCTCTTCTATTGAAGTGGGATCCTGGAGTTCAGTCGGGCTTGTTGGTCACATACCTATCTCCCAGCTATGTTGTCACAGCCCTGCCCGCAGTGCTCGATGTCTTGACTGAAGTGGCACTTGAACTCCCCAGCCTTTTGGTTGTGGGAGATTTTAATCTGCGTTCGATCGATGAGTCATCTGAGACTGTCCAGGAGTTCATGGCCTCCATGACAGCCATAGACCTGACTCAGGTTATTCAGGGCCCAACTCATAGGGGAGGACACACACTCTCTGGGCAGTGGATAAATGGTCATGGTAAGAGGGAACTTTCCATCACTCCCCTGTCATGGACTGACCATTCCCTCCTTAAACTGGACTTTCAATCTGCCAACCCTTGCCGCTGGGAGACGGGACCCATAAAATGGTTCCGCCCCAGGCGCGTGATAGACCCAGAAAAGTTCTTGAAGGAACTTGGGACATTCCCCACCTCTCAAAGCTGCGATTCAGTTGAGGCTCTGGTGGGATCCTGGGAACGGGCGGCTACCGATGCCTTGGACAGAATTGCACCTTTGCGGCCTCTAACCCGACGCAGATCCCGGATCACTCCTTGGTTTTCCATGGAGCTCTGGGAAATGAAACATCAGAAAAGACGCCTAGAGGAGAGTTGGCGGTCCTCCCGATCTGAATCTGACCGAACACAGTTAAGAACCCATATTAGGTCTTATCTAGTGGAGATAAGTGAAGAAACGAGATTACTTTGCTGCCCTCATTGCATCTGTAGAAAACTGCCCAGCGGCCCTGTTTCATGTGACCCGCTCCCTCCTCAATCAGGGAGTGAGGGAAGACCCTTTACAGGGCAGAGCTGAGGATTTTGTACAATTTCTGCATGATAAAGTCACTCAGATCCGGATCGGATTGGACTCTGACTGAGCAGAATCCAATCGGGAGACTAGGGTGGGTCTTGAGAATAATATCTGGATTGAGTTTGACCCTGTGTCAAGGAAGTGGACAGGATTATGGGCAAACTTAGTTCCTCCACTTGCTTATTGGACCCTTGTCCCTCCTGGTTGGTTTCAGCTGCCAGGGAGGTGACTAGAGACTGGATCCAGGCAATTGTCAATGCTTCGTTGAGGGAGGGGAACTTCCCCGCCTCTCTTAAGGAGGCAGTGGTTTGACCTCTCCTCAAGAAGCCTTCCCTGGATCCAGACTCACTTAATAACTATTGTCCTGTCTCCAACCTTCGCTTCATCGCGAAGGTTATTGAGACTGTAGTGGTGCAACAACTCTGGAGGAAACAGAATACCTTGACCCGTACCAATCGGGCTTCTGACGCGGACAAAGCACGGAAATGGCATTGGTCACTCTGGTGAATGATCTCTGGTGGGCTAGGGATGGTGGTTGTTCCTCCATCCTGGTCCTACTTGACCTCTCAGTGGCTTTTAATACCATCGACCATGATATCCTACTGCAGCAACTTGTGGGGTTGGGGGTGGGAGGCACTGTCTTACAGTGGTTCTCCTCCTACCTCTCGGGTTGCTTTCAGTTTGTATGGGTGGGAGGGCAGAGGCCCACCCTGAGCCCCTAAATTGTGGGGTGCCTCAGGGGTCGGTTCTCTCCCCCCTACTCTTTAACATCTATATGAAGCCACTGGGTGAGATCATTCGTGGCTTTGGGATGAGATATCATCAATATGCTGATGATACCCAATTATACATCTCCACCCCAGACCACCCCAGAGATGCCCTTTCCGTGATGTCCCATTGCCTGGAAGTGGTACGGGCCTGGATGGGCAGAAACAGAGTCAAACTCAATTCCTCCAAGACTGAGTGGCTGTGGATGCCGGCATCTCGGGTTTCAGAGGCCCCATCCCTTTTGATGGATGGGGAAAAACTTGCCCTCGTTGATAGGGCTCGCAACTTGGGTGTCCTCCTAGATGCTTGGCTGTCCCTAGAAGACCATCTAATGGCCGTGACCAGGGGGGCCTTCACACAGGTTTGCCTGGTGTGCCAGTTGCGCCCTTTCCTGGACCGAGATGACCTTCGCACAGTCACTCATGCCCTGGTTACTTCCTGCTTGGATTACTGCAATTCCCTCTACATGGGCCTGCCCCTGAGATGCACCCGGAGACTCCAGCTGATCCAGAATGCAGCCACATGTGTTGTTACGGGAGCCCCTCGTTACTCCCATATAACACCCCTCCTGCGTGAGCTGCACTGGTTACCAGTGGTTCTCCAGGTCCGCTTCAAGGTGCTGGTTCTCACCTATAAGGCCCTACAGGACTTAGGTCCGGGATATTTGCAGGATCTTCTCCTGCCTCCTCCCACCATCCATAGGGCCGGTCTCCTCAGGGTTCCAACGGCAAACCAATGTCGTCTAGCGGTGCCCAGGGCTAGGGCGTTCTCTGTGGGTACTCCCACCCTCTGGAATGAGTTACCTACCAAGCTCTGGACGGCTCCTGATCTCTGCTCCTTCCGTCGGGACTTGAAGACTTGGCTGTTCAAGCAAATAGGCTGACTCTGATTCCAGGTTTTATTATTTATTATTAATTAGTTATTTGGTTTAAAATGGGATTTTATTGTACATGTTTCTTAACTTATGTTCACCACCCTGAGTCCTTCAGGAGAAGGGCGGTATATAAATACATGTAATAAATAAATAAAATGAAATGAAATGGTTAGAATGCAGTATTGCAGGCTAGCTCTGCCCTCAGCCTGGAGTTCAATCCCGACAGGGCTCAAGGTTGCCTCAGCCTTTCATCTCTCTGAAGTTGGTAAAATGAGGACTCAGATTGTTGGGGGCAATATGCTAACTTTGTAAACCGCTTAGAGAAGGTTGTAAAGCACTGTGAAGCGGTATATAAGTCTAAGTGCTAGTGTTGCTAACTTTTGTTAACCTGCTTACTTTTTCAAGCATGTTGGATTAAGAGAAAGCAGGTGGCCCAGAGTCATACAGTAAATTTTCCACATTTTCCCAGTTCCTTCATCTTAACCACAACATAGCAGAGGTGGGTTTCAGTAGGTTCTGACCAGTTCTGGAGAACCGGTAGCGGAAATTTTGAGTAGTTCGGAGAACTGGTAGTAAAAATTCTGTCTGGCCCCGCCCCCATCTATTCTCTGCCTCCCAAGTCTCAGCTGATCAGGAGGAAATGGGGATTTTACAGTAACCTTCCCCTGGATTGGGGACTGAATGGAGATTTTACAGTATCCTTCCCCTGCCATGCCCACCAAGCCACACCCACAGAACCGGTAGTAAAAAATTTTGAAACCCACCACTGCAACATAAGACTATTTTTTTTTTCATGATATATCAAAAATTTGGGACTGAGATGAAGTAAGTAAAGAGACTTTCTTGTATGAACCATTGTATAAGCATTGACAAACTACAAAATACTCAAACCTCTGGGGCCTTCCTCTTACAAGGCATGTGTAACATGTCCAAGGTACATCAAAACCTATCTGAATATGCTTCACAATTTCCTTAACAATAAGGAAATCATTGAATTCCTGGATATTCAATGTCGGCAGATCACTTCCCTGCCACAGAATGCTCTTGTGATTTCTCATTAGCATGCATGTCTGCCTTCTGCCACTAACAGACTTAAGTTCCTTCCATCTGTTACGTATCTAATTTAATTATACATCAGTATTAAGGAAGCAAGATAAATTCTCAGCACCAGCAGCATGCAAGCTTTTTAAAAAGGGAGCATAATATGGAACCATTTGTTTCAGACAGCAGTGAAATAGGCAAACAACTCCCAGCAGAATTGCTAATTTTAAAGATTTGGCTATATCGTACCATCAGGCTCCGATAACATACAATGTATGGCAGGCAACATTGCTGACACATGACTTTTGATTATCTCAAGTGCAAATGTATGAATCTCAGTTAAAGGAGAGCTGTGTTTTCAAACCAATGTACTTAGGATTTCAATTCAAAAATCCTAGTTTTAATATTTTAGATTTTTGCTGCACATTTTGGTGGATGAGATATAGATTTATATATACAAATTGTAGATTGTTGTCATTGTAAAAAAAATACTTAGTAAAAAGGATCTCATTAGGCAACAAATACAAATACTCTGTTTATTAACCATAACATTCTCCCCCCTCCCCCCCATTCACTAACAATTCATTTTTAGTTTTTCCTTTCTGCTAAGGGTTTCAGTTGACTTTTTTCAATAAAGAAATATTTAATTTATATAAAAATAGTTACTATAATTCCTTTAAGTGAACAGTCACTACAGTTCTTTTAGCTAATAGATAAGAGGATGTATTGTTAAATAACAATTTTAGATGGACATTAGGGGAGAACCGAATTGTTTATACTGACTTTACCCATGAGAGAAGTTTGTATGTGGTAATTTTAGCATAGGGATGAAAGGAATGCAAAATCTGATTGAGTGTGTTGATAACCTATTTCAAGATTAAAACTTTATGCTGGTTTACATTATGCTGTAATCAAAAACTGAATTACCTCCCATTTAAAAGGCTCACCCTGTGCAAATGTTTATTACATCGGTACAACATGGAACGGTCATAAAATAGCTTCAGACATGTTGACACAATAAACCTCAATGTTCGTTTTTAAAATTGCCTTTGATAAGCTGTATCCAAATGCCCAAACATTCAAGCCTTTATGTTTAAACTTTTCTTAGAAATCACCTTCAAAAAGGATGTTGTATGAAGTAATACAAAAACATTGCTATTTCCCCTACATTTTATACACTTAAATCCTAAATACAGAGAAGAGACGCTTCATTCCATAGATTTGATCAATGCGATCCATACACTGTCTCTGGAATTTAGCCTCTTGAAAGATTATCAAGTGAAATGGTGTAGAGATTCCTGCTTGAGGAGAGGGTTGGACTGGATGACCTCCAAGATCTCTTCCAACTCTGTTATTCTGTTCTGTAATTATATTTCTTGTGATGCTGTCCATCCCAAGGAGGCCTCGCTGTCTGCTTCCATATCTAAACTGGTCACCACAATTGGGATTTTCATTGACCATTTTCAAAGGGTAAAATTCTCCACTGCCTAAAGTTCATTAGCCTCCAGTACCTCTCCTGTTTAAACACAAAACACAAATTCAACTCAGGAGGAAACTTTGCTTTAATGGCTTTTTCATGTCGCTTTTAAAAACCCATTTTTAGGGATTGTAACAGGGGGTGAAATTCAGCTGGTTCTATTTGGCTTGGGGAAACTGATAGCGGCAGCTGCTGGAGGCTCCGCCCAGCCGCACAGATGTCACTACGTCACTTTTTTGCGATGATTTTAAGCCTCTGTGCATGCACAGAAGGCTTTTCGCATACGCAGAAGGCTTTGTGCATGCACAACACAGACATGCACATATTTGTGAACCGGTAGGGAAGGTAAGTGAATTTCATCCCGGATTCTAACGTTATAAGATTTTCAATTTACTTTTAGTTCTTTTGATCACTTTTCTATGATAACGTAAAAAAAAAAATGTAGATACACTCAATTCTATGATATAATCTCAAAAACAACCTGACACATTTCTTAGCAGGCATAATAACGCTGACGTACAAAGTCATTTGACTAAAAATATATTTATTCTCTTAATAACTACTGGGGCATAATACAACATCCATAGAAATTGGACATTCATCTTCAAACAGCAAGGCCAACTTGCCGTTAGAATTTTCTTTAAATAATTAGTGCAAAAGAAAATTGACTTTCCAATTTGGTATTTGATCATGTTTTCTAAATTTTATTTTAATTTTAGTACCAGACTTAATGAACTCCTAACAGGATTTTTTTACATCCTCACTTGGAGATGTCTTGTAATTCTTGAATGTCTGGCTGCAAAAAATATCAAATACATTATTATAATTTACATTATTAATTATTCATACCCATTATTCAAGAATTGGGCAAACAGATTGTTGCAATGTATTTTCATAGTCATGTACGGGTAGTCCTTGGTTTATGATCATAATATCTGTTGCTAAGTAAGACAGTTGTTAAGTGAATTTTGCCCCATTTTACAACCTTTCCTGCACAATTGTTAAGTGACTCACTGCAGTTGTTAGGTTAGTAACACAATTGTTAACTGAATCTGGCTTTGCCATTGACTTGGTTTGTCAGTAGGTTGTCAAAAGGTGATCACATGACCTTGGGACATGCAGGTGTCATAAATATGAATCAGTTGCCAAGCTTTTGAATTTTGATCACATAACTATGGGGTTGCTGCAACGGTTGTGTGGAAAACAGTCATGTCACTTTTTTCAGTACCGTTGTAACTTCAAATGGTCACTAAATGAACTATTGTAAGTCAAGAGCTACCTGTACAGTGTAATTTAATTAAAACGGTGTCCAAAACTCAGAGATAATTTGATATATTAGATCAATTAGATATAGAATACAAAATTTCATGAGACAACATATAATTGTATGTTGACATTATCTAGTTCAATTCATTTTCTAAATTTTCCTCCCTTATAATTCCTCTTGAGGATTTGTGGCTGAATTATTTTATTACACAAACTCAATAGCAATCTTATATACTAATCATTCTATTTTAGAAATCAAACAGCTCCCATCATTGGGAAACCACGTAATGTGATTAGCCTACAGCTATCTGCTAAATTCACCCAGTAGGTTAAACTATCATTTGTTTAGCCATGGTTTGTTGAAAAAGCTTTAGTTGGCTAATTCACATCATGCTAAGACAAACCTAAGCAATTAATAGTTTAGCACAATGTCTGGTTCCAACTACTCCATAGATGGAAAATGCCAGCCCCTTCACTTCTTATCAGTGATAATTTCTGAGAGTCTTAATGCATATTTTTTATAAGGGACACGGATACACACATAACTCAGGTCTCTACCTTCACTGATCACAACTGGAAGTGTGATCTTTGGGTCCCAAGAGTAGCAAAACAATTCTGAAACAAGTCAGGCTGTGTTCCAAATCTCAGGATGAATTTTATAATCTATGCATGCCCTTTACATTCAGCACTATAAAATTGTAACCACTTCTATGTGGGACAAACATCACGTCAATTAAAAGTAAGGATCCATGAACACTGGCTGGCAGTCCAATGCCACGACCCCAAATCCTTAATCTCTACCCACACCAGTGGTGGGTTGCCCCCGGTTCACACTGTTCTATAGAACCGGTAGTAAAACCGGCGGGAGGCTCTGCCCACTGACCCTGCGCTTGCGCAGAAGAGCGCGTGTGCACGCTCGCTTCACTCGTGCATGTGCACGGCCCCATTGTGAACCGGTAGTAAAGGTAAGTAGAACCCACCCCTGACCCTCATCAACACCAAACAACACCAGTTTGATTGGAGCCATACAAAAATCATCGCCCGTGCTACAACCCACCACACTCATGAATTCATCGAAACCTGGCACTCCACAAGTAATTCCATCAACAGACACATGGACCTACAACCAGCTTATGAACCTCTCAGAATCCAAATCAACTGCACAGCCAACCAGTGACCCGCAACCAATCCACACAGCACCCCCCCCAGCAGTTCACCTCCCCAATGACCCTGAATTGATGTAACCTCCTTATCACAAGATCCAGCCCAAGACTCACGGATGACTCACACCTGACCCATCACAAGAACCTCACTTGACACACCCACACCTGAAGCCCTTATAAACAGAAGAACACTGACATGCCCTAAACGCCATTGAAGATGTTACCTAGCCTGGTAACACAACGTTCAGAAACCAATCCACAAGCTCGGAGAATGAACCTTCACCCTCATCCTACACCCGAGCTACAGATATTTGCCACTATTGCAAACTTATAAAACTCTAGTGAGCTTTTAAAAATAATGCTGAAGCTATATTCTGTAACAAAAACATTAGCACACAGTACAGGAGCATACCTTTCTGTTTAAAATCATTGGAAATCTACTTGAAACCATTTCACTTTTCCAAAAAAGTGTAGCCAAAAATTATCTTTTGGAAACACATTGTTATGTATGAATTAATGGATTTTTACCCAAATGGAAACTCCATTTGGCTTCAAGGAAGAGTAATGTGATGGAGAAATTCTGCTGGATGTGGTTACTTTACTTCCTGGATTCAAAGAAGTATAAATTTCGTGAAAGAAATTTCTTTTCTTTTTTTAAAAAGTGGACAGTCCTGTTCTAGTGATTGATTGTTTGTTTATCTGGTGGGAAAACCTGAATGAAGGAAGATAGCCTTTTACTTTGTGGTGGAAAACCACAGCTCGTAATTCTTTCACAAGCACACAATGGCCAAGTTTGTACTTTTCAAACCATCTAAATGTCCATGTCTGATTAGATTATGAATGTTTAGGTGTGTTTTCTAACTCGGTATGTCATAAAAAGATCTAGTAGTCCTACCAAAACAAATATTAACAAAACATAAATTATGGCAGCCTGTATAATGACTTCTGTATTTTTTTTTAAAAAAATATTCTTTATGCATCTCTGTTTGAACAGCCTCAAAAAGAAAAGGCATTCTTAGTCACAGAGTTAAATTGATGGGGGTTTACTGAAAGTAGCTGATCTTGAAAAAGTTAGATAAAGTTACTACCTGAATGGGAGATGGTTGAGGAGTTTTAGGGTCGAAGCTAGACTGGGAAGAATGAATGAACAAATGACAATCCAGAAAAAGGCAAATTACTTTTATGTTGCTATCACAAAAACTATTTAGATGTGTCCATAAAATCACCAGCAGTCAAACCCAAGCAGAAAAACATTTTATTCCTTTTTACTGGCTAAATATGCATCCTAATCAATTGTGGGTTTTGTTGTATCAAAACCCACAATTAAGAGCCTTGGTGGTACAGCGGGCTAAGTGCTGTTATGTAGCACTTAGCTGCCAGCTGCCAGCTGCCTGCAATTAGTGCGAGTTCAAATCTCACCAGGCTCAAAGTTGACTCAGCCTTCCATCCTTCCGAGGTAGGTAAATTGAGGACCCCGGATTGTGGGGGCAATAAGCTGACTTTGTAGAAACACCGCTTATGGGGGG
>WNWU01000017.1:19966293-19982620 GCA_012654045.1 Ptyas mucosa | reverse complement strand
GGGGGGGGGGGGGGGGCAAAAGCCCTAATAAGCAGGTATATACAAGAGAATGAAGGCTATTGCTGTAAGTGCATTGTAAGCCGCCCTGAGTCTTTGGAGGAGGGCGGCATATAAATTGAACTAATAAATAGATAGATAGATAGATAGATAGATAGATAGATAGATAGATAAATAAATTTTAAAAAGTTTGGAGACCCTTCTGCTAAAAGATTGAGGCTGGTTCAAAGAGCCGAGGTGGCGCAGTGGTTAGGTGCAGTACTGCAGCTACTTCAGCTGATTGCTAGTTCAGCAGATCAGCGGATCAAATCTCACCGGCTCAAGGTTGACTCAGCCTTCCATCCTTCCGAGGTGGGTAAAATGAGGATCCAGATTGTTGGGGGCAATATGCTATTTAGTATACTGCCTTTGGTGTAAGCCGCCCAGAGTCCTCGGAGAGTGGGCGGCATAGAAATATGAATAATAAAAATAATAAAATAAAATTTGAGAGAGCCAATTGCTCTGCACTACAGCATTTGCTTGGCCATGCGTAAGGTATTTATTTGTACATTGAATATATATCATGCTTCCATTTTATCATTGTATTCATATGGATAGTGTTAATATCCAAAGCAATGATTTCAACAGATACTTATATTTCTTTTGGTTGATTGCTACAGTGTTCAAGCTGGGATCAAGATATTTTCATAGTCTATCTTTTTTCAAATGTCACCCAAGTAGATTTGTATACAGTAATTGTAGGGCAATCATATATTTTCTGTGCTCACCTACCGTATTTCCCCCAAAATAAGACCCCATCTTACATTTTTTTGAACCTTGAAATGAGCGCTTGGCCTTATTGCCATGCGCTCAAAAGCCCGATTGGGCTTATCATCAAGGGATGTCTTATTTTGGGGGAAACAGGGTATTGTTATACAATGTATCCTGCCCATTTATATTTCCATGTTATTTTATTTGGCATTGTTTAATGATATAAGGACTCTAAAGTATATTAGTGAAAATTTCAGAGTTAATAGCTCTGGTTGTTTGCTGAATTCTTTAAATTGATAATGAAAATGACTTGAACGTAGGAAACTTTTCAGGCATTCATTTTGATAACCTGGGAAAGAAGCTTCAGCATTTTGACAAAACCCATGGTTTTGTCATTTCTACAAAGAACTGGTATTTCCCAAGTGGCAGTCTTGACATCAGTTTTTCCAATGGATGTAATGAGATTTACATAGTTAAATCTCCCTATAAACTGCCTGTTTCCTTTTTTAAAATAGCAAGTTATTCTTGAAAAGTCCTTGTCAAACAAATAGAACCAATGAAATTATGCTGCAAAGTAAAAAAAAAGGTGGGGGGACTGAATATTAAACAAGCTATGCAGGAGGGAGAGCGCAGGAGCAGGCAAACTTAATCGTTTTATTCATATTTTTCTTTCAGCAAGCCTTTGGAAATCATCCTAATTCCTTACAGCTGACAAGCTGCTGCTCCTAAGAGAAAGGAAAGCTGTTCGTCTCAATCTTGGTCCTGAGCTGTTTTGATTCTTTCGGTTCTAGTTCAAAAACCCTGTGAAATATGTTCTGGGGCATGAAATTGAAAACAAGCTTTACATCTGTCCAGACCATTTTATTCTGACAACTTCGACTTCAGAGGAAATCCCTATTATTTTAGATGTGGAGATGTCAGTGAGATGGGTGAGAAGTGACTGCCCATAATATCCTCAAGGTCCTACAAACTTGTTCTGCATTGGTTTACCTCAGAAAAGGCATTGTTTGTGGTGAAATTACACTTCAACTGGGGCCATACATTATACTAAATCAAAATGCGGCTTGTTTGCTTTTATCCTAGTGTGATATCCAAATTATGGGGTTGGAGGGGACCTTGGGGGTCTTCTATTCCAACCCCTTGCTCAAGTCAAACAAACAACTGCCCAGTCTTTGCTTGGAAATTCCCAGTGACTGAGCACCTATGATTTTAGGAGATGCCGTTTGATAGCTCTCACAGTCAGAAAATCCCTATTTACTTTTTAAATATGTACTTAAATTAAATATAATTTAATAATCTAATAATATTTAATTTAATATAATTTATAAAATTTAATATATAATTTAATAATATTTAATTTAATAATTTAATTATTATTTAATTTATATTAAATAATATAAATATTTAAAGATTATAAAAATATAATCTTTAAAAAGAAGATTAAAAACTAATACAAGCTAATATAAAGAAGAAAAGAAAAAAAAGAAGCTAAAAGTTGCAAGAAAAGGGGGAAAAAACAAAATAGAAAGTAAATAAAAAAGATACAAGCAGTGGCTTTTGATATTCTTCATAGCAATTATCAACACAATTATATTTAAACCTTTCTTTGTGACTCTCTATTCTAAATCACCAAAATCACAATACATGTTCATTTTTTTTCATATTTACACAAGATCAACTTCCATCATTTGAAATTGGAACTATAGATGCTTAAAACTGGTTGCATCATTTTCCCACTTATCTGTGTTCTACCCACAAGTAAAGATGTTACTTTTTAAACAAGCTATCAACTTAACTTTCAATTCTGCCACTATTTTGAACATGTTCCCCATGCTTTAATAATGGGATGCTGTCACTAGGTTTTTCCATAATCTGAAACAGTGGTGGGTTGTCCCCGGTTCACACCGGTTCTATAGAACTCGTAGTAAAACCGGCGGGAGGCTCCGCCCAGTGACCCTGATGTCATGAAAATGCTTCTGCGCTTGCGCAGAAGAGCACGTGGCCCCGTTGCGAACCAGTAGTAAAGGTAAGTAGAACCCACCCCTAATCTGAAACCTACTTTGAATAGCTCTTTTTTAAAAGAGAGAAAAAAACCAACCAACCAACCATAGGATATATGTTTCTTAAATAAAATAAAAGATAAACCAGAGAGAAACCAGAGATAGGGCTCTAGGAAATATAGTAGAAACCAGCTTGTTACATCTCACAATCTAACCAAGTGGGCCCAATTAGTACTTATTTGGGAGACCTCCATGCAATTCCAAAGTTTTGAGCTAAACTTAAAAAAAAAAATCCCAGAAGAAGACAGTGAGAAACCACTTCCCATATAGTTGCCAAGAAAAAAAAAATCACTAGGAGTCAAATTTAATCTAACAGTGCCCAAGACTGATGGGGTTAGAAATAAGAAATAATAACGCAGTCACTGTCAGGGACTAATTGCAGAAAGAATGTATACTGTAGTGTTAGTAAATCTTCCCCTTTTTCATTTTATTTCTGTGGGAATTAGGAAAGGATTTTCGTGAGATATTTTCTGATGTTATTTTTCTAGCAACTAGGCACTCAAGACCTTCTTTGACCATTGCTTTGGTAGCAACTCTTTCTTCTGTCTTTCAAGGCCATTCCCTCTTCTCTCTACATCAACTGAATTAAAATAACAAGACACAGAAGCATTAAATACAAGCCACAACGAGAAACAAATCATGAAATAAGGGTTGCGATATCACAATATACATTCCATTCTTTTATACTTCCATCCCAATGCTGGACACAAATATATAAATCATAGTATTTGCATTCCAATATTGCAATACACACTGCCTCCATATAGAGAATAGGGGAGGAGCCTGACTGAATCTCTTACAAATACTATCAGGGATACTACCAGGACTTAAGGAATGTTTCAATCCTCTTTCCTTATGCAATGGGTTTTTTTTTCTTATTTCCCTCAAGGTCATTTGCCTAACTCTCTCTTTATACAGACACCTCATGCATATGGCGAATCAGGTGAATTTAAGTTGCTTCATAGTCTTTCAAAGTGATCCCAAGAGTCCATTTTGGCTGCTTCTAACGTTGGTACAATAATACAACTTCACTTTACATATATGAAGAACATAGGTGTGGGGCAGTGGTGGGTTGCTACCGGTTCTCCCCAGTTCTTGCAAACCGGTAGTGGAAATTTTGAGTAGTTTGGAGAACCGGTAAATACCACCTCTTCCTGGCCCGGCCCCCAATCTATTCGCTGCCTCCTTGTCCCAGCCTATTGGCTAAAAGGAAAAAAACTGTTTAAACTCTTGCCGTGGCACTTCAAAGGGCCGCCCTACAGCTGATCAGTGGTAAAAGGCAGTGTGGTGGTAGACCAGTGCGCTCCAAAAACAAATGGGTAGACCAGAAGGCTCCAAAAACAAATGGGTAGATTGGTACGGCTCTGCAAGCAGTTAAAAGCCTGGTAGACCAGTACCTCGGCTAAATCCTAAAGAAGTGTCACATGACCATCAAACCACGCCCACAAAATAAGCCACACCCACAGAACTGGTAGTAAAAAATGTTAGAATCCACCCCTGGTGTGGGGTTATCTAAAAGGTGTGGTGGCCTATGATATTGGTATAAGTTGCCAACCTATCTGGCTTACCAGCCCCATTAACTCTGCCCATCAAAACCCCGTTGAGATGGCAAGGCTATTATTACTTGGGGTTTCATTTGCCTTCTCAGCCCAGTTTCTTTATTGTTGCCATAGGCCTTAATTTTCTTTTTTTATTTCCCCTTTTCTCATGTTGATAGAATGACACATACTATAGTGCTGATCCTGCTAACAAAACTGGGAGTTCAGCTTGACTGGCTGCATACTGAAAAGGCTGATCAGTTCATTTATATAGTCTTGGTTCACAATGGACTGCCAATTTGGTATGATTGGCACAAATATTAGTCTCACACCATGAGGAAATGAATACGAGACTAATA
Source organism: Ptyas mucosa (assembly GCA_012654045.1). Taxonomy (NCBI): domain Eukaryota; kingdom Metazoa; phylum Chordata; class Lepidosauria; order Squamata; family Colubridae; genus Ptyas; species Ptyas mucosa. The sequence goes on along the minus strand of WNWU01000017.1, from coordinate 19,977,916 downwards.
GACATGAGTACTGGCCTAAAGATTTACTGTATTTAAGAATGTAAGTGACAAGACCATGAATTCAACTGGTTTTATGTCAGCTTCTATCTCTGGGTCATTGTGTTTCACCACACTACTGCTTCTGTTGTCTTTGCTAACTAAACTAAATTCTGACAGAAGACTCAATGCTGGCGCTATTCAGTCCCACCACTGTTGAAACCGTTTTTCTCAGAAGGGCAAAATTTGACAGTGATCTATGCCAACCTTCCTGTTAATCCAGAAATGTGTAGAAGGCAACATGCTGCTACAGGTAGTCCCCAATCTTCTTTTAGCGACCATCTGAAGTTGCAACAACACTGAAAAATGTGATTTACAGCCAGTCCGTGCACTTATGACTATTGCAGCATCCCCATGGTCACACAATCAAAATTCGGGTGCTTGGCAATTGGTAGGTATTCCTGATATCCTGGTGTCATGTGATCATCATTTGCAAACTTCCTATCTGGTGTCTGACAAACAATGGGTGAAGCCAGATTTGCTTAACAACCGAATGATTCGCTGAACAACTGTGTCCAAAAAGTCACAAAATCAGGTGACTCATTCAGCTCATTCAAAAACAGTATTTCTGTTCTGCCCCAGCTATGGACCACAAAGAACGCAGCACACACAAAGTCCATACAATTAGTAAACGTTAGTTCTTAGTAGTTGTTCAAACTCCTTCTTAGTAGTTGTTCAAACACAAGTACAGTTTAAACCAGTCTTTTCTGAACAAGGGCTGTTAATTTAACTTCATTAACAGCCGACAAGAGTCCAAGGAATAATAACTCAATTCTGAGGTACAGTCTTTCAGATAACCGTAAGCTTATTGTGGTTGGCAGAATGCCCAGAAGCAATTTGCAGGAAAAATGACAAGAGAGAAGCAAGAGCCGATCAGACGTTTCTGGAGTCAATACGTGAAAGAATATGAACGAAGTTGTTTTCTGCAAATTGCCTCAGTCTTCGTCATTCCATAAATAGACCAGGGGAGTGGCCAATTATCCCCAAGCCTTACTCTTGAGGAGACCTCCTCCTGAGGAGCCATTCCTGTCTTTTGGCAGTTCTGCATGCCCGTGCATTGAGAAGAGGCTCCTCCTCTTCTTCCTCTTCACTTATGGGAGCTTCTGGAGGTTGTGAAGGCCCTTGCTGAATCCCTGCCTCTGGCACCAACTCTTCTCCAGCTTCCTCATTGTCTGACTTGGGTGCCAGGTGCACAGGCTACTGGCGAATCACCACACCAGCCTCCTCACTGTTGGAATCAGCTACCAGCTGCACAAGCCACTGGCGGGCCACAACACTGTCAATTCGCCAGCCATTTCAGAAATTCTAGTAATCATAGGTAGCGTCTCAAATGGGGTGATGAAATTCCTCAGTATTGTACCAACCCTGACACTCCAGAAAAGCAAGTGAAAAATTTAAGTTCCTTAAAGTTAAATTGTTTTTAAATTTTGGACTAGGACATCTGCCCTATTAGTTTGGGCCTATTTGTTTGTTTATTTGATTTCTATTGCTGCCCATCCCAGCAAATGATTCTGGGTGGCTCACAATTCAAAACATGTACTGCAATTTAAAATTTAAAAATAATTCAAAACAATAAAAGCAATAAAAATGGCAAAAACTATTAAAACGGTAAAAAACAGTAAAACTTCAAATTTTTACTGAGTAATTTGGAAGCTATTGCACTGACCATTCCCCAACTTTGCTATGCTTTCCTTAAAGGGGCCGAAACCCTTGCAAATGGCTAGCTAAAGCCTGATTGCATTAATATTGACTATATTCTGCCATAGATTGAAGGAGTTCTCAGCACTTTGATGCTTCCCCATGTCAGCCTAAGGACAAATCTTTTTACAAATCGAATCTCAAAATGGCTTGAATTGAATCAGCTTGCCCTCAAATCAAATCATGGCATCTTTTATTCTTAAATATCCAATTTGAATCAAATCAGGTATTATTTGCACAGACTTACTGGCCCCAGTAATGGACTAGATGAGGGCCAACAGGTTGAAGTTCAATGCAGAAAAAAAACAGAAATTTCGTTAATGGATGGTTTATCTATCTATGTGCCCAATCAGTTCTGGTTAGGGTTTCAATCCCTAAATGATCAAGTTCATGGCTTTTGGGGGAACATGTTTTTAACATTGAGCCCTTGTAACCTAAAGCATCTTTTACCAGATAGAACTGGTATACTAGTTATAGAGAGTTAGTTTTATGACAGTAATCCATGCCCTAACAATTTCTTTTATAGATTATCGCAGTGCATTGTTTGTGTGGGACTGCCCTTGAAGACTGTCTGTCTGTTTTCAGTAAATACAACATTCAATATCAAGCACAGTGACTGGAACAGAGATTATGAATGTGTAACACCTCTTTTCTATGATCTTCTGGCTTCCAGCTCAGTGTGGGAAGGAAACTAATGCTGTTATCATGAAGTGCCATATCATGAGACATGAGTTCAGCTTCAAAGACCCTAATGATGTACAGCTAGTAGCTGGTAGCTGTATGCAGATCTTTTTCAGGCCTATATCTCCAGGACTGCCTGCCCCAGTGCTTTGAACTAATTGTTACTGCATTTTCAGAAATTACTTAGAACAGTGTTGGCGAACCTTTTCGGCACCTACTGCTGAAACGGGAGTATGAGCAGTGGGGAGTATTGGAAACTGGAAGAGCAGTTCCCAGTGCACTTGTGTGCACTGGGAAACTGAGCTTCCAGTTTCTGGTGCGCGCATGAGTGCCGGTTACCTGGTCTTCTGGTTTCTGGTTTCAGATGAGCTTCCAGTTTCCGGCTTGCACATGTACACCAGGGAGCTGTTCTTCTGGTTTCCGGTACTCCCGCACATGTGAAGACCAGCTGGCTGGTGTGCATGTGCACACTGGAACCTGGAAGAGCAATGGGCGACAGCTGGCTTGCCTGGAGAGATGGCTCTGTGTGCCAATTCTGGCATGTGTGGCATAGGTTCGCCATCACAGACTTAGAACATTCCCATCAATAGTGACAGTACAAGCAACTTGTATATAACAGAGAGCAAATCTCACTCCCTTCTAGTACTGATGATATTATCTAGTTGGGTAATGAAAGATATGCAAGAAAACAATCAAGCCCAGAGAGCACTAAGGACCCCTGCATTTTCAATGCTAGACAAAGAAGAATTTATTTTCTCAGGCATTTTAATAGGGTGTTAATATGTAAAGATGTTAAGATCTTTGTTAAATTGTGTGTGCATACATGAAAACTGGAGCATATATAGATCAAAGTTTGAAGAGAAGTTTATGAGTGTAAAAAGCATAGCCCATGACTTAAAGATGACAGCAAATATCCATAACTATGATGACCCGGGGTGTGGCATGAAAGCAATACAACCAGAGAACAGGTCTAACTCCCCTTTATTGCTCCAACTGTGCCCCCTAACATTCCCACATTCACTACAAGTCCTGGAGCAAAGCTCTCACACACACTTTCAGAAGCCTCTGGCTGCAAGTAGTCCAGTAAGCCAGGTTAACCAAATAGCAACCAGCAGCTCAATAAACTAGGTTAGCTAAACAGTAACCAGAGCACGAAGTTCAGCGAAGCAAGCAAACTGGCAAGCCCCACAAGACAGAGTACAGCAATCTCCAGGCTTTGGCAAGTGCACATGAGGCTCCACAGATTCAATGCTTGTTCCCGACAAATACCCCTCCCACCAGCACCTCCTTACATCTCAGTCCCCAGGTGTGCCTTGTGAAAGGGGGCGGGGCACTCTCCTCCCTTGTAGCCGTCTCAATCTACATTGATCTCGCCATCTCTCTTTCCTCCTTGCTCTTGGATCAGGAGGGGGTAGTCCTTGCTCTTCTCCTGAGCAATCCCTATCTTACTAATTCAGAAAAGTCTTGCCTGGACTGACTCTGCACTTCTACAGTTTCCTCCAAGGCCTCTCTATCTCTGTCAGTTCTTGTTCCAGCTCATCTTCCTCCCAGGGGTGGGTTCTACTTACCTTTACTACCGGTTCGCAACGGGGGCATGCACACGCATGCACAAAAGCTTCTGTACATGGGCAGATCATCAATTATGATGTCCGGCCGGGTGGGCGGAGCCTCCCAATGCTTTTACTACCTGTTTCAAAGAACTGGACAGAACCAGGAACAACCCACCACTGCTTCCTCTGCAGATTCAGACTCCGACGGGGGAATGACAACAACACAATTTACAGAACAAGTTTTCGAGAATATATCAAAGCAGTTTATTACAATTCTGAAATGGGCTAAAATAGCAGTGCCCAACCCTTTCAGATTGGCAACCTGGCCTGGCACAAAGGGGCATGTGGATGGCACATGCACAGCTCCATTTGTGCAAGCTGCGGGCAAGTGCACCAGTGGTGGGATTCAAATTTTTTTACTACCAATTCTGTGGGTGTGGCTCGGTGGGCATAGCTCGGTGGGCATGGCAGGGGAAGGTTACTGCACAATCCCCATTTCCTCCCAATCAGTTGGGATTCGGGAGGCAGAGAATAGATGGAGGCGGGGCCAGTCAGAGGTGGTATTTACTGGTTCTCCTAACTACTCAAAATTTCCACTACTGGTTCTCCAGGACTGGTCAGAACCTGCTGAATACCACCTCTAGTGTGCACCCTCCACTCGCATGGATGAAGCTTTGCACGAACGGCGGGCACTTCTGTTCTCTCATGAGTGGAGGGCGCTTGCACTCACACATGAAGCTCCGCTTGTGTGAGCAGCAGGCACACACGAAGCTCCACTCTCTCCCATGGTCCGATTTCGAACACACCATGTCCTGGTAGTGGGCCGCAGCCTGGAGGTTGGGGACCCTTGAGCTACAGTTGTGAATTGTTAGTACTCTGTATACAGGGGTGGGTTCGAATTTTTTTTACTACCGGTTCTGTGGGCGTGGCTTATTTTGTGGGCATGGCTTGATGGTCATGTGACAATTATTTAAGATTTAGCATAGGTACTGGTCTACCAGGCTTTTAACTGCTCACAGAGCTGTACCGATCTACCCATTTATTTTTTGCAGGCACTGGTCTACTCATTTGTTTTCTTTTAACACTGATCAACTGTAGGGCGGCAAGAGTTTAAACAGTTTTTTTCCCTCTAGCCATCAACTGGGACTCAGGAGGCAGCAATAGATTGGGGGTGGGGCCAAATAAAAGGTAAGAATAATGCGGGGGGTGGGTGGGGGGTCGTGGGGGGGAGCAGGGGGGCAGAACCGGTTTGGTGATGTCATATCGTCACCGCTACTGGCTCAGGAGAACCGGGCTGAACCGGGAGGAACCCACCACTGAGTGTATAAGAGATGAAAAGGAGCAGGAAGAGGCTGAGCAGAGCTGAGGGAAAGAAAATCTCCCATGTCTTTATGTGAAGCAACAGTGAATGTACAGAACTATAGAAACAAGCTGATAACTGCCTAGAAGGCAGGCTATAGGGAATACCCATATAAGCAACCATATGCCCTCTAGACTGCCTAGCTAGTTAGTTGTAATGCATCATTGGACTGAAGTGTCAGCTCACACTAGCGTGCGGGTCAAAACTTGTACGACCCTTTGGCATAAGATTTTAAGATAGATAGCAGAGTTAGTCTGGAGGCGATCAGCTGAATTCCTAAGTGGTTTTATTAGTTAAATACAACAGAATAACAGTTCAAGGTTTGGTGGTCCAAAAGTAGCCCAAAATTTCCCCATACCTCTTGAGTTCATATCACAATGTTATTTTGAACAAATTAAAGTAGGCATGTGAGGAGGCATAATGTCGGTTGAGAAGAGGTTTTCACCATCAAATTTGAGGCACTAAAATAGCAAAAAAAAACAAAAACATCCTTTGGAATAGCTGGGACTGTATCAAAATTGTTCCAGCTACTTAGGAGGCCTTAAGGCATATTTTCCTTCTCTTTCCTGTTCATTGAATGAAGTCATCATCTGGCAAATCTAGAAGTTGTCGTCATAACACATCTGGAGGGGACGAGATTGCAGAAAGTCGATAGGATGCACATATTCTTTACACATGTTTCTCCAGCATGAAGGCTTTGCCAAAGCTGATATTTTCCAATTAAATACAATCAGTGGAGTTATCCATAGTCCCATTTAGTAATGACAAATAATAACCCAAACCAATAACCATACTAAAGTCCACGCAAATGATATTGTCAGCGATCTAATTTGTTCTGTTTTCATCGCTGCCATGAAGATCCAAGAGAAAAGAAAAAAAATAGGTAGTAGAAGCAGTTTGAAGTTTTAGTAGCCTGACATTTGATCTATTGTTCTTCTCCCCCTTAGTAGATAACATAACCCAGGTGATGGAGGGAGGGGGACATTCCTGTGATCTGAAGTAGTTGGCAGAAGAGACTGACTTGGAAGATGGCCAATGGGCATTGGGGTTTTGAGAAGCGGAAAGGGAGGGGTTGGTTTCAGAGAATCAGTTTTGGCTGCAAATGAGTTCAGGTTGGATCGTAAATTCTTCAATAAATGAGAGATTCATCAAAGACTTTGTGTTTGAGAATGAAATTTATTTGAGATTACGTCGAAACCTGACAGATATTGCTAGCAGCTATCTGGCTTTAGGATTACAGGTATGATCTTACTGTAATCTTCCCAAAGTTTGGATGCCATAATTTTCCTCGAAGAAGAACATTTTTATGACATCATCAAACAAATAAAATCTTAGCCGTTACCTTAAACTTTGGCTTCTCCCTAAATGCCCATGTTTGCCAAAGAAAGATATACACATCATTGCTGGTCTGCCCTGCAATAAAGCACCTACCCACTTGGTTTTATCAACTGCTAGTATGCCTTTAACAAATCACAATTAAACATTAACAGCCCAGAGAGCCATGAGGAGGAGTCTCTTCTACCAGCCTTTGAAGATGTATTTGCCAATTAAGCAAAGTCTGACATGAGAGTAAAGGTGGCAGGGATCCAAGCCAGAGAAATGAAAGTCAACCACTTCAGTGGCATTCATTAGCTCGACAGACATTCTTTGTGTAGCCTGTTTCTTTACTATTGCCAAATCCACACCCTGTTCAGGAACTCACAGAGGCTCTGGGAAAGTTTGCTCAGATAAGCTCATTATGGAAATAACACTTTGTCACCCTTTACAATTTGCTCCTTGTTAAATTATTTTTTATCTGCTCCCGGGACTATTTGCCACCTCTCTGAAGGTGCCGTTAGTGAGAGGAGGGGAAGGAAATTCTATTGTGTTTGATTTGCATGCTTCTATTCATGCTAGCTGAGGAGATAACTTTTTAAAAAAAAGCTTTTAGGTGTGCACTCTTTATATTTGTGCATGAGTACATTTTTATAACAACTGAAAGGCTGGGGGAGGTGTGGCAATTTTGACCATCTGCACAAGGTATCTTACTTCACAGTGTAATTTTGGAATGGGTAGACTATGATTTGGAGGCTAGATGGGCCCTCAAAACCATTTTTGCAGGTCCCAGATTTTTTTTTATTTTTTTTTATTTTTTTTATTAGATTTATATACCGCCCTTCTCCCCGAGGGGACTCAGGGCGGTGAACAGATGATCCTAGCAGCGTACTAGTATTATTCTATGGGAAATTTGTGTGTATATTGATATTTATAGTTTATACTTTATGTACCGTTAAATTGATATGAAGCATTAATGACCACATTTTTTTCTTTTAACGACCTTGTAATCCCTTACATTGGGATGCAGTCAGGGCAACTGAATGGAGCTGAGCATTTACTGACCGGATGCCCTTCCTGATGCCTATGTGGAGCACACAGCAGATATTTCCACTTTGTGCCCAGTGAGAGAAATATGCAATCCCTAATAGACCTTATACAAGATGACCTGGTCCTCCAGATCTTTCGCCAATGCACCTATCAGTACTGTAATTAAGTCCATTCACCTTGTTGCTGATTGTTCTCTTCTTCTCCTTGCTTTCATTATTTCACAGCCTAATAAGTCTTCTCTAGAGAGCATGATCTTCACATAATGTTTCCAAAATATTATAATTTGTGCCTTTAGTAAGAACCCTGGATTGATTGGTTCCATGATTAATTTGTTCTTGACTATCCACGGTATTCCCAGGAGCTTTCTCCAGCATCAAAGTTCAAAAGCATCAATATTTTTTTTATCCTGATTCTTCAAAGTCCAATTCCATAGAGTGTCATATCAACTGCCCGCACAGTTTTGATTTTTGTAAGTAATTATCTGAGTATCTTTTCCAAGGTACTCCATTGCTACCTTCCTCTCTGTTATTCTGTGATGTATTTCTTGACTACTAGTTCCTTTACTGTTGATAGTCAATACTAAAAGGGAGAAGTTATCCACCATTTCGAGATCTTCATTGACAGTTTTAGTCGTTGTACCTGTTGCTATACATTTGGCAGCCTTTATATTTTGTCTATACTCCTTAATCTCCATTACCAGAGCTTGCAGGTCATTTGCATTTTCAGCTATCAGAGAAAGACATTATTGATGTTTCTTCCTCCACTTTTAAAACCACCTTCCCTTCCAGTCATCCTAGAAATATATTCAGCATGTAGGTTGAATAAATAAGGAGACACTATACAACAGCAGTCACCAACTGGTGGTCCGTGGACCACTGGTGGTCCACGAGAAAATGTTGGTGGTCCGCAGAAAAATTATTTGCATTTTTTATATTGCACTAAATTAGGGGTCCTCAAATTACGGTTCAATGCAATGAATGCTTGTGTTGCTGTAGAGAGTCTCCCCCTTCAGCATCTTTTTGTGTGGGTTGGAGGGGGGCAGAAATTTCGACTTGGGGTCTGCTTCAGCCTCCTGGTGCTTCGCTTTCCAGACTCCAGTACCTGGCCTTGCACTCCCGCAGGTCTGTCCTCTGCTTGGAAAGCGTATGCTGGTAGTCTTCAGTGAGGGGCTGCTGAGCCTCCCTCTTGATCAAATCCAGTTTGAACTGAGCCAGCTTTTTTGCCAACTCTTTCTCGTGGTCCTCCAGATTTTCTGCCAAAAGTTTGCTAGAACTTTTACCAATTTTTTTTCCCTATGATGTATTTTCTTTCTGTAAATATTCCATCAAGTCCTGTGGTCTTCTGACTTGGTAATGACTGGAATGCTGATATAACTTCATCTTCTAGTACTAGAAGCTATTGTAAATTTACTAAGGTGCCTTGGATATTGACATTCTCTATTGTACAGAATTTCGGTAGAGTCCTTCCAACTTTTTAATTTATTTTTTGAATCCATCACTGTCTGCCTAGTAATATCCTTTGTTGTAGTGGTTCAAGGTTGGGCACTCTTTCTGAGTTGAAAATCTTTTGAAATGCTTCTTGTGTTATTTCATGTCTGTTTCTAGTTTTGGTCTCTTTACACATGTTATTATAATATTACCTCTCATCTCTTCTAATAGCGCTCTGACAGGGACCCGTCATCCAGGACTTACAGTAAAGTGTCAGTCATTTTACACTGTCTATTCATATGACAATTTAAATTTAACATAATTAGGGTCAACTAATGCTGTATTTTTCTATCTAATGCCATGCTGATATGCTGAATTACATTTTTTTTAAATTATAAGTTTTTTTTCTTTCTTGATCTTATATGTCATTTTTTTCCTGATTCTAACCTCACACAAACCCACATACAGTAATAGCAATAGCACTTAGATTTATAGACTGCTTCATAGCACTTTACAGCCCTCTCTAAGCGGTATACAGAATCAACATGTTGCCCCAAACAATCTGGATCCTCATTTTACTGACCTCAGGAAGATGGAAGGCTGAGTCAACCTTGAGCTGGTGAGGTTCGAACCCCTGGCAGTCCATAAAATTAGCCTGCAATATCGCATTCTAAGCCCTGCATCACCATGGCTGCTTCGTAATTATATGCTTACATTCATTACTAAACTCATATAAACTAGCTATGACAAAAGTTTTAGATTTGCAGAAATCAGTTTAGTGTCAGCCCCAGCATGCCACCTGGCCCGGAGCTGCCATTCGGCGGGGAGACGAGGAGGCAACCATCCACTTAGCCAGGGTCCCGAACAGCACTCTTGATCATCCGGAGAAACTGCAGACCCACCCACTGCCATCCTGACGCTTCATAGGTGGTGGTGCGGCTGCTGCACAGCTGAGAGGTGGCCGCATACTGATGATGTCACCAGACCAATCAGCTAGACTGGGGGACGCTACTGCTGCCCTCTACCTCGTACTGATGGGTGTGCCTGGAGGCTTTCTTGCAGGAACTGAAGAGCAACTACTTTCTTGCCTGGTTTGTTGGGAGGAGGGAATTACTCATGAGCAGGGAAGGAGGAGGGGATTACTCGTGAGCAGGGAAGTACATGGGAACATTGCAGGGAGCAGCCGCATTTACGGGTGTGAGGGGGAGGATACAACACGCAGGGATTGGATGGGGGACATTATGAAGTGGAGAAAGTAGAGGCAGTGTTGGATTGGCAGGCCCTCAAAACCCAAAAACAACTGCAGAGCTTTTTGGGGTTCGCCAATTTTTATCGCCATTTCATTACCTCTTTTTCCTGGACAAAGCGTTAGCCATAAAATTTCATCCCCCTGGAATGTATTTTAATCGGAAATTAAACCTCCAGAAGTAGAGGGCCCAAAGGACTTGTTTCAGTGACAACCTGCGTGGGGATTGTAAAGCCTCTAAGTTTTTATGGTCTGTCCAGACCTCAAAGGGCACACTCCCCCCTTCCAACAGGGTCGCCGCGTTAACAAAGCCCAATGCATGGCAAACGCCTCCTATAGGTGGACATTTCCCACTGAGGGGGACAGAATAGGAACAGAGCCTGAGTGGTGTAGCAGGCTAATGCCTCCTATTAAGGCAGCATTTAACATCCAGCTGCCTGCAATTACTGCGAGTTCAAATCTCACCAGGCTCAAGGTTGACTCAGCCTTCCATCCTTTCTAAGGTGGGTAAAATGAGGACCCGGTTTGTGGGGGCAATAAGCTGACTTTGTATAAATATACAAAAGTATGAAGGCTATTGCTTAACACATTGTAAGCCACCCTGGGTCTCCGGAGAAGGGCAGCATATAAATATAAATAAATAAAATAAAATAAATAAATAAGAGAGATCTCTTAATATGAAATATCAACAAAATATGATATGGGCTTATGAAGTAGAATAAAGAAATGATAAAAACAATCATCCTCCTCCCCCCGCTCTTCTTGTAGACAACATATTTTAACATTTCTGACTGTTAGCAAGTATGGAGCTACCGGTAGTAAGCTACCGGTAGTAAGGTTAGATAAACAATAATCATTTGGGAAGTAATTGAAAGGCTGCAACACCTTGAGGAAATTAGACAGTTTGACTCTTGCCTCCTTCTTCCCCAAAAGATATTTCGGATTCATGTGTATCTGAACAGGAAACATTTAGACATATTGTAATAGTAAGAATGAACAGGGAACATCCATATTGCATCTATGCTAAAGTATCTATTCTGAAACAATAAAATACCATTACAGTATATTTGGTGTTGATATGCTATTTGGTTTCACTTACTAATCTTCTTAACAATGTAGCAGAATAGATGGCCAACTTTTTTTTGATACATGAGAGATAGATGATGATGATGAAGAAGAAGAAGAAGAAGAAGAAGAAGAAGAAGAAGAAGAAGAAGAAGAAGAAGAAGAAGAAGAAGAAGAAGAAGAAGAAGAAGAAGAA